>JAKCOX010000030.1:1209216-1766716 GCA_022605575.1 Laterallus jamaicensis coturniculus | reverse complement strand
AACCCCTAACCCCTAACCCCTAACCCCTAACCCTAACCCCTAACCCTAACCCTAACCCTAACCCTAACCCTAACCCTAACCCTAACCCTAACCCTAACCCTAACCCTAACCCTAACCCTAACCCTAACCCTAACCCTAACCCTAACCCTAACCCTAACCCTAACCCTAACCCTAACCCTAACCCTAACCCTAACCCTAACCCTAACCCTAACCCTAACCCTAACCCTAACCCTAACCCTAACCCTAACCCTAACCCTAACCCTAACCCTAACCCTAACCCTAACCCTAACCCTAACCCTAACCCTAACCCTAACCCTAACCCTAACCCCTAACCCCTAACCCCTAACCCTAACCCTAACCCTAACCCTAACCCTAACCCTAACCCTAACCCTAACCCTAACCCTAACCCTAACCCTAACCCTAACCCTAACCCTAACCCTAACCCTAACCCTAACCCCTAACCCTAACCCTAACCCTAACCCTAACCCTAACCCTAACCCCTAACCCCTAACCCTAACCCTAACCCCTAACCCTAACCCTAACCCCTAACCCCTAACCCTAACCCCTAACCCTAACCCCTAACCCTAACCCTAACCCTAACCCTAACCCTAACCCTAACCCTAACCCTAACCCTAACCCTAACCCTAACCCCTAAGCCCTAACCCCTAAGCCCTAACTGTAAGCCCTAACTGTAAGCCCTAACTGTAAGCCCTAACTGTAAGCCCTAACTGTAAGCCGTAACCCTAACGGCTCCCTAATCCGAAACAACATGGCCGCCCCCTAACCCGAAACAATATGGTTGTCGCCTGTTTGTGGAGGTGCCGGTAGTGCTTGATTAGAATTGGTTGCAGCTGTGCTTTCTTGTATTAGTATGTATAAATAAAAATTAAAAGTAATAAGTCTGGTGCAGCAGTAGGAAATGGGTTGCAGCCTGGGAGCAGGTTTGGATGTTTATTTTTTAATTGATTGAATGTTGAAAATTGATTGTTACTGCTCCCAGGTGCAATGCCATTTCCTACTGCTGCTGCAGCTGCTCTTTTTTTTCGAGGCAAAGAGAGGCAAAGAGAGGCAAAGAGAGGCAAGAGAGGCAAAGAGAGGCAAGAGAGGCAAAGAGAGGCAAAGAGAGGCAAAGAGAGGCAAAGAGAGGCAAAGAGAGGCAAAGAGAGGCAAAGAGAGGCAAAGAGAGGCAAAGAGAGGCAAAGAGAGGCAAAGAGAGGCAAAGAGAGGCAAAGAGAGGCAAAGAGAGGCAAAGAGAGGCAAAGAGAGGCAAAGAGAGGCAAAGAGAGGCAAAGAGAGGCAAAGAGAGGCAAAGAGAGGCAAAGAGAGGCAAAGAGAGGCAAAGAGAGGCAAAGAGAGGCAAAGAGAGGCAAAGAGAGGCAAAGAGAGGCAAAGAGAGGCAAAGAGAGGCAAAGAGAGGCAAAGAGAGGCAAAGAGAGGCAAAGAGAGGCAAAGAGAGGCAAAGAGAGGCAAAGAGAGGCAAAGAGAGGCAAAGAGAGGCAAAGAGAGGCAAAGAGAGGCAAAGAGAGGCAAAGAGAGGCAAAGAGAGGCAAAGAGAGGCAAAGAGAGGCAAAGAGAGGCAAAGAGAGGCAAAGAGAGGCAAAGAGAGGCAAAGAGAGGCAAAGAGAGGCAAAGAGAGGCAAAGAGAGGCAAAGAGAGGCAAAGAGAGGCAAAGAGAGGCAAAGAGAGGCAAAGAGAGGCAAAGAGAGGCAAAGAGAGGCAAAGAGAGGCAAAGAGAGGCAAAGAGAGGCAAAGAGAGGCAAAGAGAGGCAAAGAGAGGCAAAGAGAGGCAAAGAGAGGCAAAGAGAGGCAAAGAGAGGCAAAGAGAGGCAAAGAGAGGCAAAGAGAGGCAAAGAGAGGCAAAGAGAGGCAAAGAGAGGCAAAGAGAGGCAAAGAGAGGCAAAGAGAGGCAAAGAGAGGCAAAGAGAGGCAAAGAGAGGCAAAGAGAGGCAAAGAGAGGCAAAGAGAGGCAAAGAGAGGCAAAGAGAGGCAAAGAGAGGCAAAGAGAGGCAAAGAGAGGCAAAGAGAGGCAAAGAGAGGCAAAGAGAGGCAAAGAGAGGCAAAGAGAGGCAAAGAGAGGCAAAGAGAGGCAAAGAGAGGCAAAGAGAGGCAAAGAGAGGCAAAGAGAGGCAAAGAGAGGCAAAGAGAGGCAAAGAGAGGCAAAGAGAGGCAAAGAGAGGCAAAGAGAGGCAAAGAGAGGCAAAGAGAGGCAAAGAGAGGCGGGCACAGAGAGGCGGGCACAGAGAGGCGGGCACAGAGAGGCGGGCACAGAGAGGCAGGCAAAGAGAGGCGGGCACAGAGAGGCAAAGAGAGGCGGGCACAGAGAGGCAAAGAGAGGCGGGCACAGAGAGGCAAAGAGAGGCGGGCACAGAGAGGCAAAGAGAGGCGGGCACAGAGAGGCAAAGAGAGGCGGGCACAGAGAGGCAAAGAGAGGCGGGCACAGAGAGGCAAAGAGAGGCGGGCACAGAGAGGCAAAGAGAGGCGGGCACAGAGAGGCAAAGAGGGAGGGACACAGAGAGGCAAAGAGGGAGGGACACAGAGAGGCAAAGAGGGAGGGACACAGAGAGGCAAAGAGGGAGGGACACAGAGAGGCAAAGAGGGAGGGACACAGAGAGGCAAAGAGGGAGGGACACAGAGAGGCAAAGAGGGAGGGACACAGAGAGGCAAAGAGGGAGGGACACAGAGAGGCAAAGAGGGAGGGACACAGAGACAGGGACACAGAGACAGGGACACAGAGACAGGGACACAGAGACAGGGACACAGAGACAGGGACACAGAGACAGGGAGTACAAGGACAAAGAGAGGCAGGCAGTGAACATCTAATAAACCACCTGTTCCAGAGAAACACTGACACAAGAGACAAAATCCTTTATTACAACTCCTTATTGTCTTCTCTCTCTGTTTTTGAAGTTCTTACTGAGGACTTCCTGTTAGGACTAGAACATATTCAAAATTCTGTACAAATTACTGGTTACAGGAGACACAGCTCACAGAGCTGTAGAAATTACCATGATGCTTTTACAATTTTCAGCTTATTACTTCTCCTCACACTGCCATCTTTTGCTTCAAACTGTAATTTCCTCCTACATTTGTTCCCCTAGGAAACAGTAAACAGCTCTGATCTATAGGACACATGGTCACCTACTCTGCCCACACTAAAGCTTACAGGAAAATTACAGCTCCTACTACAATACAAAACCTAACACAACTCCTGCTTTGGTGAAAACCAAATTAGGACCGCCTACACAGCAATCCAGTCCACCGCAGAACATCTCTCTAGAATCTCTCTCCACCGTTCTGCCAACATTACTACAAATCTCTCCTTGTAACTGTTTAAGAAACAACATACCTTCCTGCAAGAAGTCACACCTGTGACAATCCATAAAACCCTACCACAGACAATGCAACCCCTACACCTCAAAAATACACAACTGGCATGGCACACCTTGGAAACACCGTTCCCAGGGGCCTCCTCAAAGATCGCCCTGCCTGCAAAAACCCCGTCCCGAGAGCCGTCTGCGCCCAAACTTAGGCGACGATAGTCGCCTCGCAGACCGGCCGGGACCGAGGAAAAAAAAACCCAGCCGGGGGAACAAAAAAAAATCCCCCGGCTGGGGTTTTTTTATTCTGAAATATCTAATTCCTAAGGCCTGAGCAAACCTGAAACAAAAACATCCCGCACCCAAGGTTAGGCACGCATACTCGCCGCCGCTCGCTCTGCCCTGCTAGGCACCGTCCGGGAACGCCGTTCCCGGGGGCCTCCTCAAAGATCGCTCTGCCTGCAAAAACCCCGTCCCGAGAGCCGTCTGCGCCCAAACTTAGGCGACGATAGTCGCCTCGCAGACCGGCCGGGACCGAGGAAAAAAAAACCCAGCCGGGGGAACAAAAAAAAAATCCCCCGGCTGGGGTTTTTTTATTCTGAAATATCTAATTCCTAAGGCCTGAGCAAACCTGAAACAAAAACATCCCGCACCCAAGGTTAGGCACGCATACTCGCCGCCGCTCGCTCTGCCCTGCTAGGCACCGTCCGGGAACGCCGTTCCCGGGGGCCTCCTCAAAGATCGCCCTGCCTGCAAAAACCCCGTCCCGAGAGCCGTCTGCGCCCAAACTTAGGCGACGATAGTCGCCTCGCAGACCGGCCGGGACCGAGGAAAAAAAAACCCAGCCGGGGGAACAAAAAAAAAATCCCCCGGCTGGGGTTTTTTTATTCTGAAATATCTAATTCCTAAGGCCTGAGCAAACCTGAAACAAAAACATCCCGCACCCAAGGTTAGGCACGCATACTCGCCGCCGCTCGCTCTGCCCTGCTAGGCACCGTCCGGGAACGCCGTTCCCGGGGGCCTCCTCAAAGATCGCCCTGCCTGCAAAAACCCCGTCCCGAGAGCCGTCTGCGCCCAAACTTAGGCGACGATAGTCGCCTCGCAGACCGGCCGGGACCGAGGAAAAAAAAACCCAGCCAGGGGAACAAAAAAAAAATCCCCCGGCTGGGGTTTTTTTATTCTGAAATATCTAATTCCTAAGGCCTGAGCAAACCTGAAACAAAAACATCCCGCACCCAAGGTTAGGCACGCATACTCGCCGCCGCTCGCTCTGCCCTGCTAGGCACCGTCCGGGAACGCCGTTCCCGGGGGCCTCCTCAAAGATCGCCCTGCCTGCAAAAACCCCGTCCCGAGAGCCGTCTGCGCCCAAACTTAGGCGACGATAGTCGCCTCGCAGACCGGCCGGGACCGAGGAAAAAAAAACCCAGCCGGGGGAACAAAAAAAAAATCCCCCGGCTGGGGTTTTTTTATTCTGAAATATCTAATTCCTAAGGCCTGAGCAAACCTGAAACAAAAACATCCCGCACCCAAGGTTAGGCACGCATACTCGCCGCCGCTCGCTCTGCCCTGCTAGGCACCGTCCGGGAACGCCGTTCCCGGGGGCCTCCTCAAAGATCGCCCTGCCTGCAAAAACCCCGTCCCGAGAGCCGTCTGCGCCCAAACTTAGGCGACGATAGTCGCCTCGCAGACCGGCCGGGACCGAGGAAAAAAAAAACCCAGCCGGGGGAACAAAAAAAAAATCCCCCGGCTGGGGTTTTTTTATTCTGAAATATCTAATTCCTAAGGCCTGAGCAAACCTGAAACAAAAACATCCCGCACCCAAGGTTAGGCACGCATACTCGCCGCCGCTCGCTCTGCCCTGCTAGGCACCGTCCGGGAACGCCGTTCCCGGGGGCCTCCTCAAAGATCGCCCTGCCTGCAAAAACCCCGTCCCGAGAGCCGTCTGCGCCCAAACTTAGGCGACGATAGTCGCCTCGCAGACCGGCCGGGACCGAGGAAAAAAAAAACCCAGCCGGGGGAACAAAAAAAAAATCCCCCGGCTGGGGTTTTTTTATTCTGAAATATCTAATTCCTAAGGCCTGAGCAAACCTGAAACAAAAACATCCCGCACCCAAGGTTAGGCACGCATACTCGCCGCCGCTCGCTCTGCCCTGCTAGGCACCGTCCGGGAACGCCGTTCCCGGGGGCCTCCTCAAAGATCGCCCTGCCTGCAAAAACCCCGTCCCGAGAGCCGTCTGCGCCCAAACTTAGACGACGATAGTCACCTCGCAGACTGGCTGGGACCGATGAAAAAAAACCCAGCCGGGGGAACAAAAAAAAAATCCCCCGGCTGGGGTTTTTTTTTTTCCTCAAATCTCTACTTCCTGAAGCCTGAGCAAACCTGTAAGGAAAACATCACACACACTAGCAGAGCTAGACTAACTCACCAACAGCCTGTCCGCAGCTCCTGACGCCCACCCGAACCACAGCCATGCCACCTCCGGCCGCCGCATTGGGCCATTGCCTCAAGTCTACAGCCATGCTTGGCATGGTGTCGCCCTTCAAACAGCTTCACCGCTATGACACTTAAGTGTTACATCGCAAAACCTAAAGGCTAAGAAACCGCTTGGCTACCTGCGGCACCCTAGCTCCTGCTTCTCTTTGAAATTTACGCTCTGGCATAATGTGCCACAGATTGTTCCGCAGGAAGCCAAACCTCAATGTAGTACCTGGCAAAAAACAGACCTAGCAAATACACTGTACAGTCCAAGACTGCACCCCTACACAGAGTCATACAATGGAAGACTACCCAAAACCTCAGCCAGACAGCAACTTACAACCCCATGATACAACACTGCTATTGATGACACCATCCCAAAACCTTTCCAGACCGCACAAAATGCTAAGTAGATACAGGCATACAATGCAAAGCCCCACAGAGATAGATAGCCCGACAGTGCAAGATGACATCCTAAAACATGACAATGCTATGGATCCCACCCCTTTACACAGGCACGTGGCACGAGACACAGTTCACATACAGAGGCTGACGGCGCGAGACGGCATCCCGAGACATGACAATGCCGTGGATGCCACCCCGTTACAGAGTCACACGGCACGAGACACAGTTCACATACAGAGGCTGACGGCGCGAGACGGCATCCCAAGACATGACAATGCCATGGATGCCACCCCGTTACAGAGTCACGCGGCACGAGACACAGTTCACATACAGAGGCTGACAGCGCGAGACGGCATCCCAAGACATGACAATGCCATGGATGCCACCCCGTTACAGAGTCACACGGCACGAGACACAGTTCACATACAGAGGCTGACGGCGCGAGACAGCATCCCAAGACATGACAATGCCATGGATGCCACCCCGTTACAGAGTCACACGGCACAAGACACAGTTCACATACAGAGGCTGACGGCGCGAGACACCATCCCAAAACATAACAATGCCATGGATGCCACCCCGTTACAGAGTCATGCGGCACCAGACGTCACACAGAGCCAGAGCCTTATGATGCAAGACAATCCAAACAATGCGACGTTATCGAGGTCTCACAGCAAGGAAAACCGCTAGAGACTGCTGCGATGCGGTACAAGACCAAATCCATCCATTTGGAGGAAATCAACTGGTAAAGTATGTCGCTAATGAATCGGAGATCGACACTGAATCCCCGCTTAAGACTCCAAACTTTCAAAAGCAGAGATATTGTTCCAGCCCAGGCTCTGCAAAGCTGACAGCGGAGAAGCATTTGAAATGTGAAATCCTTCAGACTGAGAGCGAAATGATTGTTGTTCGCTACGCTTCCTGACAAAGCGAAGAGGCTCAAACGCAATGATGCTCGCTGAGGGTGGAGAGCAGGGAGGCGCGACACAGCCAGCATCTGTAACGGGCGAGACGCAACAGAGACTGTGGATAACAAGTGACATTTGAATACAGATAAAATCCCAAATGCTTGCATCGTGCAGAATGGACGCAAAACCTCTCTCTGACCCTTAATACAAAGGCAATCGGCCTCTCGACACTGATGACAATAAACCCCTGCGTGGCCCCGCTGCAACCGCCCCTTTTTCTTTAAGTCGCCTTTCAGAGGTCACCTTAGGGAAACCAGCCTTGGGAAGACCACATCATTTAAGACACGTGCTCGCTCATCCCAAGGGTTCCTCCTCTTTGCCTGTAATGCAGAACGGTGTCGGTAACCACCGGTGCGGCAGCACGGACCTCACATTGACATCACCTGCATCAATTGCTTGGAGTCAGATTATGCTTTACTCTAACATGCTGACACCCACCTGCCACTGATAATACTAAAACAGGATACAGTTTGTGCTACGCTGGTAGGATGCCTGTAAAACTCCTCTTTTGGCACACTAGGTGTCGGTCACCTCAAAGTTAGCTCGGGGGCTGACATCCCACTATGCGCTTTGTTTTCTACTGAGAAACTAAAACCAGAAATTAATAAGCTCACAACGCTGGCACCGATCCTCTAATGGTGGATGCCAGCCAGCCTTCCTCTGTTACTCCACCTGCCGGTTCGGTTGCCCTCTTCCTTTGACCTGCATCTCAGGCCTCGTGATCTGCATCTGAGAAACTCAAATAAATACTGCGAGTCAACTTGCCCGCTTCCAAGTGATGCTTCCGTGGCACTGCCGGTCGGTCCTCTTTGGGGATAGCTTATCTTACTATGCGGAAAAAGCCAACGAAACCCCAGAGATTGACTCCTACATACACAATGTAAGGCGGGTGCGCTACTTGACACCTGTGACCCAGCTTATTGCCGTAAGACAGATCTGCACAAGAAAATCTGTAACGATGCAAGCCAAACAGAGCTGCGCTTGAACCTACAACTGCAACACACTCAGGGCTCGATAGGAAGAAAGCTAGGGGCACGCAAGACTCGAGAGGTCTAATTACTACTTTGCAAAGACCCAACAACTAAAAGATCTCAGCAAGTTATAATGCAGAATCTAAGAAAAACACTGCAACCTACACAAGCGTAACACAGGCTGGAACCGCCCTGCCTGCCGCACTCTAACATTGCGCTGACAAGTGACCCGCTCATCCATCACCCAAAGGGGACGGCTCCTGGGCAGACCCTTCCGGGACATGGACTCTCATGGACAAAGAGCACCGAACTCTCACCGCCTGTGTCCCGCCCTCTACTTTGTGCCCTCTTGCTCCCTCTCCCCAGCCCTGCTTCCTCCGCTTAGCTTGCACGCGGCTGCCAATCGGTATCTGTCCTCAATAACAAAAGAGCAAACACAACGCTACGTGGCCTAACTTAGAAGTTCCTGGACTACCCTGAACTTTGGGGTTGGACCCGATGATCTCTCCAGGTGCCTTCCGACCCCTACAATTTTGTGATTCTACAGCAAACAAAAGCTTGCAGACAAATCAAAACAGGTCAAACAACTAGTATCACAACCATCAACTGCAACCTGAAGACCCTGCTTATCCAAAAGGTGGTGGCATCCCACTGACCCGCTCGACCCTGACACATGCCGGTCATCGTGGCGTGTGCTTGCTATCACCCCCAAGAGATGCAAAGTTACTCTTCCCCTTCTGAGAAATCATTGCTACCGCAACCGCCTCATGCCTGGCGGTGATTCCATCTCACCTCCGTTGCTCCTCCACTTCCACAGGTGGCTGTTCAACACCTACAAGAACAGAGAGGCAAGTGCTACACCTGCCTGCTGAAGTATTAGGCACCACAAAGGATAACAGTCAGCTCACCTACTCAGCGCACAGTGGCCCACCGCCAGCTCCGGAACCTGAAAAAGGCACATGTCAAGACTGCCCAAAACCAGTTCCCACCTTCCATTACCTTACCTTCGCTGATCAATCGCCTGGCCTAGGTCATTTGTGGGAGGCTGCACTGAGGATCAGGCCTGTCCTATAACACACAAACAAGAGATGCCAATAAAACTCAACTGCAAAGCAACGCCAGACCGCTACAAACAGCTCACCTTGCCCAAGTCACCTCCACTAGAAAGGGTCTGCTTCCCTCCTTGTTTTACACCTTCAAAGACACACAGGCAAATCCTGAAATATTCACAGAGCTACCAATCTCATTGAGTAGCCAACACCACCCACCGACCCTCCTTCTCGTGGCACTCCACTCCCGACCTCCAACCCTGGATTGAGACACAGATATCCAGTTAGGGGCTTTGTTTCAAGCAGGTCTTGGCAATCCTCAGGACCAGAGCAAAGAATCCAAACGGAGGCCCTGCATTTGACCTACAAGCAGCACACAAGTGAAAGGGGAAAAGGAAGAAAACAGTGCCGTAAAGAGAGAGCGCTTGAGCGCTACTGCAGGAGCGAGAGAGGCACGCGATACATTACCCCCACCGATACAGAGGGATGTGGCACAAGACATGTCCAATACGGGGGCACACCATCCATTACACCACCCCGATAAAGAGGCACGCGACATGCATTACGCTACCTTATCATCCATGAACATTGCCCAAGGCAAGCTCGATCCAGAAGCACACATTTCTCTCAATCCAAAACCAGAGAGACTAATTTGGCAGAGGTTAAACCCCCTTGCGTTCCAACCGACCTCAGATCGCTCTGGGAGGCTGGGGGCGGCTGGGCTTAACCCCTGTGGGATGTCCAGTTCGGGGCTTTGTTTCGAGCAGGCCTTGGCAATCCTCAGGACCAGAGTGAAGACTCCAAACGGAGGTCCTGCATTGGACCTACAAGCAGCACGCAAGTGAAAGGGGAAAAGGAAGAAAACAGTGCCGTAAAGAGAGAGCGCTTGAGTGCTACTGCAGGAGTGAGAGAGGAACGCGATACATTACCCCCGCCGATACAAAGGGATGTGGCGCAAGACATGTCCAATACAGAGGCACGCCATCCATTACTCCACCCCGATACAGAGGCATGCGGCGCAAGACACGTGTGATACAGAGGCTCACAGCGCAAGGTGACTGCAAAAACAGAGCCAAACGCTCCACCTACCTGCCAGGTACTGCTTCAGTATTAGACATCAACACGGACGACGACCGCCTCAGCTTCTCAGTGCGTTCAGACGTGTGGCTACACCCCAACGACGCTGCCTGTGGAGCCTGCAAGGGACAAAGCAAAGAGCAACGTGCCAAGAAACTACCTGAAACCGTTTCCCATCTCCCATTCCCTTCCCTTGACCGACCACTCACAGCCTCCGCCAGTTACAGGTGCCCACGCCGAGGTTCCTGCCTGGGCTGTAAAACAAAAAAGGGATGCCTAGAACTCACCTGCAATGCAACACCGGCCCGCGAGGAATGGCTCGCCTGGCCCGAGTCGCCTCCCCTGGAAACGGACTGCTTTCCACCTCGTTTCACACCTTCCAAAGAAAAAACAGGCACACACAAACAAACCTTAAACGTGGCAGTGAGCTGCCGACCACTTCATCACACCGACACCACCGGCCGACCTACCTCCCTCGGGTCCTCCCCTCGACTCCTCCGTCGCTGCATCGGTACACATTGCATCTGGCCCTGTCGGATAAACCCAACAATTTATTGAGCACGTCACTCCGATACCAACTCCTCGCTACACCATTGCAGACCTCTCGCTTCCATTTAGGAACCCTATCTGCAGTCTAACTGCAGGCAGCCCTTAAGACACAAACAGTAAAAAACCCAGGCATACCTCAGAGCCCCACAGCCTTACACCCCTGCAAAGTTCCATCTGCTTTCTCCAACGCTGAAGGGCCCCACCTAGCAGCTCCCACCATCTCCCAGGAAGAGGATGGACAGGATGGTCCGCACACCCTGCTGACGGTACCACCTTCGCCGAGCCCTCCCGGGCAGAATCCCGCACGCTTACCCTGGACTCTTGCGGCTATGCCCCATCACCCTGACTCCACAAGCCCGGGCAGAGCAGCTCCGTGCCAAACACACACACAGAATGACGCAACGCAGAACCCTGCGGATGATGGGACTCCAAGAGGACCGAAAACTGTCAGCAAGACAGGAGACACCGTCAAACAATGCCACCAAGGGGCGGATGAGAAGAAGATCTATGGCAGCCCCCGAAGAGAGGGGACTGGAACGGCTCATTGGAAGGACTTACTGTCAAAATTGCAACGACGGATGCACAAGAAGCCCGCCTTCAAGACCTAACGATGGAAAGATGCACGGAAAAAGTCTCCAGCCGTGAAAACGAGTGACTGAAGAGCAGAGCTCCAGACAGAGCCCGCAATGACGCCACAAGAGAGGACCGACCGGAAACTTCCGAGACGTGAGGACAAACCGTGCCATGACCTTGCTAGGCAAATCAAGAGCAGCTCCGCGGCTGCTATGCTGATGAACGAGCGTGGGCATTCAAGACCCTAGAGACCGCGCCCGAGAGGCACACCGGGCACCTTTGAGCACAAAGAGGATGCTGACATCCAGAGAAGGACTAAGACACAGAAGACACACCAAACGACAAGCATCAAGACAGACAGGGGCTGGAGCTGCCCTGCCCGGCACACCCTGGCATTGTGCTGCCAAGTGACCCGCTCCTCCCTGTACAGCCTTACCCAGCCTCTCCCCAACCCCTCCCATTCTTGCCCTCTTCTCCCGCTCCTTCTACTTAGCTTGGAGGAGTCCGGGGATCTACAATCCCTTCTTGACAGCAGAAGATGTCTACCGGATGTCTGCTTACTGGGACGCTTTGTTGCGATGTCAAGTGTCGGGTACCGCCTGGAAAGCAAGAGAGACTGTTAGAACTTCACAGACAGTGTCGCTCCTGGAAAACTCATCTCTGCTTTAGCCCGCTAGTCTCAGCTTGCCTGGCCGAGGTCATATGTTGACATGCTGCCATCTGTCTTTTCTTGGCACTTTGTGACTTCAAAAACGAATGACAGACCAAAATGGATAAGCTGGTCAGACAGCCCCCGGTCACACGTTACCTTGCGTGACCTGTCCTGACCCACTCTCCTTATGGCACTCTGCTCAGGCATCTGCAAAGATCATAGAGTGAGTCGCCTGGATGCAGGCGGATAGTTGACCGATACCAAAGGTCTCCGCAGGAAGCCTCCCTTCCTCCCAGGCTCAACTTTGCTCATTATTTATCTCCCTTCCTGCCCTCTTCGCAGTCGGCACAGTTCCTGGGGAACTGCCTTGCCAGGCATACCACGTGTTTTGCAGACAGCTGCTAGGTTCGATCTTCTAACAAACTCTTCCCTCTGCTACAGGCCCCTGAAATAAAGAGCTAATGCTTGTAATCCAAGAGGGGCCTGCTGTGACCTCCGAATGAGCTAGGAAAAAACCACAGTGCTCTGGGAACGTCTAGGAAAGCAGTGAGCTCTCCCGGAACTGGGAAAAGGCTATCTATTTGCTGCCTGTTACTTTATTGGGAAAGGCTAAAGCTCATAGGCAGACAAAAGGCTCGCCCTGACCCCACCTAGATAATCTCATCATCCTGCCTTTTAGAAAAAGCAATGCTCGTGGCTTACACATTAGGGAGCAAAGCCTGTTAATAAAATGTGAGGTTCTATCTTCAGTACAATCAGAAATGCCAGTAAAATGCCGCACGCTTACAATTGAAGACTGAGAGATAACTGTATAGGATCATCTTACAATCTCCTAAAAATTCAATACACAATACATTATAAACCCTAAACCAAACCGCAAACCTATCTGGGAGTACGCTGTCTATTACATCCATGCTGCTTAACATCGAGTACTACTTAAGCTCTTACCTCAGATGCATCTGCCCAAAAAGCCAAGCCGACTACTAAGCTCCATCTGCTGAATGAAAGCCAGAGCTCTGATGCTGGAGAAAGCCAGCAGGAGAATGAGCTGCCTAGGGCAAGGCAGATGGCTTATATACCCTTGGCCCCACCCACCACCCTTCCCATACTCCCCTGGGAAAGGGGAGTGTCCTGCCTCCAGAAGGCTTAAAAGCAGCTCGAGGAGCAGGCAGGGCTCTTTAGTTCTGAGTTGTTGCTCAGAGACTGTAGGAGATATAAAGGCACTGAAGAAGCTGGAGAGGATTTTCTGACTCAAGTGAGCTTTCTGGGATGCCGGGCGCCGAACGACACTGATTCTCACCGAAAGCAGTGATGCTGGCTCTCCTGGGACTGCATCTGTTGTATCGGTATGTAAATAGTTTCAATTTTTCTGGCGTGTAGATCGAAAAAGATAGCTATTAAAGGAAACTTGGTAGGAAAATGGCTACTTAGGCTCTAACGAGAGTGTTTTTACAGTGCATATGCGCTTTAGCTAGCTACCGAAAAAACCAAAATATCAGAGTTATACTTTGCATCTGGTGATGCCACGTGTACTGCCAGACTTCTACAGGAACTATGTTCCAGACAAGGCTAAATGAGGAAGCAGAAATAGATTCCTCAATATATCCCATCGGCTGTGGCACGAGAACAACAAGCGTTGTGACTCGGGCAGCCTGGAAGAGAGATGAGGGTGGGCAGCAAGTAGATCTTGAGATTTGTGTTAGGGATGGCTAGGCGGACGACTGGCTGCACCTCCTGGAACTGGCAAAAACTCGCTTTGCCTCGAGGCTTCTCTCTCTGCCTCTGCCATATCTTCCTCTTCAGTCTAGTTGCTTAAAGCTGGCCCAGCCAAGAGATGTGGGTGAGTGCCTCGACGCTCCTCCTCTTCATGCCCCCCTCATCCCCTTTCCTCGAGCTCTCTCATCTCTTCTGTTGGGTTTTCAAAGTTCCCAAGGGGAGCTCAAGTACCGGGAAGTGACCGCCCAACCTTGGGAAGAACATGCGTTCGGTCCTTGAAGGAACATGAGGCCATTGCAGCCTGGAAAAGACCATTTGATTATGGGGAGAAAAAAAATAAAAAACCCCATTAACCACCATTTTGATCCCATAACCCCCAATTTTTATCCAACAGAACCGCCGCTTTCTTCTATAAAAACACCATGCTTTTTTGCTTAAAAAACCCCAATTGATTCTAAAAAACGCTCTTCTTTCCCTACAAAACCACCAGTTCTGTTCTAGATATAAACTGCTTTTTGTCCTACAAAAAAGCTATTTCAAAGCTGTAAAACACATTGTTAAAACACAGCTTTAGTCGGTAAACTATCATTTGGGCCCTATAAACTACCATTTTAATCTATAAACCCACCGATTGTTCCTCCGTGCCCAAGGGTGAGTTGGTTGTGTGTGTGGGCGATTGGCCCTGGCCGAGAGCGAATTCCCCACTGAACCCAGCGCGGTGCTGAGTCTCCAACTACAGGTGTCAGAACTGAAAGATGTTCCCGGCCTGAAATCTCCTGAGGCCTTCCACAGAGAGATGGAGAAATGGAACATTAGAGAGGCGGAGAAAACAATGGTGGACAGAGAAGCAGAGCTGAAAGACAGGAGCCTGAAATGGAGAGAGAGGGATGGAGAAAGGAAACAGAGCAATGCAGCATAGAGGGAGGAACAAAGAGAGACGAGGAGCCGTACAAACTGAGATGGGGAAAGAAAAAGGTAGCGACAGGCTGCAGTGTAACAAATTTAGGAAATCCTGGGCAGGGGACAAGACAGAGGGAAGAATTCAAAATGAGGGGCGGGGAACGGGATCGATAAAGATGGAGAAATCAATCAATTGCCATGAATTGCTACGCGCACCTATGACAAGCGCACAGAGCCGGACAGAGACAGAGGGAGCAGAAACACCGACAGGCTACAGGACTGAATGTGGAATGTCAAAATAGGAACTAGAGTCCAGACAGAGAAAGAGAGAAAGGGGGAAGTACAATAAAAGCCAAATAGAGACTCAAATGCATTGTGGATATCAAATATTACTTCCAGGGGGGTCAAATTGAGTGACAAATAGATGCGAACCAAAATCACGCAGACCCAAAATAACAAGGCCGCTCTTTCCAGGTGGACCATTTAAAGTGACGCGCAACCCAGAATGAAAAAACATCTGGAACCGATGTTGCCAGGTCACCGATTACAGGGGGGAATAGGGGGATGGGGATATGACTGGACAAGATGATGACACATACACAGGTTTCAGTGCTGCAGTCCCTGGAACAAGAAAACCCAGTGGAACCAAATGAGCAGGGTCACCGTTTCTGGGGGAACTGTTTTCAGCGATCCACAGAGCTGAACAAAAAACCCACCCAGAACTAAAGTCATTGAGTCGCTTTTTCTGGCTGTCCCTTAACAGCGCTGCACACCCCAGAAGAAAATAACGCCCGGAACTAAAGTCACCGAGTCTTCGACCTTCACCTTTGACAACACCACAACGGCAGAATCTTCTGAGAGTCCAGGCAAGGCACGCAATTGTTCGATTCTAGATAGTGACTAGGGCCCGGCACAGTGCAGCAAGATGTGCATCTCTGGGAAATGTACGACAGTTTTTTTTCATATATGCAATGACTTTATCAGGGTCCTGTAGCTATCCAGGAGTGAAGTTCCAAACCATCGGGTGTGAGAAACTGCCTAGGTACTCACCCGTGCTCTGCCACGTGCCCTGCTTCTCGTGATTATCCAACCTCCAAGAAAACTCCAAAGTGGTATTCATAAACCTGTGTTTAATATATAACAAAAACTGAACCTTCTGCACCAAACCTACCGATAGCAAAATGCTAGTTTGAGTATCCCACGGATATTGAAGATTTTCAAAGACTCTGAGCTGTTTTATTTAGCCCCAAAGAAAAGAAAACTGAAGTTATTCCCCTCTGTGCCCCCACCATAGCCGTTGCTGTTATTAACCCCTCCCTGTCCAAGGAATGAACAGGACAGCAAAACCTCATACAAGTACCAGCTTAACCTCAGGGTCACCAATATTATTGTATCATAGATTAATATCAAAAAATACACTAAAGCAAAGTGAGGGAACAAGTATGAGAGCCGCAGCCCTGAGAGAGTAAAGAAATCTGCCAGGATTGCATGCAGCAGTTTGAGTACCGCAGCCATTACCACAGCCTTGTGACCAGAGACTGCTTAAATAACAGTGCTTATCGCAGCTCTATCTTAATTGCGATTGAGTTAGGGTCAAATCTATTGTTATCCCAACCTTTTATGCGCCACGTTGGATGCCAAAAACTGTGGTAGTTTAGCCCCAGCTGAGACCTGAGCCCCAGACAGTGGCTTGTTCTTTTAACAAAAAGAAAGGGGGGGTGGTGGGGGGGGTGAGCATAGGGTAGGGAAATGTAAAGAGGGAGGAAGAAACCCAAACCAAAACCTAGAAACCCAAAACCGCACAGGTTGGGATAAGGATAGGTTACTAAAATGGCATAAACACAGGAAAAAAAACCAACAATGATAATGCAACTGTAGAGCACAGAATGCGCAAAACTGGTGATACACAAGACCGTATCTCACTGAACCACACAACTAAGGCCGCGCAGCTCAGAGCCATCCCGGAACGCGACGGTCCCAAAAAAACCCACACATCCTGGGGTTCCCTCCTCCTTCTCCCAGTCCCCCCTTTATAATAAGCATGACCTGATTGGCAAGGAATATCGTCTTTGTCCAATTCAGGTCACCTGTCCTGGTTGCGTCCCCTCCTGTTGGAAACATCAAGAACTGAAAAAGTTCTTGACTGCTTGATAACAACTAGGAACGTCAGGATGCTGTCAGCACTGGTCTCATTCTAACACCCAAACACAGCATTCCACCCACTTCCAAATGGTAAATTACCTCCATCTTAGCTGAAACCAGGACAGGTGCACACCCCGGAACAAAAAACGCCCGGAACCAAAGGCACCGGGTCCCTGTACCCGGGGGGACCCTTTTTGGCGTTGCACACCCCGGAACAAAAAAACGCCCGGAACCAAAGGCACCGGGTCCCTGTACCCGGGGGGACCCTTTTTGGGGTTGCACACCCCGGAACAAAAAACGCCCGGAACCAAAGGCACCGGGTCCCTGTACCCGGGGGGACCCTTTTTGGCGTTGCACACCCCGGAACAAAAAAACGCCCGGAACCAAAGGCACCGGGTCCCTGTACCCGGGGGGACCCTTTTTGGGGTTGCACACCCCGGAACAAAAAACGCCCGGAACCAAAGGCACCGGGTCCCTGTACCCGGGGGGACCCTTTTTGCCGTTGCACACCCCGGAACAAAAAAACGCCCGGAACCAAAGGCACCGGGTCCCTGTACCCGGGGGGACCCTTTTTGGGGTTGCACACCCCGGAACAAAAACCGCCCGGAACCAAAGGCACCGGGTCCCTGTACCCGGGGGGACCCTTTTTGCCGTTGCACACCCCGGAACAAAAAAACGCCCGGAACCAAAGGCACCGGGTCGCTGTACCCGGGGGGACCCTTTTTGGCGTTGCACACCCCGGAACAAAAAAACGCCCGGAACCAAAGGCACCGGGTCCCTGTACCCGGGGGGACCCTTTTTGGGGTTGCACACCCCGGAACAAAAAACGCCCGGAACCAAAGGCACCGGCTCGCTGTTTTTTGGGAGACAGTTTTCACCAATGCACGGAGGAGAAATCAAAACACATGGAACTAAAGTCAGTAGAGAACGTATTCTAGGAGGGACAGTTTTCTGCAATAGAGAGGATGGAAGCAAAAGGCCAGAAAGCAGCAGGAGAAAAAGAAGGGGAGAGGACAACAGGGAAGGGTTTACAAGAGAGAGGAATAAGGGGGATCTGACAGGACAAACCAAAATGGGAGACAGCAAGACTGGGTAGAACCTCACAGCGCAAAGCCAAAATATGGAGGGGGAGCGGGGTGATACGGCACGCAGCCTAAGACAAAAGGGGAGTACAGGGAAGACTAAGACGACAGAAGAACCAAAAAGTGGACAGGACAAAGGAGGATGCAATCACAAAGAAGTGGGAAATACCAAGAAGGGGAGAGGGACAAAGGGGGGGGGGGGCTCCAGAGAGCAGGGTCCAAGAAAAAGTGATAAAGAATGTAGGACCAAGGCTGGGGGGGGGGAGGGTTGTGGTACAAAGGAGGGGACCAAGAAGGGCAGAGGAACAAGAAGAGGGAAGAACAAAGGAGATAACGGCACCACAAAGTGCCCTACAAAACCACCAGTTTGTTCTAAAGAGAAATAGCATTTTTGTAGGACAAAAAGCAGTTTACCGCCTAAAGCTGTGTTTTAACAATGTGTTTTACAGCTTATAAACTATCATTTGGGCCCTATAAACTACCATTTTAATCTATAAACCCACCGCTTGTTCCTCCGTGCCCAAGGGTGAGTTGGTTGTGTGTGTGGGCGATTGGCCCTGGACGAGGGCGAGTTCCCCGCTGAACCCAGCGCAGTGCTGAGTCTCCAACTACACGTGTCAGAACTGAAATATGTTCCCGGCCTGAAATCTCCTGAGGCCATCCACAGAGAGATGGAGAAATGGAACATTAGAGAGGCGGAGAAAACAATGGTGGACAGCGAAGCAGAGCTGAAAGAAGGGGAGGTTTTTTCCCTCAGCGGGAGCAGCATTTCATTCCAAACAATCCAAATGTGCCGCATTAGCTCCCAAACCAAAGCAGCCAGGACTGAAAGACATACGCTGCCTGAAACCTCCCTAATTGTCCAACAAGATGCACATTTCACTCTGGGACTCAGAGATTTCCTTTGCCTGCAAAACTCAAATTGTACCTCCATAATCGGCAGAAAAGTTTTTCTCAGCCGGACCAGCATTTCATTCCGTACATTCCAAGTGTCCAGCAATACCTCCCAAATCAAAGCACTCGGGACTGAAACACATACCTTCTCTAAAACCTCCACAGCCGACTTATAAGAAGCACTTTTCAACCTGGGGCTCAAAGCTTACCTTTCCCTGAGAACCTTAAATGTACCAGCAAAAGTGGACAGGGGAGGATTGCTACACTACATACGCGCACAAGTGTCCGTGCTTCTGGTTCTAAGCAGGTCAATCATATATATTTATTAGGTTACCTCACAAATATTTACATATTCATAACCTGTTCCCACTACTGATTAAATTTGTTCCGAGAGGTGTTTTCCATAGTGCCCTCCATTTGAGTTGAACAAAAGAAAATCAAGCTATCACCCACATCACCCAAAATCCCAGGCACACAGCGCAAGGCAAGCTTGTTACACAGGCATACGGCGCAAGACAAGTCTAATACAGAGGCACGCTATCCATTACTCCATCCCGATACAGAGGCATGCGGCGCAAGACATGTCTAATACAGAGGCACGCTATCCATTACTCCACTGCCAGCGGGGGAAGAGGCAGGCCTACTCAATATGAGTAATAAAAGCAACTTCGTTTATTAGCTCTAAGTTAGCTCCTTTTATACATTGTGGTTAATATATGCCTATTAGTCAATCTACCATTGGTTATTTGTTACAGGTTATATCATCATAAGCCTGCCTCTTGTTTTCATTCTTACAGTTCCTTCAACCAGTTTTTCCCGGATTCACTTGCTTCTTCTGAGGGCTGTCTTCGTTTAAGGTCGTCTTGACCTTGATCCTGACTGGTCCTGCCGCACTGCTTCTGCTCTCCTTTACTCTGCACTCCATTCCTACGTGCACGTACACAGTTCCTTATGTACGCGTATGCAGCTCAGCTATATCTCCATGACCATTTTCTGTCAGCCATTCTCCAACAATTCCCCTTTTTTTCTTCTGAGCAACAAGAGCAGTAACCTTGCCTTGCAGGGTATAAGCTAACAAAGTGCCTACTACTATAACAGCAACTATAATAATCAACAGCCATCGTATACCTTCCTTAACCAAGTCACTAAGCCAACCTGTTATTCCCCAAGAGCTTAACCAACCGTCTAACCCCCCATTAAATACTGTAACCTTCTTTACATGATCTTTCAACCATTTTAAATGTTCTTGGATTGATTGTCCATGATCTGACAAATTAAAACAACACTTTCCTTCAATAGTTTCACATCCATGGCCTTGGACAAGCAAAAGACTGGAAAGTGCAAGGGAAGTAGCATTTGTTTGTTTTGCTAGCCAACACCTCAACTTTAGGTGATTGTGTGCAGCTGCTGCTGACACCCCTGGAGCGAGAAGAGATGCAGATATAATCTCTTCCAGTGACCAGAATGTTACCTGGCCGTTGCATTCTTTGTTAAAAGCATGTGTCTGCCTCCTGGTTCGGCGATGGTGACGGCTCATGTTAAATATCATAGGGGTGTTAGGCGTTAGCAGAGATAAGCGGCCAAGCGTGCATGGCCCCCCTCTTAGACGTGACGGGATACCTGGCCAGGCACAGTCTCTGCATCTCAGTAAATTACCAGGCGGTAGCTGCAAGGGATGGTTAGTAGATATTGAAGTGTTAGGCGAAGTATAATTGCACCAGCTTGTAGCGTTGCGATAAACAGACAAGCTAGAATTTACATCGGTGGGCGAGCTTTGTTTCCTACGTGTATGGTTAAAATACAAGCATGCATCAGCCTTTACTGAACCCAGAAGCTCCAACTCCTGCGGTTCACGAGGTGATACAGGAAGGTAACCAGCCCATCTATCCCATAAACGAAAAGCCATACTATAAAATGTGGCAATCTAAAAACTGCTAATTAGTTACACACACTGTTCACACCAAAGTGATTAATTAGTAATTATAACGAGTTTTGATAAGCATACCTTATAGCCAAACATTGTTAGTTTACCTTTAATGTCTAAAAGTTATCTGCACGCCTGCTGTGCTGTGGCCATCTCATTATGGCTGGTTGATGACATGTTCACTTACTTCCAAATACTTTCTCACAGCTCCTTGATTTAAGGGAGTCTGTACACCTGCTTTCAAGGCCGCTACGCTTTGAAAAAGTGATTACCAAAACTTCTCAGCGTGAGTAATTTTGTTGTTTCATGGGAATTTCAAGGATACTGTCAGAGTCTGTGTTGTTGCGAGGAGAGCCAGGCTGCTAGCAGGCCTGCTGTCCCCCTTGACAAATTTTTCCCTTTTTGTATCTGCGCCACAAAACTGCTTTTAGAGGTTTCTGCAAGGGCCCTTTGCAGAAAGCTCAACAAGCACGGCAGTAAATGTAAGACAAGTACCGAATTGCCAAATCCAATAATCCAAATTTGACCATTGACAATATCCATCCTGAAATTTCCCACTCATGAAACCAATTCTGTTCGATCTCTTAATTTCTGAATGCTCACATGAATCGACTGAGAGTGGTCAGCCAGATTCCTGCAGCACATACCTTCCAAAACTTTCACAATTATGTCTGCGAGCCAGCAGCACAAATCAGCTGCTGCATGTTTCACAGAATCCGCATCTGTAGCTAAGTGCCTCGATACCTTTGCTGTTGTACCTGTTTGCTTTGCCAATCAGGAATGTCAGAAGTGCAGATAACTTCAGCTTCACGTTTCTGTGCAGGCACCGATTGCAGCCTGTGACCTTAGGCTGTGCAGAAATCACTGTTTCTCTAATTTTTATTTACCACTAACACACTCATATTTAAAAGAGTATTCAAAATGTCCCGCAGCAAAACTCATTGTCCATTGTGGTTGCACTTGGAACACTTGACTTCAGTTACTGTGATCAGGATCCCGTCCTGGTTCATGCAAGCTTGATTTCTTCTGGATCCACAGCTTTATCTGCTTGGTTCCCGTATCTGTAATGACATAGGCAGATCTCCTTTCCCAAGTTAGTACCTGTAACTTCATTTCACTAACATCTAACATGAACTTTTCGGTTCAAAACATACAGAGCCTCGTTTAATCAATCAGCTGGAGAGATGTCCTTCTCTCCCCCTTATTGTTTGTGAAGCCTGTGTGCACATAAACAGTTCCTTATGTATGCGTATGCAGCTCAGCTATATCTCCATGACCATTGTCTGTCAGCCATTCTCCAACACTCCACCCCGATACAGAGGCACGCGACATGCATTACACTACCTTATCATCCATGAACATTGCCCAAGGCAAGCTCGATCCAGAAGCACACATTTCTCTCAATCCAAAACCAGAGAGACTAATTTGGCAGAGGTTAAACCCCCTTGCGTTCCAACCGACCTCAGATCGCTCTGGGTGGCTGGGGGCGGCTGGGCTTAACCCCTGTGGGATGTCCAGTTCGGGGCTTTGTTTCGAGCAGGTCTTGGCAATCCTCAGGACCAGAGTGAAGACTCCAAACGGAGGCCCTGCATTTGACCTACAAGCAGCGCGCAAGTGAAAGGGGAAAAGGAAGAAAACAGTGCGGTAAAGAGAGAGCGCTTGAGCGCTAGCGCGGTAGTGAGCGCGATTGCAATACCTACCACCACCTTGCACGCGGCGCAAGACATGACCAATACAGAGGCACGCGATCCATTACTCGCCACCGCTACAGAGGCACGCGACATGCATTACACTAACTTATCATCCATGAACATTGCCCAAGGCAAGCTCGATCCAGAAGCACATATTTGTCTCAATCCAAAACCAGAGAGACTAATTTGGCAGAGGTTAAACCCCCTTGCGTTCCAACCGACCTCAGATCGCTCTGGGTGGCTGGGGGCGGCTGGGCTTAACCCCTGTGGGATGTCCAGTTCGGGGCTTTGTTTCGAGCAGGTCTTGGCAATCCTCAGGACCAGAGTGAAGACTCCAAACGGAGGCCCTGCATTGGACCTACAAGCAGCGCGCAAGTGAAAGGGGAAAAGGAAGAAAACAGTGTGGTAAAGAGAGAGCGCTTGAGCGCTAGCGCGGGAGTGAGCGCGATTGCAATACCTACCACCATAGAGCTGCAGCACTCAACTGGTCCAAAGCAACTTGGCATCATGTGGAGAATTCCATTTGTTGTTAGTTGTTCGCGGTTCAGCGCTGGGTGGCCAGGGGAGGACTGCTCCGCTGCAGACGCGCACGTTTACGTGGCAGCTCTTCTGGGTTCTATTCCGTACCAGGATCCCTATTTATTAGCTTACCTCTCAAATATTTACATATTCATAACCTGTTCCCACTGCTTCTTAAAATGTGTTCCGAGAGGTGTTTTCCTTAGTGCACTCCATTTGAGCTAAACAAAAGAAAAGCAAGCTATCACCCACACCACCCAAAATCCCAGGCACACGGCGCAAGGCAAGCTTGTTACACAGGCATACGGCGCAAGGCAAGTCTAATACAGAGGCTCACAGCGCAAGGTGACTGCAAAAACAGAGCCAAACGCTCCACCTACCTGCCATGTACTGCTTTGGAATTAGGCACCAACACGGACGACGACCGCCTCAGCTTCTCAGTGCGTTCAGACGTGTGGCTAGGCCCCAACGACGCTGCCTGTGGAGCCTGCAAGGGACAAAGCAAAGAGCAACGTTCCAAGAAACTGCCTGAAGCCGTTTCCCATCTCCCATTCCCTTCCCTTCACCGACCGCTCACAGCCCCCGCCAGTTATAGGTGCCCGCGCCGAGGTTCCTGCCTGGGCTGGAAAACAAACAAGGGATGCCTAGAACTCACCTGCAATGCAACACCAGCCCGTGAGGAATGCCTTGCCTGGCCCGAGTCGCCTCCCCTCGCTGAAGGGCCCGCTCTCCTCCTCGCTTTGCGCCTTCACAAGAGAAACAGCACACACAAACAAACTTTAAACGTGGCACCGAGCCGCCGACCACTTCATCACGCCAACACCACCGGCCAACCTACCTCCCTCGGGTCCTCCCCTCGACTCCTCCATCGCTGCCTCGGTACACATTGCATCTGGCCCTGTCTGAAAAACCCAACAGTTTAGTGAGCACGTCACCCCGATACCGACTCATCGCTGCACCATTGCGGATCTCTCGCTTCAATTTAGGAACCCTCTCTGCGGTCTAACTGCAGGCAGCCCTTAAGACTCAAACAGTAAAAAACCAGGCATACCTCAGAGCCCCACAGCCTTACACCCCTGCAAAGTTCCATCTGCTTTTCCCAACGCTGAAGGGCCCCACCTAGCAGCTCCCACCAACTCCCAGGAACAGGATGGGCAGGATGGTCCGCACACCCTGCTGACGGTACCACCTTCGCCGAGCCCTCCCGGGCAGAATCCCACACGCTAACCCTGGACTCCTGCGGCTATGCCCCATCACCCCGACTCCACAACCCCGGGCAGAGCAGCTCCGTGCCAAACACGCACACAGAATGACGCAACGCAGAACCCTGCGGATGATGGGACTCCAAGAGGACCGAAAACTGTCAGCAAGACAGGAGACACCGTCAAACAACGCCACGAAGGGGCGGATGAGAGGAACCTCTAACGCAGCCCCCAAAGAGAGGGGACTGACAGTAAGTCCTTCCAATGAGCCGTTCCAAAACAGTGACGATGGATGCACAAGAAGCCCGCCTTCAAGACCTAACGATGGAAAGATGCACGGAAAAAGCCTCCGGCTGTGAAAACGAGTGACCGAAGAGCGGGCTCCAGACAGAGCCCGCAATGACGCCACAAGAGAAGACCGACCGGAAACTTCCGAGACGTGAGGACAAACCGTGCCATGACCTTGCTAGGCAAATCAAGAGCAGCTCCGCGGCTGCTATGCTGATGAACGAGCGTGGGCATTCAAGACCCTAGAGACCGCGCCCGAGAGGCACACTGGGCACCTTTGAGCACAAAGAGGATGCTGACATCCAGAGAAGGACTAAGACACAGAAGACACACCAAACGACAAGCATCAAGACAGACAGGGGCTGGAGCTGCCCTGCCCGGCACACCCTGGCATTGTGCTGCCAAGTGACCCGCTCCTCCCTGTACAGCCTTATCCAGCCTCTCCCCAACCCCATTCTTGCCCTCTCCTCCGGCTCCTTCTACTTAGCTTGCAGGAGTCCGGGGATCTACAATCCCTTCTTGACAGCAGAAGATGTCTACCGGATGTCTGCTTACTGGGACGCTTTGTTGTGGTGTCAAGCGTCGGGTACCACCTGGAAAGCAAAAGAGACTGTTAGAACTTCACAGACACTGTCGCACCTGAAAAAGTCATCTCTGCTTGAGCCCGCTAGTCTCAACTCACCTGGCCGAGGTCACATGTTGACATGCTGCCATCCAGCTTTGCTCGGCATTTTGTGACTTCAAAAACAAATGACAGACCAAAAGGGATAAGCTAGTCAGACAGCCACCGGTCACATGTTACCTTGAGAAACTTGTCCTGACCCGCTCTCCTCATGGCGCGCCGCTCGTGCATCTGCAAAGATCATAGAGTGAGTCACCTGGATGCAGGCGGACAGTTGGCCAATTCCAAAGGTCTCCGCAGGAAGCCTCCCTTCCTCCCAGGCTCAACTTCATTCATTGTTTATTTCCCTTCCTTCCCTCTTCCCGGTTGGCACAGTTCCCCAGAAACTGCGCTTGCCAGGCATACCACGTATTTTGCAGACAGCTGCTAGGTTCCGTCTTCTAACAAACTCTTCCCTCTGCAACAGGCCCCTGAAATAAAGGGCTAATGCTTGGAGTCCATAAGCGGCCTGCTGTGACCTCCAAACAGGCTAGAGAAAAATTCACAGTGCTCTGAAAACCTCTAGGAAAGCAGTGAGCTCTCCAATGGCATAAGGGAAGGCTGATCCAGAGGGACATGGCTCTCACAGCCCACAACCAGAGAGACTAATTTGGCAGAGGTTAAACCCCCTTGCGTTCCAACCGACCTCAGACTGCTCTGGGTGGCTGGGGGCGGCTGGGCTTAACCCCTGTGGGAGGTCCAATTAGGTGCTTTGTTCCTGAGGATTGCAAAGACCTGGTCACAGCAGAGTGAAGACTCCAAACCGAGTCAAGGTTTCAGTCACTGTATTTGGCTGACAAGCAGCATGCAAGAGACTGTGGGAAAGAAAGAAAGAAAAATTGGGGAAAAGAGAGAGCGAAGAAGAACACAAGCCCACGCCTAAGAGCTACCGCGAAAGTGAGCGCGATTGCAATACCTACCACCATAGAGCTGCAGCACTCCACCGGTCCAAAGCAACTCGGCATCATGTGGGGAATTCCCTTTGTTGTTAGTTGTTCGCGGTTCAGTGCTGGGTGCCCAGGGGAGGACTGCTCCGCTGCAGACGCGCACGTTTACGTGGCAGCTCTTCTGGGTTCTATACCGTACCAGGATCCCTATTTATTAGCTTACCTCTCAAATATTTACATATTCATAACCTGTTCCCACTGCTTCTTAAAATGTGTTCCGAGAGGTGTTTTCCTTAGTGCACTCCATTTGAGCTAAACAAAAGAAAAGCAAGCTATCACCCACACCACCCAAAATCCCAGGCACACGGCGCAAGGCAAGCTTGTTACACAGGCATACGGCGCAAGGCAAGTCTAATACAGAGGCTCACAGCGCAAGGTGACTGCAAAAACAGAGCCAAACGCTCCACCTACCTGCCATGTACTGCTTTGGAATTAGGCACCAACACGGACGACGACCGCCTCAGCTTCTCAGTGCGTTCAGACGTGTGGCTACGCCCCAAGGACGCTGCTTGTGCAGCCTGCAAGGGACAAAGCAAAGAGCCACATGCCAAGAGACTGCCTGAAACCGTTTCCTGCCGGCGGGGGAAGAAGCAAGCCTGCTCAATGTGAGCGATAAAAGCACCTTCCTTTATTAGTTCTAAGTTAGCTCCTTTTATACTTTGTGGCTAACATATGCCCATAAGTCAATCTATTATTGGTTATTTGTTAAGGGTTACATCATCATAAGCCTGCCTCTTGTTTTCATTCTTGCAGTTCCTTCATCCTGTTTTTCCCTGATTCACTTGCTTCTTCTGAGGGCTGTCTTCGTTTAAGGTCGTCTCGACCTTGATCCTGATTGGTCGTGCCGTGCTTCTTCTGCTCTGCTTTAGTCTGCACTTCGTGCCTACGTGCACGTACTCCAACAATTCCCCCTTTTTTCTTCTGAGCAACAAGAGCAGTAACCTTGCCTTGCAGGGTATAAGCTAACAAAGTGCCTACTACTATAACAGCAACTATAATAATCAACAGCCATCGTATACCTTCCTTAACCAAGTCACTAAGCCAACCGGTTATTCCCCAAGAGCTTAACCAACCGTCTAACCTCCCATTAAACACTGTAACCAACTCCTGCGGTTCCCGAGGTGATACAGGAAGGTAACCAGCCCATCCATCCCATAAACGAAAAGCCATACTATAAAATGTGGCAATCTAAAAACTGCTAATTGGTTACACACACTGTTCACACCAAAGTGATTAATTAGTAATTATAACGAGTTTTGATAAGCATACCTTATAGCCAAACATTGTTAGTTTACCTTTAATGTCTAAAAGTTATCTGCACGCCTGCTGTGCTGTGGCCATCTCATTATGGCTGGTTGATGACATGTTCACTTACTTCCAAATACTTTCTCACAGCTCCTTGATTTAAGGGAGTCTGTACACCTGCTTTCAAGGCCGCTACGCTTTGAAAAAGTGATTACCAAAACTTCTCAGCGTGAGTAATTTTGTTGTTTCATGGGAATTTCAAGGATACTGTCAGAGTCTGTGTTGTTGCGAGGAGAGCCAGGCTGCTAGCAGGCCTGCTGTCCCCCTTGACAAATTTTTCCCTTTTTGTATCTGCGCCACAAAACTGCTTTTAGAGGTTTCTGCAAGGGCCCTTTGCAGAAAGCTCAACAAGCACGGCAGTAAATGTAAGACAAGTACCGAATTGCCAAATCCAATAATCCAAATTTGACCATTGACAATATCCATCCTGAAATTTCCCACTCATGAAACCAATTCTGTTCGATCTCTTAATTTCTGAATGCTCACATGAATCGACTGAGAGCGGTCAGCCAGATTCCTGCAGCACATACCTTCCAAAACTTCCACAATTATGTCTGCGAGCCAGCAGCACAAATCAGCTGCTGCATGTTTCACAGAATCCGCATCTGTAGCTAAGTGCCTCGATACCTTTGCTGTTGTACCTGTTTGCTTTGCCAATCAGGAGTGTCAGAAGTGCAGATAACTTCAGCTTCACGTTTCCGTGCAGGCACCGATTGCAGCCTGTGACCTTAGGCTGTGCAGAAATCACTGTTTCTCTAATTTTTATTTACCACTAACACACTCATATTTAAAAGAGTATTCAAAATGTCCCGCAGCAAAACTCTGACTCCATTGTGGCTGCACTTGGAACACTTGACTTCAGTTACTGTGATCAGGATCCCGTCCTGGTTCATGCAAGCTTGATTTCTTCTGGATCCACAGCTTTATCTGCTTGGTTCCCATATCTGTAATGACATAGGCAGATCTCCTTTCCCAAGTTAGTACCTGTAACTTCATTTCACTAACATCTAACATGAACTTTTCGGTTCAAAACATACAGAGCCTCATTTAATCAATCAGCTGGAGAGATGTCCTTCTCTCCCCCTTATTGTTTGTGAAGCCTGTGTGCACGTAAACAGTTCCTTATGTATGCGTATGCAGCTCAGCTATATCTCCATGACCATTGTCTGTCAGCCATTCTCCAACACTCCACCCCGATACAGAGGCACGCGACATGCATTACACTACCTTATCATCCATGAACATTGCCCAAGGCAAGCTCGATCCAGAAGCACACATTTCTCTCAATCCAAAACCAGAGAGACTAATTTGGCAGAGGTTAAACCCCCTTGCGTTCCAACCGACCTCAGATCGCTCTGGGTGGCTGGGGGCGGCTGGGCTTAACCCCTGTGGGATGTCCAGTTCGGGCTTTGTTTCGAGCAGGTCTTGGCAATCCTCAGGACCAGAGTGAAGACTCCAAACGGAGGCCCTGCATTTGACCTACAAGCAGCGCGCAAGTGAAAGGGGAAAAGGAAGAAAACAGTGCGGTAAAGAGAGAGCGCTTGAGCGCAAGCGCGGTAGTGAGCGCGATTGCAATACCTACCACCATAGAGCCGCAGCACTCCACCGGTTCAAAGCAACTTGGCATCATGTGGGGAATTCCCTTTGTTGTTAGTTGTTCGCGGTTCAGCGCTGGGTGCCCAGGGGAGGATTGCTCCGCTGCAGACGCGCACATTTTTCTGGCAGCTCTTCGTAGTTCCATTCCGTTCCAGGATCACTATCTATTAGGTTACTTCGCACATATTTACTTATTCATAACGTGTTCCCACTACTGATTAAATTTGTTCCGAGAGGTGTTTTCCATAGTGCCCTCCATTTGAGCTAAAGAGAAAAGCAAGCTTTCTCCCACACCACCCAAAACCCCAAGCACGCGGCGCAAGACATGACCAATACAGAGGCACGCGATCCATTACTCGCCACCGCTACAGAGGCACGCGACATGCATTACACTAACTTATCATCCATGAACATTGCCCAAGGCAAGCTCGATCCAGAAGCACATATTTGTCTCAATCCAAAACCAGAGAGACTAATTTGGCAGAGGTTAAACCCCCTTGCGTTCCAACCGACCTCAGATCGCTCTGGGTGGCTGGGGGCGGCTGGGCTTAACCCCTGTGGGATGTCCAGTTTGGGGCTTTGTTTCGAGCAGGTCTTGGCAATCCTCAGGACCAGAGTGAAGACTCCAAACGGAGGCCCTGCATTGGACCTACAAGCAGCGCGCAAGTGAAAGGGGAAAAGGAAGAAAACAGTGCGGTAAAGAGAGAGCGCTTGAGCGCTACCGCAATACCTACCACCATAGAGCTGCAGCACTCCACCGGTCCAAAGCAACTTGGCATCATGTGGGGAATTCCCTTTGTTGTTAGTTGTTCGCGGTTCAGCGCTGGGTGCCCAGGGGAGGATTGCTCCGCTGAAGACGCGCACGTTTACGTGGCAGCTCTTCGTAGTTCTATTCCGTACCAGGATCCCTATTTATTAGCTTACCTCTCAAATATTTACATATTCATAACCTGTTCCCACTGCTTCTTAAAATGTGTTCCGAGAGGTGTTTTCCTTAGTGCCCTCCATTTGAGCTAAATAAAAGAAAAGCAAGCTATCACCCACACCACCCAAAATCCCAGGCACACGGCGCAAGGCAAGCTTGTTACACAGGCATACGGCGCAAGACAAGTCTAATACAGAGGCTCACAGCGCAAGGTGACTGCAAAAACAGAGCCAAACGCTCCACCTACCTGCCATGTACTGCTTTGGAATTAGGCACCAACACGGACGACGACCGCCTCAGCCTCTCAGTGCGTTCAGTCGTGTGGCTACGCCCCAAGGACGCTGCTTGTACAGCCTGCAAGGGACAAAGCAAAGAGCCACATGCCAAGAGACTGCCTGAAGCAGTTTCCTGCCGGCGGGGGAAGAAGCAAGCCTGCTCAATGTGAGCGATAAAAGCTGCTTCCTTTATTAGTTCTAAGTTAGCTCCTTTTATACTTTGTGGCTAACATATGCCCATGAGTCAATCTATTATTGGTTATTTGTTAAGGGTTACATCATCATAAGCCTGCCTCTTGTTTTCATTCTTGCAGTTCCTTCATCCTGTTTTTCCCTGATTCACTTGCTTCTTCTGAGGGCTGTCTTCGTTTAAGGTCGTCTCGACCTTGATCCTGATTGGTCGTGCCGTGCTTCTTCTGCTCTGCTTTAGTCTGCACTTCGTGCCTACGTGCACGTACTCCAACAATTCCCCCTTTTTTCTTCTGAGCAACAAGAGCAGTAACCTTGCCTTGCAGGGTATAAGCTAACAAAGTGCCTACTACTATAACAGCAACTATAATAATCAACAGCCATCGTATACCTTCCTTAACCAAGTCACTAAGCCAACCGGTTATTCCCCAAGAGCTTAACCAACCCTCTAACCTCCCATTAAACACTGTAACCAACTCCTGCGGTTCCCGAGGTGATACAGGAAGGTAACCAGCCCATCCATCCCATAAACGAAAAGCCATACTATAAAATGTGGCAATCTAAAAACTGCTAATTGGTTACACACACTGTTCACACCAAAGTGATTAATTAGTAATTATAACGAGTTTTGATAAGCATACCTTATAGCCAAACATTGTTAGTTTACCTTTAATGTCTAAAAGTTATCTGCACCCCTGCTGTGCTGTGGCCATCTCATTATGGCTGGTTGATGACATGTTCACTTACTTCCAAATACTTTCTCACAGCTCCTTGATTTAAGGGAGTCTGTACACCTGCTTTCAAGGCCGCTACGCTTTGAAAAAGTGATTACCAAAACTTCTCAGCGTGAGTAATTTTGTTGTTTCATGGGAATTTCAAGGATACTGTCAGAGTCTGTGTTGTTGCGAGGAGAGCCAGGCTGCTAGCAGGCCTGCTGTCCCCCTTGACAAATTTTTCCCTTTTTGTATCTGCGCCACAAAACTGCTTTTAGAGGTTTCTGCAAGGGCCCTTTGCAGAAAGCTCAACAAGCACGGCAGTAAATGTAAGACAAGTACCGAATTGCCAAATCCAATAATCCAAATTTGACCATTGACAATATCCATCCTGAAATTTCCCACTCATGAAACCAATTCTGTTCGATCTCTTAATTTCTGAATGCTCACATGAATCGACTGAGAGCGGTCAGCCAGATTCCTGCAGCACATACCTTCCAAAACTTTCACAATTATGTCTGCGAGCCAGCAGCACAAATCAGCTGCTGCATGTTTCACAGAATCCGCATCTGTAGCTAAGTGCCTCGATACCTTTGCTGTTGTACCTGTTTGCTTTGCCAATCAGGAGTGTCAGAAGTGCAGATAACTTCAGCTTCACGTTTCCGTGCAGGCACCGATTGCAGCCTGTGACCTTAGGCTGTGCAGAAATCACTGTTTCTCTAATTTTTATTTACCACTAACACACTCATATTTAAAAGAGTATTCAAAATGTCCCGCAGCAAAACTCTGACTCCATTGTGGCTGCACTTGGAACACTTGACTTCAGTTACTGTGATCAGGATCCCGTCCTGGTTCATGCAAGCTTGATTTCTTCTGGATCCACAGCTTTATCTGCTTGGTTCCCATATCTGTAATGACATAGGCAGATCTCCTTTCCCAAGTTAGTACCTGTAACTTCATTTCACTAACATCTAACATGAACTTTTCGGTTCAAAACATACAGAGCCTCATTTAATCAATCAGCTGGAGAGATGTCCTTCTCTCCCCCTTATTGTTTGTGAAGCCTGTGTGCACGTAAACAGTTCCTTATGTATGCGTATGCAGCTCAGCTATATCTCCATGACCATTGTCTGTCAGCCATTCTCCAACACTCCACCCCGATACAGAGGCACGCGACATGCATTACACTACCTTATCATCCATGAACATTGCCCAAGGCAAGCTCGATCCAGAAGCACACATTTCTCTCAATCCAAAACCAGAGAGACTAATTTGGCAGAGGTTAAACCCCCTTGTGTTCCAACCGACCTCAGATCGCTCTGGGTGGCTGGGGGCGGCTGGGCTTAACCCCTGTGGGATGTCCAGTTCGGGCTTTGTTTCGAGCAGGTCTTGGCAATCCTCAGGACCAGAGTGAAGACTCCAAACGGAGGCCCTGCATTTGACCTACAAGCAGCGCGCAAGTGAAAGGGGAAAAGGAAGAAAACAGTGCGGTAAAGAGAGAGCGCTTGAGCGCAAGCGCGGTAGTGAGCGCGATTGCAATACCTACCACCATAGAGCCGCAGCACTCCACCGGTCCAAAGCAACTTGGCATCATGTGGGGAATTCCCTTTGTTGTTAGTTGTTCGCGGTTCAGCGCTGGGTGCCCAGGGGAGGATTGCTCCGCTGCAGACGCGCACATTTTTCTGGCAGCTCTTCGTAGTTCCATTCCGTTCCAGGATCACTATCTATTAGGTTACTTCGCACATATTTACTTATTCATAACGTGTTCCCACTACTGATTAAATTTGTTCCGAGAGGTGTTTTCCATAGTGCCCTCCATTTGAGCTAAAGAGAAAAGCAAGCTTTCTCCCACACCACCCAAAATCCCAGGCACACAGCGCAAGGCAAGCTTGTTACACAGGCATATGGCGCAAGACATGTCTAATACAGAGGCACTCTGTCCATTACTCCACCCCGATACAGAGGCATGCGGCGCAAGACAAGCGCAATACAGAGGCTCACCCTTCTCCCCCTGCTCCCTCTGCTTAGCTCTCAGACCGCTGGGATCCATCTCCATTTTCGAGGAACACAGCGCATCCCTCTGTAGGCCAAAGGGGATGTTCCTGTAGTTGCCACGTTATTCTTCAGCCTCTATGATAAAGACAAGCAAAAACACCAAAATGGCACCATCAGTCATCATCTCACACATCAACCCTAAGCTCTAAACCCTACCCCTCTCAAAAGGGACAGACCACTCGAGTCACCCACTCGTTTCAAAGAGACAAGCTAGCTGTAGCTCCTTGTGGTGCCCAGGAGATGCCAATTTACTCTCACGCTCGTGACAAATCATGGCTCCCACGATAGCGCTTCGACACGTGACTGCGCCCCACCAATGCCACCTGCAAAAAGATAAAGCCAAAGTCACTTGCTGAAGGACCGCCTGAATCACAGACTGCCCCAAAGGCTTTACCATCTTCCATTTCATTGCCTCAACAGACCGCTCACCTGGCCTCGGTGGTTCATGGCCGGCCATCCCGAGGCCAGTGCCTGGCCTATGAAACAGAGAAGAGGGATGCCTATAGTTTACTCTGCAAAGCGTCCGCTACTCCCACCCCCTTAGAGGAACTCACCTGGCCACCGTCACACCCGTGATGGCATCGGGCTCTCCTCCTCACTTCATGCCTTCAAAGGCAAACACAGACCCACCTAAATCTTGAAGTACCTGCAGAACCACCAACCGCCTCGATCCAGAGGCCCGCCGTCTCGTGGCGCTCCGTTTGAGGATTCCATCCCTGGATTAACACACATTGTGTGAGGCCCCATCTGAAAACAACAAATATTTATTAGTGACTCCTCATGGTGCCAAACCACAGCCGCACGCTGCCTGAACTCTCCCTTCCGTTCAGGAACATCATCAACAGTCTAACTACAGACTGCCTTGAAAACAAGAACAGAAGGAAGCAGGCGTGACTCAGAGCCCTACACAGATGAGCCCTTCACCCTGCAAGTTGCCATCGGCTTTTCCTAAAGCGAAAAGGCTCCTCCCAGGCAGCTCCACTCATTGCCCAGGATGGTATCAGAACAGCCTCTCCACGCAGCCTGCCGCTGACTCCTCAATGCCAATGACCGTATGGCTTTTGCTGAGGTCGCCTGGGTGTAGCTACGTGCTGACCCTGCGCTCTTATTGCTATGTCGACTCACCCCAACTCTACGGCCCCGGGCAGAGCAGCTCCACACCAGACACGTACACAGAACAAGGCTACATAGACCACTGCAGACAACACGACTCCAAGGTCGGAAAAATCTCACAGTGAAAAGAGCTCCCAGACAAGAGATGCTGTAGAGCGATGCTGCCTATGGAGGTGAAGCACGGAAGCTCTATGACAACAAACAACTTCCCTTCCCCTGCTCCCTCCCCGGCCCTGGTCACTTCCCTCAGCTCTCAGACTGCTGGGGATCCATCTCCGTCCTCAAGGAACACAGCGCACGCCTCTGTAGGTCAAATGGGATGTTCCTGGAGTTGCCACATTATTCTTCAGCCTCCGTGATAAAGACCACAACCTGGAAGATAGTTGACTTTCATACCCATTACTTTATTAGGAAATGCTAACAGTCTCTATGCAAGCAAGAAGCTTACTCAAACCCTAGCTAGATAAGCTCATTTTCAGTATCATAGTAACAGAAGTGGTGCTAACAGCTTACAGTTTAAAAAGCAAAGCTGGTGGAAAAAGCCCAATGGTCTACCTTGTGCAAAGTCAGGAACGCTGGTGAAATGCTATGCACCCAGAAGCAAAAAATCAACAGCCAACTATATAGGATTGAGTTGCCTTCAAAGGCCCTGAAAAGGCAACACAAAACACACAAAAAGCTATGTCAATAAGTACTCTTGACTAGGTAGACCCTGGTCACACTCAGCCAGTTGCAAAACGCTTACCTGAGACGCGTGAACCAAGACGACAGCAGCCACTCAAATGCTTCAATGGCAGAATGAAAGCTAGAACGGTACAACAGGAGACACAAAGCAGAATGAGCTGCCAAAAGCAAGACGAGACCCTTATATAACCCAGAGCCCACCCACCACCCTTCCCACTGTGGCCTGGAAAGGGGAGGATGCTGCCTGCAGAAGGATTAAAAGCAGCTGGAGCAGCAGGTGTGGCTCTTCTGACCCGAGTTGTTTATCAGAGAATGAATGCTGAATGGAGAAAGGGATTCTTGCTGAAAACACTCTCTACTGTGCTGAATCGTTATATTGACGATTAAAACAGGAACGTAAACCACCATACATTTACTAAAAGATGGATAAAAATCCCTAAAGAGAGTGCTAAACCTCATAGAGAAAATACTGAGTAAACACTATAAAAATGCTGCTGTTAGGAAATCGTGTAGTTTAGACTTGCAGAAAGCAAGAGAAAAACCTACATAACTGATCTTTCATCTGAGTGAGATGGAGTCTAGCACGCGACTTCAACAGGAAAGCCTTCCAGATAATACCAAAGAACAAGGAACAACTGCATCCCTAAGCAGTCCCACCTAAAGGATATGTCTGCACAAGAACCACAGGAAGTACTGTAGTACACTCACAAATCACTCTAACAAATTTCCATAGAAAATAGAGATGAGACACATGTATTCCTAACACATAATGACCCTAGAAAAAATACAAGCCCCACCAAGAAAAATACCCAGCAGTAGCTCCCAAACCAAAGGAGCCAGGACTGAAAGACATACCTGGCCTGAAACCTCCCCAAGGAGCCCACAAGCAGCCCCATTGACATGGGATATCTCCACACTCCAGTCGAGGCAACTGCCAAGGGCACAAACCTCCCCACCTTCCATCTTAACCTTTAAAAGGCATAAATCCCCTTTTTGAGCCTGTCCACATGACTCCTCAGCCACCATCCAGACCTGCTCACCTTACCTCTCGGCGTGCCTTCTGCCTTCAACACTCCCCCCTCAGCTCAGCCCTCATCTTCTGCAGCAGCCCAGGAGAAACCCAAAGGGACCAGCAGACCCCACCCCAGCTAGCTGCCTTTTAACAGGGAGAGCTGTCTCCATCAGCCCAATTTTTGGCACCTGGGGTTCATCAAGCCCCAGCACTCAGCTTCAGCCCAGTACCTTCGAGTGGGGACTATTTGCCCTGGGGCTCTGAGCTTTCCTTTGCCAGGGAACCTAAAATACACCTGCAAAAGTGTTTTTCTCATCCAGAGCAGCATTTGCTGCCAAACATGCCAAACATCCCGCAATAGCTTCCAAACCAAAGGAGCCAGGACTAAAAGACATAGCTGGCCTGAAATCTTCCCAAAGGGGACTCACAAGCATCCCCTACCCACATGGGACATCCCCACACTTTCAGCAGGGCACTTACCAAGAGCACAGAGCTCCCCATCTTCCAACTTCACCTTTAAAATCCAGAAATCCCTTTTTATTTTTTCAGGCTTTTCCCCATGACTCCCCAGCCACCTTCCAGTGCCACTCACCTCATCTCCTGCAGAACCTTCTGCCTTCTTACAGCAACGCTCCCTCCTCTCCTCAGCACAGCTCTTGCCTTCTGCAGCAGCTCAAAGGAACCAGCAGACCCCACCCCAGCTAGCTGCCTTTTAACAGGGAGAGCTGTCTCCATCAGCCCAATTTGTGGCACCTGGGGCTCACCAAGCCCCAGTACCTTCCACTGGGGATGGGCGATACCACCTACACCTGTGGTGCTCCCTCCGTGGCTGGAAGCCAAGTGGCCCCTAAAGCCCCTCTTGCCCGGGGGTCAGGGCTTTCCTTCCCCAGGGATCCGTCCTAATGTGCCCTGTGTCATTTTCCAGCTGTAGCAACATCCCTGTTCGACTGTGCTAAACACCCGGCAGCAAATCCCAAACCAAAGTGCTGAGGATTGAGAGATATTCCTGGCAGAGAAACGTGACATTTTTGGGTCAAAAACTGAAGAATTAAGGTCTGACAGACAAGGGCTGGAGCTGCCCTGCCCGGCACACCCTGGCATTGTGCTGACAAGTGACCCGCTCCTCCCTGTACAGCCTTACTCAGCCTCTCCCCAACCCCTCCCTTTCTCGCCCTCTTCTCCGGCTCCTTCTACTTAGCTTGGAGGAGTCCGGGGATCTACAATCCCTCCTTGACAGCAGATGATGTCTACCGGATGTCTGCTTACTGGGACGCTTTGTTGTGGTGTCAAGCGTCGGGTACCGCCTGAAAAGCAAAAGAGACTGTTAGAACTTCACAGACACTGGCGCACCTGAAAAAAAATCATCTCTGCTTTAGCCCGCTAGTCTGACATCTGGCTTTACTCGGCACTTTGTGACTTCAAAAAACGTTACAGGCCAAAATGGATAAGCTAGTCAGACAGCCCCTGGTCACACCTGACCTTGCGTAACATGTGCTGACCTGCGTTCCTTAGGGCGCTCGGCTCGTCCCTCTGCAACGAGCATCAAGACAGTCACCCGGTTGCGGGCCGACCGTTTACCAATTCCAAAGGTCTCCACAGGAAGCCTCCCTTGCTCCCAGGCTCAACTTCGCTCATTATTTATCTCCCTTCCTTCCCACTTCCCGGTCGGCGCAGTTCCCCAGAAACTGCGCTTGCCAGGCATACCACGTGTTTTGCAGACAGCTGCTAGGTTCCGTCTTCTAACAAACTCTTCCCTCTGCTACAGGCCCCTGAAATAAAGGGCTAATGCTTGGAGTCCAAGAGGGGCCTGCTGTAAAGTCTAAACAAGCTAAAACAAGAACCACAGTGCCCTGGAAACCTCTAGGAAAGCAGTGAGCTCTCCAATGGCTTAAGGGAAGGCCGATGCAAAGGGACATGGCTCTCACAGCCCACAACCAGAGAGACTAATTTGGCAGAGGTTAAACCCCCTTGCGTTCCAACCGACCTCAGACTGCTCTGGGTGGCTGGGGGCGGCTGGGCTTAACCCCGGTGGGAGGTCCAATTTGGAGCTTTGTCCCTGAGGATTGCAAAGACCTGGTCACAGCAGAGTGAAGACTCCAAACCGAGTCAAGGTTTCAGTCACTGTATTTGGCTGACAAGCAGCATGCAAGAGACTGTGGGAAAGAAAGAAAGAAAATGTGGGGAAAAGAGAGAGCGAAGAAGAACACAAGCCCACGCTTAAGAGCTACCGCGAAAGTGAGCGCGATTGCAATACCTACCACCATAGAGCCGCAGCACTCCACCGGTCCAAAGCAACTTGGCATCATGTGGGGAATTCCCTTTGTTGTTAGTTGTTCGCGGTTCAGCGCTGGGTGCCCAGGGGAGGATTGCTCCGCTGCAGACGCGCACATTGTTGTGGCAGCTCTTCTGGGTTCTATTCCATTCCATGATCCCTATTTATTAGCTTACCTCTCAAACATTTACATATTCATAACCTGTTCCCACTGCTTATTAAAATGTGTTCCGAGAGGTGTTTTCCATAGTGCCCTCCATTTGAGCTAAACATCCGAGAGGTGTTTTCCATAGTGCCCTCCATTTGAGCTAAACAAAAGAAAAGCAAGCTATCACCCACACCACCCAAAATCCCAGGCACACGGCGCAAGGCAAGCTTGTTACACAGGCATACGGCGCAAGACAAGTCTAATACAGAGGCTCACAGCGCAAGGTGACTGCAAAAACAGAGCCAAACGCTCCACCTACCTGCCATGTACTGCTTTGGAATTAGGCACCAACACGGACGTCGACCGCCTCAGCTTCTCAGTGCGTTCAGACGTGTGGCTACGCCCCAAGGACGCTGCTTGTGCGGCCTGCAAGGGACAAAGCAAAGAGCCACATGCCAAGAGACTGCCTGAAACCGTTTCCTGCCGGCGGGGGAAGAAGCAAGCCTGCTCAATGTGAGCGATAAAAGCACCTTCCTTTATTAGTTCTAAGTTAGCTCCTTTTATACTTTGTGGCTAACATATACCCGTAAGTCAATCTATTATTGGTTATTTGTTAAGGGTTAGATCATCATAAGCCTGCCTCTTGTTTTCATTCTTGCAGTTCCTTCATCCTGTTTTTCCCTGATTCACTTGCTTCTTCTGAGGGCTGTCTTCGTTTAAGGTCGTCTCGACCTTGATCCTGATTGGTCGTGCCGTGCTTCTTCTGCTCTGCTTTAGTCTGCACTTCGTGCCTACGTGCACGTACTCCAACAATTCCCCCTTTTTTCTTCTGAGCAACAAGAGCAGTAACCTTGCCTTGCAGGGTATAAGCTAACAAAGTGCCTACTACTATAACAGCAACTATAATAATCAACAGCCATCGTATACCTTCCTTAACCAAGTCACTAAGCCAACCGGTTATTCCCCAAGAGCTTAACCAACCCTCTAACCTCCCATTAAACACTGTAACCAACTCCTGCGGTTCCTGAGGTGATACAGGAAGGTAACCAGCCCATCCATCCCATAAACGAAAAGCCATACTATAAAATGTGGCAATCTAAAAACTGCTAATTGGTTACACACACTGTTCACACCAAAGTGATTAATTAGTAATTATAACGAGTTTTGATAAGCATACCTTATAGCCAAACATTGTTAGTTTACCTTTAATGTCTAAAAGTTATCTGCACGCCTGCTGTGGCCATCTCATTATGGCTGGTTGATGACATGTTCATTTTACTTCCAAATACTTTCTCACAGCTCCTTGATTTAAGGGAGTCTGTACACCTGCTTTCAAGGCCGCTACGCTTTGAAAAAGTGATTACCAAAACTTCTCAGCGTGAGTAATTTTGTTGTTTCATGGGAATTTCAAGGATACTGTCAGAGTCTGTGTTGTTGCGAGGAGAGCCAGGCTGCTAGCAGGCCTGCTGTCCCCCTTGACAAATTTTTCTCTTTTTGTATCTGCGCCACAAAACTGCTTTTAGAGGTTCCTGCAAGGGCCCTTTGCAGAAAGCTCAACAAGCACGGCAGTAAATGTAAGATAAGTACCGAATTGTCAAATCCAATAATCCAAATTTGACCATTGACAATATCCATCCTGAAATTTCCCACTCATGAAACCAATTCTGTTCGATCTCTTAATTTCTGAATGCTCACATGAATCGACTGAGAGTGGTCAGCCAGATTCCTGCAGCACATACCTTCCAAAACTTTCACAATTATGTCTGCGAGCCAGCAGCACAAATCAGCTGCTGCATGTTTCACAGAATCCACATCTGTAGCTAAGTGCCTCGATACCTTTGCTGTTGTACCTGTTTGCTTTGCCAATCAGGAATGTCAGAAGTGCAGATAACTTCAGCTTCACGTTTCTGTGCAGGCACCGATTGCAGCCTGTGACCTTAGGCTGTGCAGAAATCACTGTTTCTCTAATTTTTATTTACCACTAACACACTCATATTTAAGAGTATTCAAAACGTCCCGCAGCAAAACTCTGACTCCATTGTGGCTGCACTTGGAACACTTGACTTCAGTTACTGTGATCAGGATCCCGTCCTGGTTCATGCAAGCTTGATTTCTTCTGGATCCACAGCTTTATCTGCTTGGTTCCCATATCTGTAATGACATAGGCAGATCTCCTTTCCCAAGTTAGTACCTGTAACTTCATTTCACTAACATCTAACATGAACTTTTCGGTTCAAAACATACAGAGCCTCATTTAATCAATCAGCTGGAGAGATGTCCTTCTCTCCCCCTTATTGTTTGTGAAGCCTGTGTGCACATAAACAGTTCCTTATGTATGCGTATGCAGCTCAGCTATATCTCCATGACCATTGTCTGTCAGCCATTCTCCAACACTCCACCCCGATACAGAGGCACGCGACATGCATTACACTACCTTATCATCCATGAACATTGCCCAAGGCAAGCTCGATCCAGAAGCACACATTTCTCTGAATCCAAAACCAGAGAGACTAATTTGGCAGAGGTTAAACCCCCTTGCGTTCCAACCGACCTCAGATCGCTCTGGGACGCTGGGGGCGGCTGGGCTTAACCCCTGTGGGATGTCCAGTTTGGGGCTTTGTTTCGAGCAGGTCTTGGCAATCCTCAGGACCAGAGTGAAGACTCCAAACGGAGGCCCTGCATTTGACCTACAAGCAGCGCGCAAGTGAAAGGGGAAAAGGAAGAAAACAGTGCGGTATAGAGAGAGCGCTTGAGCGCTAGCGCGGGATTGAGCGCGATTGCAGTACCTACCACCATAGAGCCGCAACACTCCACCGGTCCAAAGCAACTTGGCATCATGTGGGGAATTCCATTTGTTGTTAGTTGTTCGCGGTTCAGCGCTGGGTGCCCAGGGGAGGATTGCTCCACTGCAGACGCGCACATTTTTCTGGCAGCTCTTCGTAGTTCCATTCCGTTCCAGGACCCCGATCTATTAGGTTACTTCGCACATATTTACATATTCATAACCTGTTCCCACTACTGATTAAATTTGTTCCGAGAGGTGTTTTCCATAGTGCCCTCCATTTGAGCTAAACAAAATAAAATCAAGCTATCATCCACACCCCCCAAAATCCCAGGCACACGGCGCAAGGCAAGCTTGTTACACAGGCATGCGGCGCAAGACAAGTCTAATACAGAGGCTCACAGCGCAAGGTGACTGAAAAAACAGAGCCAAACGCTCCACCTACCTTCCATGTACTGCTTTGGAATTAGGCACCAACACGGACGTCGACCGCCTCAGCTTCTCAGTGCGTTCAGACGTGTGGCTAGGCTCCAACGATGCTGCCTGTGGAGCCTGCAAGGGACAAAGCAAAGAGCAACGTTCCAAGAAACTGCGTGAAGCCGTTTCCCATCTCCCATTCCCTTCCCTTCACCGACCGCTCACAGCCCCCGTCAGTTATAGGTGCCCGCGCCGAGGTTCCTGCCTGGGCTGGAAAACAAACAAGGGATGCCTAGAACTCACCTGCAATGCAACACCAGCCCGTGAGGAATGGCTCGCCTGGCCCGAGTCGCCTACCCTGGAAACAGCCCGCTCTCCTCCTCGCTTTGCGCCTTCACAAGAGAAACAGCACACACAAACAAACCTTAAACGTGGCACCGAGCCGCCAACCACTTCATCACGCCAACACCACCGGCCGACCTACCTCCCTCGGGTGCTCCTCCCGACTCCTCCGTCGCTGCCTCGGTACACATTGCATCTGGCCCTGTCTGAAAAACCCAACAGTTTAGTGAGCACGTCACCCCGATGCCGACTCATCGCTGCACCATTGCGGATCTCTCACTTCCATTTAGGAACCCTCTCTGCGGTCTAACTGCAGGCAGCCCTTAAGACTCAAACAGTAAAAAACCAGGCATACCTCAGAGCAGCACAGCTTACACCCCTGCAAAGTTCCATCTGCTTTTCCCAACGCTGAAGGGCCCCACCTAGCAGCTCCCACCAACTCCCAGGAACAGGATGGGAAGGATGGTCCGCACACCCTGCTGACGGTACCACCTTCGCCGAGCCCTCCCGGGCAGAATCCCACACGCTAACCCTGGACACCTGCGGCTATGCCCCATCACCCCGACTCCACAACCCCGGGCAGAGCAGCTCCGTGCCAAACACGCACACAGAATGACGCAACGCAGAACCCTGCGGATGATGGGACTCCAAGAGGACCGAAAACTGTCAGCAAGACAGGAGACACCGTCAAACAACGCCACCAAGGGGCGGATGAGAGGAAGCTCTAAGGCAGCCCCCAAAGAGAGGGGACTGACAGTAAGTCCTTCCAATGAGCCGTTCCAAAGCAGTGACGATGGATGCACAAGAAGCCCGTCTTCAAGACCTAACGATGGAAAGATGCACGGAAAAAGCCTCTGGCTGTGAAAACGAGTGACCGAAGAGCGGGCTCCAGACAGAGCCCGCAATGACGCCACAAGAGAAGACCGACTGGATACTTCCGAGACGTGAGGACAAACCGTGCCATGACCTTGCTAGGCAAATCAAGAGCAGCTCCGCGGCTGCTATGCTGGTGAACGAGCGTGGGCATTCAAGACCCTAGAGACCGCGCCCGAGAGGCACACTGGGCACCTTTGAGCACAAAGAGGATGCTGACATCCAGAGAAGGACTAAGACACAGAAGACACACAAACGACAAGCATCAAGACAGACAAGGGCTGGAGCTGCCCTGCCCGGCACACCCTGGCATCGTGCTGCCAAACGACCCGCTCCTCCCTGTACAGCCTTATCCAGCCTCTCCCCAACCCCTCCCTTTCTCGCCCTCTCCTCCGGCTCCTTCTACTTAGCTTGCAGGAGTCCGGGGATCTACAATCCCTTCTTGACAGCAGAAGATGTCTACCGGATGTCTGCTTACTGGGACGCTTTGTTGTGGTGTCAAGCGTCGGGTACCGCCTGGAAAGCAAAAGAGACTGTTTGAACTTCACAGACACTGTCGCACCTGAAAAAGTCATCTCTGCTTGAGCCCGCTAGTCTCAACTCACCTGGCCGAGGTCACATGTTGACATGCTGCCATCCAGCTTTGCTCGGCATTTTGTGACTTCAAAAACAAATGACAGACCAAAAGGGATAAGCTGGTCAGACAGCCACCGGTCACATGTTACCTTGAGAAACTTGTCCTGACCCGCTCTCCTCATGGCGCGCCGCTCGTGCATCTGCAAAGATCATAGAGTGAGTCACCTGGATGCAGGCGGACAGTTGGCCAATTCCAAAGGTCTCCGCAGGAAGCCTCCCTTCCTCCCAGGCTCAACTACATTCATTGTTTATTTCCCTTCCTTCCCTCTTCCCGGTTGGCACAGTTCCCCAGAAACTGCGCTTGCCAGGCATACCACGTATTTTGCAGACAGCTGCTAGGTTCCGTCTTCTAACAAACTCTTCCCTCTGCAACAGGCCCCTGAAATAAAGGGCTAATGCTTGGAGTCCATAAGCGGCCTGCTGTGACCTCCAAACAAGCTAGAGAAAAATTCACAGTGCTCTGAAAACCTCTAGGAAAGCAGTGAGCTCTCCAATGGCATAAGGGAAGGCTGATCCAGAGGGACATGGCTCTCACAGCCCACAACCAGAGAGACTAATTTGGCAGAGGTTAAACCCCCTTGCGTTCCAACCGACCTCAGATCACTCTGGGTGGCTGGGGGCGGCTGGGCTTAACCCCTGTGGGAGGTCCAATTAGGTGCTTTGTTCCTGAGGATTGCAAAGACCTGGTCACAGCAGAGTGAAGACTCCAAACGGAGTCAAGGTTTCAGTCACTGTATTTGGCTGACAAGCAGCATGCAAGAGACTGTGGGAAAGAAAGAAAGAAAAATTGGGGAAAAGAGAGAGCGAAGAAGAACACAAGCCCACGCCTAAGAGCTACCGCGAAAGTGAGCACGATTGCAATACCTACCACCATAGAGCTGCAGCATTCCACCGGTCCAAAGCAACTCGGCATCATGTGGGGAATTCCATTGCTTGTTAGTTGTTCGCGGTTCACCGCTGGGTGCCCAGGGGAGGATTGCTCCGCTGCAGACGCGCACGTTTACGTGGCAGCTCTTCTGGGTTCTATTCCGTACCAGGATCCCTATTTATTAGCTTACCTCTCAAATATTTACATATTCATAACCTGTTCCCACTGCTTATTAAAATGTGTTCCGAGAGGTGTTTTCCATAGTGCCCTCCATTTGAGCTAAACAAAAGAAAAGCAAGCTATCACCCACACCACCCAAAATCCCAGGCATACGGCGCAAGACAAGTCTAATACAGAGGCTCACAGCGCAAGGTGACTGCAAAAACAGAGCCAAACGCTCCACCTACCTGCCATGTACTGCTTTGGAATTAGGCACCAACACGGACGACGACCGCCTCAGCCTCTCAGTGCGTTCAGACGTGTGGCTACGCCCCAAGGACGCTGCTTGTGCAGCCTGCAAGGGACAAAGCAAAGAGCCACATGCCAAGAGACTGCCTGAAACCGTTTCCTGCCGGCGGGGGAAGAAGCAAGCCTGCTCAATGTGAGCGATAAAAGCTGCTTCCTTTATTAGTTCTAAGTTAGCTCCTTTTATACTTTGTGGCTAACATATGCCCATGAGTCAATCTATTATTGGTTATTTGTTAAGGGTTAGATCATCATAAGCCTGCCTCTTGTTTTCATTCTTGCAGTTCCTTCAACCTGTTTTTCCCTGATTCACTTGCTTCTTCTGAGGGCTGTCTTCGTTTAAGGTCGTCTCGACCTTGATCCTGATTGGTCGTGCCGTGCTTCTTCTGCTCTGCTTTAGTCTGCACTTCGTGCCTACGTGCACGTACTCCAACAATTCCCCCTTTTTTCTTCTGAGCAACAAGAGCAGTAACCTTGCCTTGCAGGGTATAAGCTAACAAAGTGCCTACTACTATAACAGCAACTATAATAATCAACAGCCATCGTATACCTTCCTTAACCAAGTCACTAAGCCAACCGGTTATTCCCCAAGAGCTTAACACACTGTTCACACCAAAGTGATTAATTAGTAATTATAACGAGTTTTGATAAGCATACCTTATAGCCAAACATTGTTAGTTTACCTTTAATGTCTAAAAGTTATCTGCACGCCTGCTGTGCTGTGGCCATCTCATTATGGCTGGTTGATGACAAGTTCATTTTACTTCCAAATACTTTCTCACAGCTCCTTGATTTAAGGGAGTCTGTACACCTGCTTTCAAGGCCGCTACGCTTTGAAAAAGTGATTACCAAAACTTCTCAGCGTGAGTAATTTTGTTGTTTCATGGGAATTTCAAGGATACTGTCAGAGTCTGTGTTGTTGCGAGGAGAGCCAGGCTGCTAGCAGGCCTGCTGTCCCCCTTGACAAATTTTTCCCTTTTTGTATCTGCGCCACAAAACTGCTTTTAGAGGTTTCTGCAAGGGCCCTTTGCAGAAAGCTCAACAAGCACGGCAGTAAATGTAAGACAAGTACCGAATTGCCAAATCCAATAATCCAAATTTGACCATTGACAATATCCATCCTGAAATTTCCCACTCATGAAACCAATTCTGTTCGATCTCTTAATTTCTGAATGCTCACATGAATCAACTGAGAGCGGTCAGCCAGATTCCTGCAGCACATACCTTCCAAAACTTTCACAATTATGTCTACGAGCCAGCAGCACAAATCAGCTGCTGCATGTTTCACAGAATCCGCATCTGTAGCTAAGTGCCTCGATACCTTTGCTGTTGTACCTGTTTGCTTTGCCAATCAGGAATGTCAGAAGTGCAGATAACTTCAGCTTCACGTTTCCGTGCAGGCACCGATTGCAGCCTGTGACCTTAGGCTGTGCAGAAATCACTGTTTCTCTAATTTTTATTTACCACTAACACACTCATATTTAAAAGAGTATTCAAAATGTCCCGCAGCAAAACTCTGACTCCATTGTGGCTGCACTTGGAACACTTGACTTCAGTTACTGTGATCAGGATCCCGTCCTGGTTCATGCAAGCTTGATTTCTTCTGGATCCACAGCTTTATCTGCTTGGTTCCCATATCTGTAATGACATAGGCAGATCTCCTTTCCCAAGTTAGTACCTGTAACTTCATTTCACTAACATCTAACATGAACTTTTCGGTTCAAAACATACAGAGCCTCGTTTAATCAATCAGCTGGAGAGATGTCCTTCTCTCCCCCTTATTGTTTGTGAAGCAAACGCTTGAGAGTTTGATTCATATGTTCTGCCATGGCTTTGTATTGTACAAGTTTTTTAGTTTCAGCAACCAACAAGTGGTATTGTTGTTAAAGCACTTTAGCAGATTGGTAAACAAAGTTTCATGTAATTTCTGAGCTCCTGCAAAGCTGTCTGCTGAGAGAGCAGCCCCGGCCGGTGCAACCAGCCTGTCTGCTCTCTGATTTCTCCCTGCTAGACCTAGATGTAGTCAGTTAGCTCAGTGTGGCTGTGAGTCTGAGTAACAGAATACTGATGCATAATACCACACATTGATCTAATCCATTTAACATTTCTAAGTAATTTTTGAACATCATTTAACATGCCAACCCCAGTTTTGATTGCGATCCTCTGAGGTGTTACAGTACTTTTATCAATTTGTCAGTCTGAATATTTTCACACTGGCTTATTTTGAATTTTTCTATGGAGTAATCTGTAACCCCTTGCTTTTCAAATGCACTGTTAACTCATGAATCAAACTTTCACCGTCCAAGTTTTTTCCCACAATCAATATAGCAACCATATCAGGATGTGTTTTCTGTACTGGAGCAAACGCCCAGGCTACATAAGCCTGGCACATAGTTGCTGAATTTTTTCTGCCTTGTGGGAGCGTACCCAGTGACACCTTTTGAAAAGAAAAAACCCAATCTTTTTTAAAAAAAAATTTTTTGCTTGTTCCACAAACTTGTGGAAGGCTTCATATGACTCTTAGTCAGTTGCTCCCGTATTTAATCATGTATGTGGCCAATTTTTTTCTCAAGTAAGCAGCTATTGATCATTGTTTTCCAGGTTAACTTTTAATATGAGCTGCCCTTTTTCAGTGTTCACTATATAAAATTCATTTTTGCTAAGTAACCAGCCTTGCTCTCAGTGGACAAACACAGCCCTGAACTTATAGCACATACGAACAAACAAACGCTGCAAACCAATTAATCAGACAAACGACATTGAGAGACCATCCAGTTCATATGGGTGGGAGGGTTGGGGTGTGGGGGGGGGGTGTGGGGAGGTGGTTCAGCTACATGCTGACCCTGCGCTCTTATTGCTATGCCGACTCACCCCAACTCTACGGCCCCGGGCAGAGCAGCTCCACACCAGACACGTACACAGAACGAGGCTACACAGACCACTGCAGACAACACGACTCCAAGGTCGGAAAAATCTCTCAGTGAAAAGATCTCCCAGACAAGAGATGCTGTAGAGCGATGCTGCCTATGGAGGTGAAGCACGGAAGCTCTATGACTACAAACATCTTCTCTTCCCCTGCTCCCTCCCTGGCCCTGGTCACTTCCCTTAGCTCTCAGACTGCTGGGGATCCATCTCCGTCCTCAAGGAACACAACGCACGCCTCTGTAGGGCAAATGGGATGTTCCTGGAGTTGCCACATTATTCTTCAGCCTCCGTGATAAAGACCGCAACCTGGAAGATAGTTGACTTTCATACCCATTACTTTATTAGGAAACGCTAACAGTCTCTATGCAAGCAAGAAGCTTACTCAAACCCTAGCTAGATAAGCTCAGTATCAGTATCATAGTAACAGAAGTGGTGCTAACAGCTTACAGTTTAAAAAGCAAAGCTGGTGGAAAAAGCCCAATGGTCTACCTTGTGCAAAGTCAGGAACGCTGGTGAAATGCTATGCACCCAGAAGCAAAAAATCAACAGCCAACTATATAGGATTGAGTTGCCTTCAAAGGCCCTGAAAAGGCAACACAAAATACACAAAAAGCTATGTCAATAAGTACTCTTGACTAGGTAGACCCTGGTCACACTCAGCCAGTTGCAAAACGCTTACCTGAGACGCGTGAACCAAGATGACAGCAGCAACTCAAATGCTTCAATGGCAGAATGAAAGCTAGAACGGTACAACAGGAGACACAAAGCAGAATGAGCTGCCAAAAGCAAGACGAGACCCTTATATAAACCAGAGCCCACCCACCACCCTTCCCACTGTGGCCTGGAAAGGGGAGGATGCTGCCTGCAGAAGGATTAAAAGCAGCTGGAGCAGCAGGTGTGGCTCTTCTGACCCGAGTTGTTTATCAGAGAATGAATGCTGAATGGAGAAAGGGATTCTTGCTGAAAACACTCTCTACTGTGCTGAATCTTTATATTGATGATTAAAACAGGAACGTAAACCACCATACATTTACTAAAAGATGGATAAAAATCCCTAAAGAGAGTGCTAAACCTCATAGAGAAAATACTGAGTAAACACTATAAAAATGCTGCTGTTGGGAAATCGTGTATTTTAGACTTGCAGAAAGCAAGAGAAAAACCTACATAACTGATCTTTCATCTTAGTGAGATGGAGTCTAGCACGCGACTTCAACAGGAAAGCCTTCCAGATAATACCAAAGAACAAGGAACAACTGCATCCCTAAGCAGTCCCACCTAAAGGATATGTCTGCACAAGAACCACAGGAAGTACTGTAGTACACTCACAAATCACTCTAACAAATTTCCATAGAAAATAGAGATGAGACACATGTATTCCTAACACATAATGACCCTAGAAAAAATATAAGCCCCACCAAGAAAAATACCCAGCAGTAGCTCCCAAACTAAAGGAGCCAGGACTGAAAGACATACCTGGCCTGAAACCTCCCCAAGGAGCCCACAAGCAGCCCCATTGACATGGGATATCTCCACACTCCAGTCGAGGCAACTGCCAAGAGCACAAACCTCCCCACCTTCCATCTTAACCTTTAAAAGGCATAAATCCCCTTTTTGAGCCTGTCCACATGTCTCCTCAGCCACCATCCAGACCTGCTCACCTTACCTCTCGGCGTGCCTTCTGCCTTCAACACTCCCCCCTCAGCTCAGCCCTCATCTTCTGCAGCAGCCCAGGAGAAACCCAAAGGGACCAGCAGACCCCACCCCAGCTAGCTGCCTTTTAACAGGGAGAGCTGTCTCCATCAGCCCAATTTTTGGCACCTGGGGTTCATCAAGCCCCAGCACTCAGCTTCAGCCCAGTACCTTCGAGTGGGGACTATTTGCCCTGGGGCTCTGAGCTTTCCTTTGCCAGGGAACCTAAAATACACCTACAAAAGTGTTTTTCTCATCCAGAGCAGCATTTGCTGCCAAACATGCCAAACATCCAGCAATAGCTTCCAAACCAAAGGAGCCAGGACTAAAAGACATAGCTGGCCTGAAACCTTCCCAAAGGGGACTCACAAGCATCCCCTACCCACATGGGACATCCCCACACTTTCAGCAGGGCACTTACCAAGAGCACAGAGCTCCCCATCTTCCAACTTCACCTTTAAAATCCAGAAATCCCTTTTTTTTTTCAGGCTTTTCCCCATGACTCCCCAGCCACCTTCCAGTGCCACTCACCTCATCTCCTGCAGAACCTTCTGCCTTCTTACAGCAATGCTCCCTCCCCTCCTCAGCACAGCTCTTGCCTTCTGCAGCAGCTCAAAGGAACCAGCAGACCCCACCCCAGCTAGCTGCCTTTTAACAGGGAGAGCTGTCTCCATCAGCCCAATTTGTGGCACCTGGGGCTCACCAAGCCCCAGTACCTTCCACTGGGGATGGGCGATACCACCTACACCTGTGGTGCTCCCTCCGTGGCTGGAAGCCAAGTGGCCCCTAAAGCCCCTCTTGCCCTGGGATCAGTGCTTTCCTTCCCCAGGGATCAGTCCTAATGTGCCCTGTGTCATTTTCCAGCTGTAGCAACATCCCTGTTCGACTGTGCTAAACACCTGGCAGCAACTCCCAAACCAAAGTGCTGAGGATTGAGAGATATTCCTGGCAGAGAAACGTGACATTTTTGGGTCAAAAACTGAAGAATTAAGGTCTGGCAGAGAAATGTGACATTTTTGGGTCAAAAACTGAAGAATTAAGGTCAAGAATCTGAGATTTCTGGCCCAAAATTTTCAGATTTGGGTCCAGAATCGGAGCGGTTTGGGAATAAAAAGTTTGAGATTTTTTTTTTTCAGATTTGGGTCAAGGATTTCGATATTTGGGACCAGATTTTGGGATTTGGGGCCAAAATTTTGAAGTTTGGGGCAAGAATTTCATGTTTTGGGTGAATTTTGGGGGGTAGAAGCTGGAGATTTAGGTCCAAAAATTAAGATTTTTGTGTCCAAAATTTGAAGTTTTGGTCAAGAATTTTGAGATTTGGGTCCAAAATTTGGATTTTTTTTTTTTTTTTTTTTGGGGGGGGGGGGGGTGTGTCAAAATTTGGAGGGTTTGGGTGAAGAACTTGACAGTTTGGGTAAAGAAATTGAGATTTAGGTGAAAATGCTGAGGGGTTTGGGGTTCAAATATCTGAGGTTTGGGGTAAAAATTGTTGAGGGCTTTTGGTAAACTTGAGGTTTTGCTGAAGATTTTGAGGGTTTGGGGTCAATTCTTGGATGTTTGTGGCCCAAAACCCTTCTCCCCAGCCCCTGGGAGCACAGCCCAACCCCCCTGGCCTCCCCCTTGTCCCAGGGGGGGTTAATTTGGGGGTGAGACATCCCAGGGGAACAGGCCCTCCTGGAGATGCTGTTACGCTTGGAACTCACCCGGCCGGGTGAGGAAATATCCGACTTCCCTCCTGGCTTTGCGGCTTCAGAAGAGGAAGCAAACACACACGTCAGTCTTGAAATAGCCAGGGCCGCCGACCCTCTCACCCCACCCAGACACTGGTAGAGCTGGATGGCACAAAACCGCATCCCGTGACGTAACTGTGGAGGCCTGCCCGTCACCTGTGATGCTAAAACAACAGCGTACAGTTTGACAGGATGCCTCTAAGACCGCTGTGTCAATGCAGCGGTCGCTTGCCTCACCGACATCGGCTCGTGTGTTGGGATCCCACTCGGCCTGTGGATTTGCGTGGAGTAGAACCAGAAATGCCTCGACGAGTCACAAGTGCTCCCGGTTGCCCCGAGCCTCTCACGTCAGATGCCAGGCAGCCTCTGGTTGACGCTCCTCCTCTTCTGTAGGCCTTCAGCTCGGGGCGCATCCCTCACATCTGAAAAGCCCAAGCGAGCGGTCAAAGAGAATCACACCGGATGCCAACCGATGCCTCGATGAGGCCGACGGTCAGTCATCTATACCTAAATAGCCCAACACCCAGACAAAACGAGCCCCAGAGATCGAGCCTCACGTATATGACGGAAGGCACGTGCGATAGTCGACCTCCTCAACTGCCGTGCACACCGCTGCGCCGGGAAGGCTGGAAGATCGCTCCTGGAACCTGCCAAACACAATGGCAACAACTCTGTGAAAGCTGTCTGTGAGGAAAGACCCTACTGTCTTTGCCAAAATACCTGCCTGGGGCAACATTTTACTGCCACGCTGTAACCCTCTGCAGTGCCTAGCTCTAATATTGCCACACCTCCTCCTGGGGCAGGTCCGACCCAGAGACGGCACACAGACAGCAAACGTGACCCTGAAACACACGATGGCCAGGATGGATAAGAACAATGACCGTATCAGAGATGATGCTGTCAAAGAAGCCCGATGGCACTGCGATACTGCAGATGCGTTAAGGTGGCATTGAAAGATGCGATGACTGTTGCCTGTAAGAGATAGCAACAGGTGCACAAGAAGCTGTGCTTTAAGACCCAAGACCATTGAACATGAGGGGATGACCCCAGAGAAGACACATCTGTGCCAAACAAATGCTCGGTGGAGAGACTTCCTGTCCAAACTGCAATGTTGGATGCGCAAGAAGCCCGCCTTCAAGACCTAATGATGGAAGGATGCGGGGAAGAAGCTTCAGTCCGGGAAGAGAGATGGCTGCAGAGCACGGCTACCGACAGAGCCGACCATCGCGCTGCAAGACAAGACTGACCGCAAGCTTCTGACACGCGAGGATGAACTGCACCACCAGATTGCTAAGCGAGCGAAGGAGAGCCCGATGGGCGCTGTGCCTGCGAGCGAGTGTAGGCATTTGAGACCCTAGAGGCCATGGCCAAGGGGCACATTTGCCCCTCTGAGTGCAAGAGGATGCCGGCATCCAGAGAAGGACTAAGACACAGAAGATGCCACACAACACACACACACGCGCGCAGACGTGAGCCAGACCTGCCCTCTCTGGCTCACCCTAACGTCGTGCTGGTGAATAACCCGCCGGCCCAAAGGGGGACCGCTCATGGACAGCCCCTTCCCCCTACATCAGCTTTCATGGGCAAGTGACTTCACCGCTGCCTTCGCCCCACCCTTCTCCCCCTGCTCCCTCCGCACAGCTCTCAGACCGCTGGGGATCCATCTCCATCCTCGAGGAACACAGCGCATCCCTCTGTAGGCCAAAGGGGATGTTCCTGTAGTTGCCACGTTATTCTTCAGCCTCTATGATAAAGACAAGCAAAAACACCAAAATGGCACCATCAGTCATCATCTCACACATCAACCCTAAGCTCTAAACCCTACCCCTCTCAAAAGGGACAGACCACTCGAGTCACCCGCTTGTTTCAAAGAGACAAGCTAGCTGTCGTTGCTTGCAGTGCCCAGGAGATGCCGATTTACTCTCACGCTCGTGATAAATCATGGCTCCCACGATAGCTCTTCGACACGTGACTGCGCCCCACCAATGCCACCTGCAAAAAGATAAAGCCAAAGTCACTTGCTGAAGGACCGCCTGAATCACAGACTGCCCCAAAGGCTTTACCATCTTCCATTTCATTGCCTCGACAGACCGCTCACCTGGCCTCAGTGGTTCATGGCTGGCCATCCCGAGGCCAGTGCCTGGCCTATGAAACAGAGAAGAGGGATGCCTATAGTTTACTCTGCAAAGCAAATGCTACTCCCGGCCTCTTAGAGGAACTCACCTGGCCATCGTCACACCCATGAAGGCATCGGGCTCTCCTCCTCACTTCATGCCTTCAAAAGCAAACACAGACCCACCTAAATCTTGAAGTACCTGCAGAACCACCATCCGCCTTGATCCAGAGGCCCGCCGTCTCATGGCGCTCCATTTGAGGATTCCATCCCTGGATTAATGCACATTGTGTGAGGCCCCATCTGAAAAAAACAAATATTTATTAGCGACTCCTCATGGTGCCAAACCACAGCCGCACGCTGCCTGAACTCTCCCTTCCGTTCAGGAACATCATCAACAGTCTAACTACAGACTGCCTTGAAAACAAGAACAGAAGGAAGCAGGCGTGACTCAGAGCCCTACACAGATGAGCCCTTCACCCTGCAAGTTGCCATCGGCTTTTCCTAAAGCGAAAAGGCTCCTCCCAGGCAGCTCCACTCATTGCCCAGGATGGTATCAGTACAGCCTCTCCACGCAGCCTGCCGCTGACTCCTCAATGCCAATGACTGTACGGCTTTTGCTGAGGTCACCTGGGAGTAGCTACGCGCTGACCCTGCGCTCTTATTGCTATGCCGACTCACCCCAACTCTACGGCCCCGGGCAGAGCAGCTCCACGCCAGACATGTACACAGAACGAGGCTACATAGACCACTGCAGACAACATGACTCCAAGGTCGGAAAAATCTCTCAGTGAAAAGAGCTCCCAGACAAGAGATGCTGTAGAGCGATGCTGCCTATGGAGGTGAAGCTCTATGACGGAAGCTCTATGACAACCCCAGAAAAGAGTGGGCCAGAACAGCACGGTGGAAGGAGTTACTGTCAACATGGAGATGATGGATGCGCAAGAAGCCCGACCGCAAGACCTAATGACAGAAGGACGTGGGGAAGAAGCCTTGGTCTGTGAAAATGGAAGGCTGGAGAGCACAGTTCCCAACAGCCGGCGATTGTGCCGCAAGACAAGACTGACCGGAAACTTCTGAGATGAGAGGATGAACCGTGCTGAGAGCTTGCTAAGCAAGCAAAGAAAAGCCCAATGGACACCCTGCTGATGAGCAAGTGTGGGCGTTTGAGACCCTAGAGACCGTGCCCAAGGGGCAGGCTGTGCTCCTCTGAGCGCAAAGAGGATGCTGACACCCAGAGAGGGACTGAGACACAGAAAACATGAAACATAACGAGTATAAACACACACAGAGGTGGGAACTGCCCTGCCCGGCACACCCTAGCAACATGCTGTCAAGTAACCCACTCCCCTGTTGCCGGCCTGGAGGGGATCGCTCCCAAACAGCCCCTTTGCCTATGCTGACAAGCAGCCAATCCTGCCACCGCCACCACGTGCACCCCACCCTTCTCTTCTCCACCCCTTCCCTCCCCAGCCCCAGTCCCTCCACTCAGCTCTCAAGTGACTAGAGAACTGCATCTGTCCTAGAAGGAAACGCATATGATCCCCTGCGTGGGCTGACTGGGACACGCTGGTGGTTGCCATCTCATTCTTCAGCATCTATAATAAAGATAAACAAACAACTAATCAAAACTGTGCAGGCAGGCAGTACAGTGCACCTCGATCCCGACCTCAACTCCCCCTTACCTTCTCAAACGGGATGTGGCAGTCCACTCGCTTGCTCCTTCCAGAGACGGACATGCAGGCAGCGATCACTTGTGTTTCCTACTGGGCTGAGAGACGCAAGAGTGCTGTTACGCTTGGAACTCACACGGACGGAGTTGCCTCCCCAGGAAATATCCGACTTCCCTCCTGGCTTTGCGGCTTCAGAAGAGGAAGCAAACACACACGTCAGTCTTGAAATAGCCAGGGCTGCCGACCCTCTCACCCCACCCAGACACTGGTAGAGCTGGATGGCACAAAACCGCATCCTGTGACATAACTGTGGAGGCCTGCCCGTCACCTGTGATGCTAAAACAACAACGTACAGTTTGACAGGATGCCTCTAAGACCGCTGTGTCAATGCGGCAGTCGCTCGCCTCACCGACGTCGGCTCGTGTGTTGGGATCCCGCTTGGCCCGTGGATTTGCGTGGAGTAGAACCAGAAATGCCTCGATGAGTCACAAGTGCTCCCGGTTGCCCCGAGCCTCTCATGTCAGATGCCAGCCAGCCTCTGGTTGATGCTCCGCCTCTTCTGTAGGCCTTCAGCTCGGGGCCCATCCCTCACATCTGAAAAGCCCAAGCGAGTGGTCAAAGAGAGTCACACCTGATGCCAACCGATGCCTCGATGAGTCCGACGGTCAGTCATCTATACCTAAATAACCCAACACCCAGACAAAACGAGCCCCAGAGATCGAGCCTCACGTATATGATGGAAGGCACGTGTGATAGTCGACCTCCTCAACTGCCGTGCACACTGCTGCGCTGGGAAGGCTGGAAGATCGCTCCTGGAACCTGCCAAACACAATGGCAACAACTCTGTGAAAGCTGTCTGTGAGGAAAGACCCTACTGTCTTTGCCAAAATACCTGCCTGGGGCAACATTTTACCGCCACGCTGTAAAGCTCTAATATTGCCACACCTCCTCCCGGGGCAGGTCCGACCCAGAGACGGCACACAGACAGCAAACGTGACTCTGAAACACATGATGGCCAGGATGGATAAGAACAATGACCGTATCAGAGATGATGCTGTCAAAGAAGCCCGAAGGCACTGCAATAGTGCAAATGCATTAAGGTGGCACTGGAAGATGCGATGACTGTTGCCTGTAAGAGAAAGCAACAGGTGCACGAGAAGCCGCGCTTTAAGACCCAAGACCACTGAACATGAGGGGATGACCCCAGAGAAGACACATCTGTGCCAAACAAATGCTCGGTGGAGAGACTTCCTGTCCAAACTGCAACGTTGGACGTGCAAGAAGCCCGCCTTCAAGACCTAACGATGGAAGGATGCGGGGAAGAAGCTTCAGTCCGGGAAGAGAGATGGCTGCAGAGCACGGCTACCGACAGAGCCGACCATCGCGCTGCAAGACAAGACTGACCGCAAGCTTCTGACACGCGAGGATGAACTGCACCACCAGATTGCTAAGCGAGCGAAGGAGAGCCCGATGGGCGCTGTGCCTGCGAGCGAGTGTAGGCATTTGAGACCCTAGAGGCCATGGCCAAGGGGCACATTGCGCCCCTCTGAGTGCAAAGGGGATGCCGGCATCCAGAGAAGGACTAAGACACAGAAGATGCCACACAACACACACACACGCGCGCAGACATGAGCCAGACCTGCCCTCTCTGGCTCACCCTAACATCGTGCTGGTGAATAACCCGCCGGCCCAAAGGGGGACCGCTCATGGACAGCCCCTTCCCCCTACATCAGCTTTCATGGGCAAGTGACTTCACCGCTGCCTTCGCCCCACCCTTTTCCCCCTGCTCCCTCCACTCAGATCTCAGACCCCTGGGGATCCTTTGCCGGCCGGGGAAGAAGCAAGCCGCTCAATATGAGTGATAAAAGCAACTTCGTTGATTAGTTCTAAGTTAGCTCCTTTTATACATTGTGGCTAATATATGCCTATTAGTCAATCTATCATTGGTTATTTGTTAAGGGTTACATCATCATAAGCCTGCCTCTTGTTTTCAAGTTTCACATCCATGGCCTTGGACAAGCAAAAGAAAATTAATTGCAGCTCTATTTTGCAGCGTAGCATGGCGGACAGAATCAACATCAAGCAAAAGACTGAAAAGTGCAAGGGAAGTAGCATTTGTTTGTTTTGCTAGCCAACACCTCAACTTGTTTAGGTGATTGTGTGCAGCTGCTGCTGACACCCCTGGAGCGAGAAGAGATGCAGATATAATCTCTTCCAGTGACCAGAATGTTACCTGATCGTTGCATTCTTTGTTAAAAGCGTGTGTCTGCCTCCTGGTTCGGCGATGGTGACGGCTCATGTTAAATATCATAGTGGTGTTAGGCGTTAGCAGAGGTAAGCGGCCAAGCGTGCATGGCCCCCCTCTTAGACGTGACGGGATACCTGGCCAAGCACGGTCTCCGCATCTCAGTAAATTACCAGGCGGTAGCTGCAAGGGATGGTTAGTAGATATTGAAATGTTAGGTGAAGTATAATTGCACCAGCTTGTAGCGTTGCGATAAACAGACAAGCTAGAATTTACATCGGTGGGCGAGCTTTGTTTCCTACGTGTATGGTTAAAATACAAGCATGCATCAGCCTTTACTGAACCCAGAAGCTCCAACTCCTGCGGTTCACGAGGTGATACAGGAAGGTAACCAGCCCATCTATCCCATAAACGAAAAGCCATACTATAAAATGTGGCAATCTAAAAACTGCTAATTAGTTACACACACTGTTCACACCAAAGTGATTAATTAGTAATTATAACGAGTTTTGATAAGCATACCTTATAGCCAAACATTGTTAGTTTACCTTTAATGTCTAAAAGTTATCTGCACGCCTGCTGTGCTGTGGCCATCTCATTATGGCTGGTTCATGACATGTTCATTTACTTCCAAATACTTTCTCACAGCCCCTTGATTTAAGGGAGTCTGTACACCTGCTTTCAAGGCCACTATGTTTTGAAAAAGTGATTACCAAAACTTCTCAGCGTGAGTAATTTTGTTGTTTCATGGGAATTTCAAGGATACTGTCAGAGTCTGTGTTTTTGCGAGGAGAGCCAGGCTGCTAGCAGGCCTGCTGTCCCCCTTGACAAATTTTTCCCTTTTTGTATCTGCGCCACAAAACTGCTTTTAGAGGTTTCTGCAAGGGCCCTTTGCAGAAAGCTCAACAAGCATGGCAATAAATGTAAGATAAGTACCGAATTGTCAAATCCAATAATCCAAATTTGACCATTGACAATATACATCTTGAAATTTCCCACTCATGAAACCAATTCTGTTCGATCTCTTAATTTCTGAATGCTCACATGAATCGACTGAGAGTGGTCAGCCAGATTCCTGCAGCACATACCTTCCAAAATTTTCACAATTATGTCTGCGAGCCAGCAGCACAAATCAGCTGCTGCATGTTTCACAGAATCCGCATCTGTAGCTAAGTGCCTCGATACCTTTGCTGTTGTACCTGTTTGCTTTGCCAATCAGGAGTGTCAGAAGTGCAGATAACTTCAGCTTCACGTTTCCGTGCAGGCACCGATTGCAGCCTGTGACCTTAGGCTGTGCAGAAATCACTGTTTCTCTAATTTTTATTTACCACTAACACACTCATATTTAAGAGTATTCAAAACGTCCCACAGCAAAACTCTGACTCCATTGGGCTGCACTTGGAACACTTGACTTCAGTTACTGTGATCAGGATCCCGTCCTGGTTCATGCAAGCTTGATTTCTTCTGGATCCACAGCTTTATCTGCTTGGTTCCCATATCTGTAATGACATAGGCAGATCTCCTTTCCCAAGTTAGTACCTGTAACTTCATTTCACTAACATCTAACATGAACTTTTCGTACCTGTAACTTCATTTCACTAACATCTAACATGAACTTTTCTGTTCAAAACATACAGAGCCTCGTTTAATCAATCAGCTGGAGAGTTGTCCTTGTCTCCCCCTTATTGTTTGTGAAGCAAACGCTTGAGAGTTTGATTCATATGTTTTGCCATGGCTTTGTATTGTACAAGTTTTTTAGTTTCAGCAACCAACAAGTGGTATTGTCGTTAAAGCACTTTAGCAGATTGGTAAACAAAATTTCATGTAATTTCTGAGCTTGTGCAAAGCTGTCTGCTGTGGGAGCAGCCCCGGCCGGTGCAACCAGCCTGTCTGCTCTCTGATTTCTCCCTGCTAGACCTAGATGTAGTCAGTTAGCTCAGCGTGGCTGTGAATCTGAGTAACAGAATACTGATGTATAATACCACACAATGATCTAATCCAGTTAACATTTTTAAGTAACTTCTGAACATCATTTAACATGCCAACCCCAGTTTTGATTGCGATCCTCTGAGGTGTTACAGTACTTTTATCAATTTGTCAGTCCGAATATTTTCACACTGGCTTATTTTGAATTTTTCTATGGAGTAATCTGTAACCCCTTGCTTTTCAAATGCACTGTTAACTCATGAATCAAACTTTCACCGTCCAAGTTTTTTCCCACAATCAATATAGCAACCATATAATGATAAAAGATTAGATCAGTATGTGTTTCTCGTACTGGAGCAAACGCCCAGGCTACATAAGCCTGGCACATAGTTGCTGAATTTTTTCTGCCTTGTGGGAGCGTACCCAGTGACACCTTTTGAAAAGAAAAAAACCAATCTTTTTTTTTAAAAAAATTTTTTTTTTTTTTTGCTTGTTCCACAAACTTGTGGAAGGCTTTACATGACCCTTAGTCTGTTGCTCCCGTATTAAATCGTGTAAGTGGGCATTTTTTTTCTCAAGTAAGCAGCTACTGATCATTGTTTTCCAGGTTAACTTTTAATATGAGCTGCCCTTTTTCAATGTTCACTATATAAAATTCATTTTTGCTAAGTAACCAGCCTTGCTCTCAGTGGACAAACACAGCCCTGAACTTATAGCACATACAAACAAACAAACGCTGCAAACCAATTAATCAGACAAACAACATTTCAAGACACGAGTTGTCACATCCAGCCAATATGGGTGGGAGGGTTGGGGTGTGGGGGGGGGGTTCTCGGCCACTGCCTGCAGTGCTGTTCTCCCCCCGCCATAAACCACAGTGTGATCCCATTGTTCACCATGACTGAGCCCCAGGTGAGTGCTAGGACCCCATTCCTTCTACCTCCCACTGGCCCACTACTAACTCTCTCTGCCACCCGCTTTTTCCCACACAAATCTTTCCCTGGTGATTTCCGTGATTGAGTAGGAATCAAAGTACCCTGATTTAGCTGTTTTTCCCATTCTCACGCCACCTTACGTGACCAAGCTCCTCGGAGCAGTCTGTGCAGAGTCTCTCAGGTGTCAGGAGACAGCGATAGATTGATGAGTGTCCCTGATCCGATGGTTGTTGAAGCTGATACTTGTCCATCTCCATAGGATTCTCTGTCCTTAGGTTTCTTGTCTGTGCTCATAGGTTCCTTGTCCATGGGGGCATCACTGTTCTGTGCCTGAATCGGTGATTCTCCGTCTTTGTAGTTTTCGGGTGGGGGCTCAAACCCTTTTACAACCGGGCATGCCATTGTCTGCTCTGCTTTGTTTTCCAGCTTTTCAAGGACAGGTTGAAGTTGTTGATGCTGGTTAACATTTTCGACTGCGCCATGGGGTGTTTTAGGCTCAGTAAAAGTCAGAGGCAGATAGATATTAAAGGCAGTCGGTTGTACGTTTGTTTTCACATTTTTTCTTTCCAAAGGCATCACAGTGGAGGGAGTGCAGACCGTGGTGGCAGATTTACGTGCACTACTCGCTCCCCTTCAGTTCCGACAGATTTACAACTTTGCTCTCATAACACAGCATTTTTACTTAGTCTAGTAACTGGGATAGGTGAAAAAGCACCCAGAAACAAAACCACATTCTCCGTAGTAGATTTTCTTTTTCTTTTTGAATCAGCTCTGTGGAACCCGTAATTGGTGTTAAAGCTGCAAAGGCTGAAGCGGCAGCAACGAGTTCCGCCTCTATTTCAGTTAAAGTTCTTTTACTTAATTTCCTGAGAATTGTTAACGACTTAGCTTCTTTCACCCCAACTGAGGGTTTGTCAAGGATTTAAATTCCTATAGCTTCCTAAGTAGGTAAATCAATGCTTTTCAGCAACACTGCGTCCAACCGCAAAAATTTTTGCCTTTCTGTGTCCACTCAGTTAACTCGTGAACTGTATGCGGGTTCTGAAAACAACCCTTGTCATACCCATAAACTAACAACCCCATTAATTCCTTCTTTAAATCTATACCCTTAACATTCCTTTTTCGTAAAGTATTTGTAAATAAATCATATGCCACTTGCCTATCCATTTGCAGACGTCCGCTTTTGCAGCTTTTCCAGGCTCCGGTGGCACGTATGGCCCAAAAACACCGATGTGATCTTTGGGGGCGCACTCCTCTATTTCAATTGATCTAGGTGCCGTCCTGGCTGCAAACAGTACCCAACTCCTACTTCTCCAACCGTGGTTGTAGTGGCCTGCTATCAGGTCCTTTACCGGACCTACACTCCGCTTTTGTAAAAAGCTTTGTAATAATTTGAGAGCTACCTCTGTTTCTATGACGTCTTCTGTTCATGGTGCGGCCGATCCCTGGGTAGTCTCGGTGCTGCGGACGGGAGCGTGTCCCCGGGCCGATCCCCACACTTTGTCGCCAGATCTTTTAATCCCGCCAATCGCCGCTTGATGGGTCCATCTCAGCCCCACCGGCCTCAGTCGGTTCCGGATCCCTGGTGCGTTGGTCTCAGGGTCCCTTCCCCGGTGCGTTGGTCTCAGGGTCCCTTCCCCAGTGCGTTGGTCTCAGGGTCCCTGTTCGGGGGCCAAATGCCGGTGGGGAAAGAAGCAAGCCTGCTCAATGTGAGTGATAAAAGCAACTTCATTTATTAGTTCTAAGTTAGCTCCTTTTATTCATTGTGGCTAACATATGCCTATTAGTCAATCTATTATTGGTTATTTGTTAAGGGTTACATCATCATAAGCCTGCCTCTTGTTTTCATTCTTGCAGTTCCTTCAACCTGTTTTTCCCTGATTCACTTGCTTCTTCTGAGGGCTGTCTTCGTTTAAGGTCGTCTCGACCTTGATCCTGATTGGTCGTGCCGTGCTTCTTCTGCTCTGCTTTAGTCTGCACTTCGTGCCTACGTGCACATACTCCAACAGTTTCCCATCTCCCATTCCCTTCCCTTCACCGACCGCTCACAGCCTCCACCAGTTACAGTTGCCCACGCCGAGGTTCCTGCCTGGGCTGTAAAACAAACAAGGGATGCCTAGAACTCACCTGCAATGCAACACCGGCCCACATGGCCCGAGTCGCCTCCCCTGGAAACGGCCCGCTTTCCTCCTCGCTTTGTGCCTTCAAAAGAGAAACAGGCACACACAAACAAGTCTTAAACGTGGCACCGTGCCGCTGACCATTTCATCACACCAACGCAACCGGCCAACCTACTTCTCTTGTGTCCATGAGGGGCTTGCAGTGACCTCCAAACAAACAAAAAAAGCAATTGCTCGCCATGGCTCCATCGCACAGGGGTGACCGCTCTGAGGCTTGGGACTGGCCTAGACAGCCCAAACAGGGTAGGCCTGTAAATGACTCCACAATGCCACTCCAGATGCCTAGGAACAGCTCAGCCGGCCTGCGTCACCTCCCTCAGCCCGCTCTCCTTCTTGCTTTGCGCCTTCAAAGAGACGCAGGCCCACCGATCTGGGCAGCTGCCACCACTGCTTCACACCTCAGACATAGACCCCTCAGCTCCCACCCTGAAGGGGCCATCTCCCTCTTTGAGGCTTTGTCCAGGACCTTCCAGTCCATTGTGCAGCCCACTCACCTTCTCCCTCAATGCAGCCCCAGCCCAGTGATGACTCGACTCCTCCCCTACCTCATAACAGTCCCTCCACAGCTACTTATAGAAGAGCAGTAGGAGCCAACAGACCTTCCACAGGCAGACAGCCCCTTGCAGGAACAGGCCACCCCCATCAGCCTCACTGCTGGCACCTGGGGCTCCCTCCTGCCCTGGGTACTCAGCTGCAACCAGGCAGGGAAAAGGGGAGGGCACCACCACCTGATCCCTGTGATGGTTTCATTCTGGCTGGAAGCCAGATACCCACCAAAGCCCTTCACTCCCTTTCTCAGCTAGGCAGGAGAGAAAGTTTTTAATGGAGAGGCTTATGAGTCAAGTTAAGGACAAGCAGAGATCACTCAGCAAGTAACATCACAACTGAAACAGACTCAACACAGAATGAAGTCTTCTAATGTGTTCCCACCACCCCACCCCCCAAAGTTCCCACTGAAAGCAAAGCGGTATAATGGGAAATAAACCCAAATCTTAACACACCACCCCCCACATCTTCCTTCCTCCCAGGCTCAACTTTATTCACAGTTTCTCATGCTTTCTCCTCCCTCGCCTACACCCTCCTCCTCCACAGGTAGCACGGTTCCCCAGGAGCTGCAGTTCAGAGCCATACTTCATGTTTTGCAGACAACTCCTATCTTCTGTCTTCTGCCAAATTCCAGGCTACGCTTAGCTCTCAGGCAACAAGGTAACTGTATGCATCCTCAAGGAAGGGACACACAGGTCGCTGTGCAGGCAAACTGGGACATTCCTGTAGTTACTACATAATTCTTCTGCCTCTAGGATAAAGGAAAATAAACAGCAACAAAAAAAAAAGAAAAAAGCTTCACAGCTCTTAGAATCCTACAGACAAGGAGAAAAAACCCAACAAAGCCATGGGGCCAGGGAGCTAGACTGAGAGAGGGAAAAAGAAAAAGGCAACAAATAACAGGGCAGAGACAGGAAATGACAGGGACTGACAGAGTGAAGAGGCAAGGGTCAGGGTCAGGCTACACAGACAAACACCAGCACAAACTGAACCACATAGCTACACACTATCAGGCAGAGGGGCCAAAGTAAGAAACGGGGATGGGGAGCTGGGGAGATAGAAGAAAGATAGGGAGGAAGGCAAAAAGCCACAGAGCAAAAAGCATAGCCATGCATGCAGAACTATGAGGGGGAGGAATTCTGAAAGGGTGTCACCTGGGAACCAGCACCAGGTAGATGGAGCAAAGATAAAATCAACCCAGCTACAGGAAAGGGAGGACAGGATTAACAAATTGGGGCCAAGCCCTGGTCAGTGAGAAATGGAGAAGCACAGAACATCACCAATACTATGTGGCACAGAGAGAGGATTCTAAAATAAAGGGACTGGGACACAGACTTAAAAAAAAAAAGAAAATGCAAACTAGTCACGGGCCACCAGCTGGAATTGCAGGTGAATTGCCTGGGCCACAGGACAGACAGCTGTGAACTTTGAAGACTGAGAGAAGGAGCTGACAGAAAGAGAGATAGAGTGACCAAGGAAAAAAATCCAACCAAGCTAAGGCAGAGAAAGCTAGAACTTAAGACCTGGGAGTAAGGAATGAGACAGAATCAGATACAGAAAATAAACAGATTAAGATACCCAAAAGAAGCCCCACAAAGCCCAAAAACCAAAGAAGCCACAAAAGACAATTAAAAACACCCACAAACCTCAGAGCTCACAAGAAAGGCCATGGAATCCTGTTACTCTAGGAACAATTAGGAAAACCATAAGCTGACCTGGAAGATACTACACCTTTGTTCCCCATTAGTTATAAGGAAAACTCTCTATGGACAAGATGCTTACTCTAACCTCTCTAGAAAAATCTCATCACTAGACCTGTTAGGAGAAGCAATACTCACAGCATATAGGGCAAAGCCAATGAAAACAAAAAATGAAGTCACACACACCTAGAATTAAAAAGCATAAAGAGTTACGTAGAATTAAGTCATCTTACAAACCACTGAAAATTCAAAACACCACCACCCAAAGCTACACATGAATGTACTTTCTATTACATACATACTGTTTAGCCTTGACTACTCCTGAAGCTCCTTACCTCAGAAATACCTCCCCAAACAGCCAAGCCAGCTCAGACGCACGTTCCCAAAAAGCCAAGCCCAATACAAAGCTCCATCTCCCAAAAGAAAGACAGAGCACTAACACCCAAGCAACCTTTCCAATGAGCAGGCTGACTAGGGCAAAGTCAGTTGCTTATATATCCCTGGCCCCACCCACCACCCTTCCCACAGTCCCCTAGGAAAGGGGAGGGTCCTGTCTGCAGATAATTCAAAGGCAGGTGTGGGTTTTCTCCCTTAATTTTATGGGCTGTAAAGTACCAAATGGAAGAAGAGAGTCTTGTTGAAAATGATTTCCACTTTTACTGCAACTGCGTCTTTTGTGTTGATGGTGCAATTTGGTGTGTAAGTAGCTTTAATTCTTCTGGGCTGTAGATAGAAAAAGATTAACTCCCTACTAAACTTTTTAGAAAAATAGCTAATTAAATACAGTAAAAATACTATCCTCGGTAATCATATGCTTTAGCTTTGTACAAAAAAAGCCTAAGTGCTATGTGGTTGTACTATGCTTCTAGCAAGACTATATGTACCACCTGACTTCTCCTAGTACTACATTTTGGATGAGGCTGTATGATAATACAGAAACAGATCTCTCAAGAGTCCCTTGTAAAGAATATCTCTATTTGTGAAGTAAATAGTTTAAATGGTCAACTAACCTCAACCCTCTCTCTGACCAATATCCTTAACAGAACTAAATGAGTCCCAAATGAGAGAAACCTGGTCATGACCTGAAAGCTCCCCAGGTAGCCTCCCATCAGGTTAGAACCTCAGGGCTTTTCCAGCCAAAGGAATAGTCCAAATTTTTCCTTACATAATTTTTAGGCTCTAGCAGCACCAACCAGGGAGAAGGGAAACAAGAACGAGAGAGAAAGTGGGAGCAGGACAAAAAGAAAATAGAGAGGGTAAAGGGAAGCCAAGAAAACCACAGCAGAATGGAAAAAAGATGAGCCAGGGCAGGAACTGCCCGGTATGTGAGAGGGAGCACAGGGTGTTCAGAACCAAGTTATGAAATGGTTGAGGATAGGGGGAAAGGGAGCAAGATCTTTTTCAGGAGTAATTGAAAGCCTGCAGTAAACCACTCAAAACCAGCAACATAACCAACCCTTGTGCTCGAGCAATCTGTGCTGTATGGACACCATAACTGCAAAAACTCCATCCAAAAACAACACCCCCCAGCATGCAGTGGCAAGTGCTGAGTGCCTCAGGACTACACCTCCTGGCGTGTCCCAGAGAACATATATGGCCAAAAGCCAGCCGTGTGCTCCATTGTACCACACTGCCCACATGCTGCAGAGGTGGCCAGCCATGCTTTCTCACCCTGCGGGGACACCTGTGCTAACAGGGCACACACCCCCACCCCCTGATCCAAGCAGCTGCTGCCACTGCTTCATGCCTCAAACATGGACCCCACTGCCCTCTTAGTGTCTTTCCCTGGGATCCTCTAGTCTATTGCACAGTCCCACTCACTTTTTCCTTGGGTGCAGCCACAGCCCCTTCACAGCCGGCCTGGGGTAGGGTAATAAGAGTCACCAGCCCTTCCATGGGCAGACCAGATCAACCTCATTACCAGCACCTGGGACTCTTCCAGCCCCGGCACACAGCTGCAGCCCAGCAGGGATATTAAGGGATGCCACTGCTTGTAATGCTTAAACCCTAGCTGGAGGCCAGATACCCACCAAAGTCCCTCTATCACTTCCCTTCATAGTTGGACAGGAGAGAAAATAAATATTGAGACTTTTACTTGTCAAGATAAGGACAGGCAGAGATCATTCAGCAAGCACCATCACTGGCAAAGCAGACTCAGCACTGAATAAAAAAAATGCTTCTACTTTGTTACCACCACCACCCCCAATCCTCCCCAAAGTACCCACTGAAAAGAGAGTAGGATAATGAGTGCACTATCATCCTCTCAGTAAGAGCCTCTTCCTAAAATTCAGCCTAAACCTCCCCCATAGCAGCTTCACACCATTCCCTTGGGTTCTATCACTGGTGACCAAAAAGAGGCTATCAGCTCCTGCCCCTTCACTCTCCCTTGTAAAGAAGCCATAAACCACAATGAGGTGTCGCCTTTTCTCCAGACTGAAAAAAAAATCAGGGATGGGCAGAAGGCAGTCAGAGATCTACTGCATGGCAGCAGGGCTACCAGTTCCTGACACCGGCAGGAAACCTCCACCACAACGCTTCTCTCCAGCTCTGCCTCTTCCTCCCCCACAGTGACACCTGCCTGATCCTTACCTGCTCAGATGCCTCAATGGTCCTGATCTGCAAAGCTTCCTGGCTTCCTATGGTTTAGCACATAGCCAACACAGGCACCGAGCTCCTGGCATCACATGCTGGTCTGCTCTCTCATGGGCAGCTCAGAGAGATCCTTCCTCGCTGCAGGGACTGGCCATCCTTTGCCAGAGGTGCCTGCCTGCAAGACCCCTTTGGATCCACTCCTTCATCAGCTGCCTCAGGCATATATGCCCGGGTAACCCCCTTTACAGTTGGAGCCCCTTCATGGACCAGGGCCAGCCCCTCAGCCTCATTGGCCATGCCTGGGGCTGCCCCAGCTGCAGCCCTATGGCACATCACCCAGCACATCACCCCTGCACCTGTCCACAGCCATGGGCTCTGCATCTGAGGGCTACAAACACATCCAGAGCTATCAGGAACACTTTACTCGATAGTGCACATCAATCCCAGCAGTGAGTAGGCCACAAGGCTCAATGCCCAGATGCAGCAAAAAATGGTCAGTGGGAGGAAGGATAGGGGGACCTAGAAAAGAGTTGTGGGACACGGAGACAGAAAGCTGGATGTGGCTAACATGATGGATTTAACCTGGTAGGGAGTTAAAACCACACAGACAGTTGCTGGTTTAAGTCCTCTCCAGTGAGATTGGTGAAGAGAATCAAAAAGAAAAGCATAAAACTTGTGGCTTAAGATAAAAACAGTTTAATAATAGGACAAAAAAATCAAGACAATAGTAATTATAAAAAAATATACAAGCAATACACAGCACAACTGTTCACCAGCCAGAGCCAATGCTCAGATAGTCCCGAGCTGCCTGCTCCCCTCAGTCATATTCAGAGTATGACATTATATGTTTGAAATATCCCTTTCGTCAGTTCCAGGCAGCTGTCATGGCCCTGTCCATTCCCAGCTTCTCAGGCGCCCCTAACCTTCTTGTAGCAAGCTGCTATGAGAATCTGAGGAATCCTTGAATGCAAGAAAGTCATCTCCCAGCTGCACATTCAAAGGCACCAGTGGAATATGGCACCTGACTGGCCCCGTGCGGGGTTGACGTGGGGTTCTGCAGGCTGCGCTGCGAGCGGATGAAGGCCTTTTCCCAGGCGTTCTTGGGTTAAGGCCCGTCTCAGCTCCTGAAGAAAGCCAGCCAGCAAAGACCTTCTCAACGGTTAACAAAAGGAACAGGAATCAAACAACGAGTTGCTGGGTTTAAGGTGCCGGGTCACCTCTGGTTTGAAAAACAGCACTGTACAGGTCGCTGTTCACACACTCATAGACAAAGTGAAAGACCTGGGCTTGCGGATGGCCGTGCAGCTTGACCTTTGTTTTCTGAGGGCAGGTATCCTCCATCAGTCGCTGCTGGGTGTCGTCAGCAAGAAGAAACGGGCTGCATTCTTCTGGCTCGGCTATCTTGAGCTCTTCAGTGCAGAGCTGACAGACGTCTTAGGCAGTGTTGCAGTGTCTCATCGCTCAGTTCTTCCCCCTCCATCCATGGTCAGTCTCCTGGAGTGCAACGGGAAGACTCTCACAAGAAAAGTCATGGAAACCCAAACCCCTGGCACCCTGAGACACCCCCCGAGAGCCCAAAGACTTCCCCAGGATGACCAAGACCCCCCCAGAAACACCTGGGACCATCCCAGGACCCCCCATGAGACTCCCCAAGACCCCTGGGCTCTCCCAAGGATCCACCAAGAATCCCCCCGAGACCCCCTTGCACCCTGAGACACACCCCCACCCCCCTCCCGAGACTCCCAAGAGACCAAGACCCCCAGGACCCTCGGAGAGACCCGCCCAGGACCCCCTGGAACCCTGAGACCCTCGCAGAGACTGCCAAGACCACCCCAGGACACCCGAGACGCCCCCAAAGACGCATGGGACCACCCCAGGACCCTCCCTGGCACTCGAGACCCCCAGAACCACCCCAAGACCGCCCCCCAGGACCCCTGGGCACCCTGAGACCCAACCAGAGACCCCCAGACCCAAAACAGGGCCCCCTCAGACCACTCCCAGGACTCTCTGGTACCTTGAGACCACTCAGCGACACCTGGGACCCCCCCGAGACCCCCGGGACCACAGGAGACCCCCGGGACACCCCCCCCCCTCACCAACGCCACCCATGGCGGTTCCCCTCTTGGCGCCGCCTCCGCTGGCCGCCCGCAGCTTCGCTAGGGACCGGGCACCGCTGCCGCTGCCACCAGCGCCTCCTCCCGCGACCGCCTCCCGCTTGTATCCCGCCATCGCGCCGAGTCACATCAGGGAAGGGGCGTCGTGCATGCACAGTGTGGCGGCGCAAAGCGGACTGAGGGCAGAAAGTACTGGCAAAGCGCGACATCCGGGTATCGATTGCAGCGCCAGCGCAAAAAGGGGAGCGAAGGATAGTAAGGGCAGAAAGTACTGGCAAAGCGTGACATCCGGGTAACAATTGGCCGCTTGCGCAGTGCCGGAGGAGAAGCAGTGTGAAGGGAAGAAGTGCTGGCAAAGCGCGAAATCCCCTCTTGGCGCCACCTCTGCCGGCCGCCCGCAGCTTCGCCGCGTCTTTGGGGCAGCGCTGAGCTGTACAGCCTGAGCCCTGCACTCTGGGGACAAACTGCACCGTGCAGCGCCAGTTTCAAGCTATTCACTGTCAGCACTACTCTCATCCGAACCAGGGAGTGAGGGGGGGGGGGGCAAGTGGGGGGCTGAGAGACAAGGAGACAAAGAAAGAGGGTGCAGAGAAAAACAAAGACAGAACAGGCAGAGAGAGATACAGCCAAAGACATCAGGGGAAGAGCTAACTTTGATCTCCTCCGAAATCAAATAGGGGCTATCCCATGGGCTGCGCTGTTTGAAGGAATGGGAGCCTGCGAGTGCTGGCTAACATTCAAACAGCACTTCTTCCAAGCACAGAATAGGTGCATCCCTTTGAGTAAGAAATCGGGTAAGAGAGGTAGAAGACCTGCGTGGATAAGCAGGGAACTTATGAGTAAACTCAAAGGGAAGCAGAAGACCTATAAACTGTTCAAACAGGGTCTGAGATCATGGGATGAATATAAGGATGTGGCCAGGGCCTGTAGGGATGCAACTAGGAGGGCTAAGGCCTGCTTAGAATTTAAGCTGGCAAGGGACATAAAGGACAATAAAAAGAGCTTTTTCAGGTATGTAAATAGTAAAAGGATGACCAGGGATAATGTAGATCCCTTGTTGAATGAGGCGGGAGTCCTGGTAATGGGAGATGGTGAGAAGGTGGAGATACTGAATGCCTTCTTTGCCTCGGTCTTTACTCCGAAGGCTTCTCGGGACCCACAGATCCCAGATGTAAGTAGGAGTGGTTGGGGAATGAATGGTTCCCCTCTAGTAGAGGTAGGGGTGGTCCAGGAGCGACTCAAAGGAATGGATGCACACAAATCCATGGGCCCGGATGGGATACACCCACGTGTGCTGAGAGAGCTGGCGGAGGTGATTGCGGAGCCGCTCTCTATCATCTTTGGTAGATCCTGGACTACAGGAGAAGTGCCTGAAGATTGGAGGATAGCCAATGTCACTCCAGACTTTAAAAAAGGCAAGAAGGAGGATCCTAGTAACTATAGGCCAGTCAGCCTCACTTCTGTCCCTGGAAAAGTGATGGAACAGCTTGTTTTGGATGCCATCTCCAAACAACTGGAAGAGAAGAAGGTCATGAGGAGTAGTCAGCATGGATTCACCAAGGGGAGATCGTGCTCGACCAATCTCATAGCCTTCTATGATGTCATTACCAACTGGGTGGATGGAGGGAGAGCAGTGGATGTCATCTACCTTGACTTCAGCAAGGCTTTTGATACTGTCTCCCATGACATCCTGATAGAAAAGCTGAGGGCACAAGGGATAGACGAGTGGACAGTGAGGTGGGTTGAGAACTGGCTGTCAGACCGGGCTCAGAGGGTCGTGATCAGTGGAGTAGAATCTGAATGGAGGCCTGTGACCAGTGGTGTTCCCCAGGGCTCGGTGTTGGGTCCGGTCCTGTTTAATATCTTCATTGACGACCTTGATGAGGGAATATCATCCACCCTCAGCAAGTGCTGATGATACAAAGCTGGGAGGGGTGGCTGACACACAGGAACACTGTGCTGCCATTCAGCGAGACCTGGATAGGCTGGAGAGCTGGGCTTGGAGAAATCTAATGAAATTCAACAAGTGCAAGTGTAAAGTCTTGCACCTGGGGAGGAATAACCGACTGTATCAGGACAGGCTGGGGGATGACCTGTTGGAAAAGAGCTCTGTGGAGAAGGACCTGGGGGTCCTGGTTGATGACAGATTGGCTATGAGCCAGCAGTGTGCCCTGGTGGCCAAGAGAGCCAATGGGATCCTGGGATGCATCAGGAAGAGTGTGTCCAGCAGGTCGAAGGAAGTGATCCTCCCCCTCTACTCTGCGTTGGTCAGGCCCCACCTGGAATACTGTGTCCAGTTCTGGGCTCCCTGGGATAAAAAAGACAGGGACCTTCTGGAGAGAGTCCAGAGAAGGGCGACTAAGATGATTAGGGGTCTGGAACATCTCCCCTATGAGGAAAGGCTGAGTGAGCTGGGTCTGTTCAGCCTAGAAAAAAGAAGACTTAGGGCGGACCTAATTAGTGTTTACAAATACCTTAGACATGGGTGGCAGGGGGAATTGGCCAGCCCCTTTTCAGTGGTCTTTGGGGACAGGACTAGGGGCAATGGTTGTAAGTTTGAGCATAGGAAGTTCCGCACCAACATGGGGAAGAACTTTTTCACAGTGAGGGTGACAGAGCACTGGAATAGGCTGCCCAGGGAGGTGGTGGAGTCTCCTTCTCTGGAGATATTCAAGTCTCGTCTGGACGCCTATCTGTGTAACATGAGATAGGGAGCCTGCTTTGGCAGGGGGGTTGGACCCGATGATCTCTTGAGGTCCCTTCCAACCCCTAAGATTCTGTGATTCTGTGGGAAAGAAACACACAGACACAGATGATGGAGAGACAGACAGACAAATGACAGGGGCAGACAAAGACAGATAAACAGAGGGAGAGGAGGAGACAGTCTGACTACTAAAAATAAATCAGCAAAGTCACACAAAAATTTGACAGCGAACACAGTGCACAACATACTTCATAAAAGTATAGACATAATCTTCATCATCTCTTTATTGTTTAAATTTTATACTTGATAACCGACTCCTAAGAGGCTTCTAAACACTATTAGCTGTCATATCCAATGCTGCTACAACACACATGCACATCAACGTACCATTTTTTACTTTGGGCCAACACATGTGATTATCTTCCTTGACGTGGACATATTTTCATACAAACTGACATCACTGACTGGATTCTTTCCGTTAACCCCCAGAAGCAGCGAGAGCTCCGCCGACCTGGATACATTCTCAACAGCTGTTGCACCGGCACTTAAGAAAAAGAGAAATTTAGTAATGAAAATCCCCATATGACCCAAAATAAATCTACGGTGTTCGCTACCTCTAAATCCAATTGACCCCACCGACATTGCAATCCAATCCTCCGAAGCGAGGACCGCCTGGCGCCCTGAGGCTCTCACAGAGACTCCTCCCCAGAGACAACAGGGATCACTCCAGGACCCCCCCATGAGACTCCTCAAGACCCCTGGGCTCTCCCAAGGATCCCCCAAGAATCCCCCAGAGATGCCCGGGACCCCCCGAGACCCCTCCAGGAACCCCTAGCACCCTGAAACGCTCCCAGAGACCACCCCAAGACACCCTGAGACACCCCCCCAGGACCCCCTGGAACCCTGAGACCCTCACAGACACCCCCAAGAACAGCCCAGGATGCCCGACAAGCCCCCAGAGACCCCCGGGACCACCCCAAGACCCATACCCAGGACTCCCTGGCACCCTGAGACCACCCCGAGTCACCCGGGACCATGCCAGGACCCCCATGAGACCTGCACCCACAACCCCCTGGCACCCTGAGACACCCCTAGACACCCCCCAGGACCAAAACAGGACCCCATGAGACCACCCCCAGAATGCCCTGGAAACCTGAGACCACCCTGAGACACCCGGGGCCTCCCCAGGACCCCCTGAGACCCCCACCCACGACCCCCTGGCACCCTGAGACCCCACCAGAGGCCCTCCAGGACTAAAACAGGACCCCATGAAACCAGCCCCAGGACACCCTGGCTCGTTGAGACCACCCCGAGGCACCCAGGACCACCCCAAGACCCCCTGAGGCACCCACCCACGATCCACAGGCACCCTGAGACACCCCTAGACACCCCCCAGGACCAAAACAGGACCCCATGAGACCAACCCCAGAATGCCCTGGAAACCTGAGACCACCCTGAGACACCCAGGGCCTCCCCAGGACCACCTGAGACCCACACCCACGACCCCCTGGCACCCTGAGACCCCACCACAGACCCCCAGGACCAAAACAGGACCCCATGAAACCAGCCCCAGGACACCCTGGCTCCCTGAGACCACCCCGAGGCACCCAGGACCACCGCAAGACCCCCTGAGGCACCCACCCACGATCCCCTGGCACCCTGGGACACCCGGGACCACCCCAGGACGCCCTGAGACCGCCACTCACCACCCCCTGGCACCCTGGGACACCCCCGAGACCACCCCGAGAGCCCCGGGCCCCCCCCCACTCACCAGCGCCGCCCAGAGCGGTTCCCCTCTTAGCGCAGCCTCCGCCGGCCACCCGCAGCTTCGCCGCGGCAGGCGGGGAGCGGAGGAAGAAGCGGGAGGAGTGGCCCGGGCGGACGGGAGAGCGGACGGCAGGGCGGGGGGGTGGAGGGGAGGGCGGACGGGAGGAGAGGGCGCATGCGCAGTGCCGGAGGGGAAGCAGGGTCAAGGGAAGACGTGCTGGCAAAGCGCGATGTCCCCTCTTGGCGCCGCCTCCGCCGGCCGCCCGCAGCTTCGCCGCGTCAGGCGGGGAGCGGGGAAAGAACCGGGGAGAGCGGCCGGGGAGGGCCCGGGGGTCGTTGCCGCCGCCTCCTCCCGACCCCATCTCCCGCCCGCGGCCGCCCGCCAGCTCCCGCAGCGTGCCCTCAGAGAGGCAGCAGCGCTCTGCCGCTCCGTCTGCGTCTCCCAGCCGCAGAACCGCGGCGTATCTGCAAGGCAGCAGCACGCAGCGCGTTGCGTGTGCACCGCCGCAGGCACGCGGCGGGTCCGCACGCAGGCACAACGCAGCGGCTTTCGTGCTCGGCGGCACCCGGCCGCAGTACCGCGGCGTGTCCGCCAGGCGGCAGCACGGAGCGGACAGCGCGCGATCTACTGCGCGTGCGCCGCCAGCTACCGGCAGGTGTCGACTCTTTCTCCAGGCGCATGCGCAGGGTACACTTCCCAGCATTCCGCGGGGCATCACATCGCCCCAAAGCGCATGTGCGGGATTCTCCGGGAAGCTTCTATGCACGCTACTGCGCATGCTCCTCGGTCCTCCGGCGCTACCGCGGCACTGTTGCTAGGCAACGGCCGCACGGAGGTTTACAGCGCTCGGCCGCGCGCGCTCCACGCACAGCGAGTCCAGCTTCTCCTACTGCCCGGCTTCGGAACGGGCTGGGGGGCACCCCGGGAGCTGGAAGGGACAGGGCACCTCACCCAAACTAAGCAGAGGGCTACTCCATACCAGTGACAGCATAAAGGGAGGCTTTCGGGGGGGCGGGGGGGGCTGGAGCGCACAAGACCCACCGGTCGATAACATGGCCCCGCGAGCGCCAGAATCAAAATGCCCGGCTCTTTTTGGGCAGTAGTCGGGGACCGTTAAGATTTTTAGGCGGCTTCTGACATCCCAGTTGTAATTTCTATGGTATTTCAGAGGTAAAATGTCCACCCAAGGACTTCTGACCATTGAGACGAAAGGAAACTATTGTTTCAGAGGTTAAATGGCAGTCGCGCGACCTCAGGTCACAGAGACTAAAATCTCTATGGTCTTTCGGCGGTAAAATGGCCGTCGGAGGACTCGGGGTCATAGAGATGAGAAACTCTATGCTATTTCGGCGGTAAAATGGCCGCCGGAGGACTCGGGGTCATAGAGACGAGAACTTTATGGTCTTTCGGCGGTAAAATGGCCGCTGGAGGACTTGGGATCATAGAGACGAGAACTTTATGGTCTTTCGGCGGTAAAATGGCCGCCGGGGGACTTGAGGTCATAGAGACGAGAACTTTATGGTCCTTCGGCGGTAAAATGGCCGCCGGAGGACTTGAGGCCATCGAGACTAAAACATCTATGGTCTTTCGGCGCTAAAATGGCCCCTGGAGGACTTGAGGTCATAGAGATGGCGTTTGGGTCAGGGTTTTTGATAGCGATGTCCTTGGCGGTATTGTGAGCACAGAGACGGCGTTTTATTTCTTGGGTTTTATTGTTTGTGGGGCACCGCCCAGCCCCGCCCGCCCTCGCCAGCCCCGCCAACCCCCGCCAGCTCCGCCCACCCCTAGCCCCGCCCACCCCCGCCCGCCCCGCCCGCCCTGCTGTTCTCTATCCGGTCCGAAACAGCCCCGCCCGTCACACCGCCCCGCCCCAGCGGCCGCAGCTCCGCCCAATCGCGCCTTGCCCTTTCAATCCGGGCCCGCCCCCCTCCCGCTCCGCGTCCCGGCCGCCTCCGTCCCCCGAAGGCCGCGATCCCGCCGCAGCCGGTTCGGGAGTCTTGACGCCCTCGCCCCTGAGGCCGGCGTTGGTGTGCCAGTGCGGGGGCGCCGCATCGCGGTCGCTGCCAGTTCCCGATCAAGCCCCCGAGCCGGGAAGCATCTGAGATCGCGTCGGCCGGGCCCGGCCGCCGCTTGTACCCGCGCAGCCGCGGGAGCCGAGACCGGGCGGGACCGCTCGGCCCGGGGCCCGGGGCCCCGCGGTGCTGAGCTCGAAGCAGCGACGAAGCAGCGGCGACAGCTGAGCTCGGCTCTGTGAGGAGCTCGCCCCTTCCTCCCTTCCTTTCCGACTCCCGGCCGCTTCCGCCCGGCCCGGCCCGGCTCCGCAGCTGCCCTGGCGCCCCCGCCCCGAGGCCTGGAACACCTCCTCGAGAGAGGGCGGGGTTGCGGGACCCAACAGGAGCGGAGGAACGGAGACTCCACCGCCCCGGGGCCCCTCGGGCTGGGGCGGTCCCAGCTCTGGGACAGAGCGGGGCCGGATTGAAACATCGGGCCGGGATTGGGCACAGCCAAACCGACAGGGCGAGCTGGAGTGCGCGGAGCGGAGACGGGATTGAAACGATGGCCGGGGACTGGACGGAGCGGCGACGGCGGGGCGCGGGGACGGGATTGAAAAGGAATTACGTGATTGGTCCAGAGCGGAAGATTGGCGCGGCAGCGATAGGCGGCCGGAGAGCCGGCGGGCGTGGCCAGGTCCTTTAAAAGGAGCGGTGGGTCCCAGCGACGTCAGCGACAGCGAGGAGGGGTGGTTACTGTTGCCGTGCCGGGGGCTCCGGAGCGTTGGTGAGCCTGGACGGGGAGCTCGGGGAGAGGGGCGGCGCCGCCGCCGCAGGACTCGCGTATTGGGGTGGGGTGTGAGCGAGGGGTGTTGGATTCGGCTTGAACCTGGGCGAGCTGTGCATCGCGGCGAGGGGTGCGGCAGCGGGGTCCGGCCCTGTCCTGTCCTGGGGGCCGCTTCCCTCTCACGTAGCTGAGCCGCGGGCACAGGCTGAAGAGGCACCGGCCGCGACAGGTGCAGGACGCGAGGGGCCGGAGCCCCAGTGCGGGTCGGGGGGCCGGGATCGGCCCGCCGCGGGGGTTGCCGCGAGCGGCATCTTGGAGCTTGGAATACCGACTCGTGACGGCAATAAAGGTGTGAGTGTGAAACCCGCCGTGTGTCCCGATGGCTCAAAGACACCCAGAGCACTGAAGGGAAAAAACTCTGTCCCGGGGGTGCCACTGCCCCCGGTGTCGCGGGGCCGGCTCCGCCCAGGGGGCGGTGTCCTCAGTTCCCAAACACTCCCGGGCCCTGGGGTGCGTGCCCACCCCCCAATCCCCCTAGGAGCCGGAGGAGGAGCCCCGGGGTGCCTCTAGCTCCGCAGAGACATAAGCGCTGTGTGTCGGCTGAGGCTCAGCACCAGCCTTGGGAGAGGACCAGCTGGAGGCCCAGCTGCTGTTCCCCCTCCCCAGCTGCTGCTACTGCTCAGAGGGGCCTGGGGGGGATAGGGTGTGTGTCAGGACCGTGGGACCCTCAGTGCAGGTGGGGCTCCAGGCACGGGCCTGCATCGGCAGCCGAGGCTGGGGACCGACACCGCGGGGGATCGCAGCAGCCGGGCAGGGGGGCTGTGACTGATGACAATGATTGATTTATGGCCTTGTCAGCAGCCCCCGCTGCTGCCGGGAGAAGGCGGAGGCAGAGGGAAGATGTAGAGCTGGAGCTGAGATAGGCACTGCAAAGCTGGAGCTGAAACAACGCTGAGCTGGAGCTGGAGTAAAGTCAGTGGGGCTGGAATAAACAGGGGGTGGGGGGCGAGGGGCTGGAAGAAAGGGGGGAGCAGTAGTGTGGGTCTTGGAAAGCAGCTGGAATCACATGGGGCAAGAATAAAGACTCTGGGGCTGGAAATAAAGGCTGTTGATGTGGGAAAGGAGTTGAAATCACTTGGGGTTGGGACCGTGAATAAAGATGCTGGGGCCGGGAATTAATACGCCGGGACTCGAATGAATGCTGCAGGGTTTGAAAAGGAGCTGAAATCACTTGAGGCTGGAAATAAAGACACTGGGGCTGGAATGAACGCTGTGGAGTTTGGAAAGGAACTGAAATCACCTGGGGCTAGAAATAAAGATACTGGAGCTGAAATGATTGCTGTGGGATTCAGAAAGGAGCTAAAAATCACTCCAGGCAGGAATAAAAACCGTTGGACTGGAAATAAAAACTGCAGAGTTGGAATAATGGTTGTTGGTGTGGGAAAGGAGCTGAAGTCATAGCTGCGGGGCTGGAGCTGAGACATGACAGAGCTGGAGCTGAATAATGGCTGTGGCTGGAGCCAAAGCACTGGACCTGGGGCAGGAATCAAAACTATAGGGCTGCAATAAAGATTGTCTATGTGGGAAAGGTGCTGAAATCACTGGAGCTGGGAATAAAGACACAGGCCGGGAATAAAAAACTTAGGGCTGGAATAAAGGGTGTTGGTGTGGGAAAGGAGCTGAAATCACTTGGGGATGGGAATAAAGACTGCGAATAAAGGGGTTGGTAGTGTGAATAAAGATGCTGGGGCCGAAATGATTGCTGTGGGATTCAGAAAGAATCTGAAATCACTCTGGGCAGGAATAAAAGACTGTTGGGCTGGAAATAAAAACTGCAGAGCTGAAATAAAGACGGTTGTGGGAAAGGAGATGAAATCACGGCTGCAGGGCTGGAGCTGGACCTGAATATTGGGTGTGGCTGGAGATGAAACACCAAACCTGCAGCAGGAATCAAAACTATAAGGTTGTTTGTGTGGGAAATCACTCGGGGCTGGAATAAGATGGTGGAGTTGGAATAAAGATGGTTGGGGCTGCAATAAGGACTGTGGGGCTGGAAATAAAAACTGCAGAGCTGGAATAAAGGTGGTTGGTGTGGGAGAGGAGCTGAAATCACAGCTGTGGGGCTGGAGCAGAGACACGACGGAGCTGGACCTGAATATTGGCTGTGGGTGGAGGCAAAACACCAAACCTGGGGCTGGAATAAAGACCATGGGGCTGGGATAAAGCCTGGGATTAGAAAGCAGCTGAAATCACTCAGGGTTGGAGCTGAAATCTCAGAGCTGGAATAAAGACGATGGGGCTGGGTCTGAAATTATTGGTGTGGGGCTTGGAAAGAAGCTGAAGTCACACAAGACCTGGGCTTGCGAGCCTTCGTTTTCTGAGGGCAGGTATCCTCCGTCAGTCGCTGCTGGCTGTTGTCCACAAGAAGAAACGGGCTGCACTCTTCTGGCTCGACCATCTTGAACTTTTCAGTGCAGAGCTGACAGACGTCTTCAGCAGTGTTGCACTGTCTCACCAGTCAGGTCAGCCCTCTGCATCCACGGTCAACTTCCTGGAGCGCAATGGGAAGAAGGTAGCTCTGTAGAACGAGAAAACACACGTCAGCAGCTCGAAAACCTGTTGCAGTTTTGCATAGCTGGGCTTTAATGGAGAACAGGGATGCTGCCGAGATGGCTTCTGCAAGCAGCAGCCAGAAGCTCTCCGCAGGGCCCAGAAAGTCAAAGTCAGCTGATTCAAGGCCAGAGTTGTTGCTGACCAAGGCAAAGCCAATCTGCAAGTAACATCATGGGAAAAACAGACTCAATTCAAAATAAAAAAATGCATCTAATTTATTAGCACCACCCCCCCACCAAGGAAGTACCCACTGATAATGAGTCAGGCAATGAGAAATAAAACCAAATTTTAAAACACTTCCTCCCACCACTCCCTTTGTCCCAGGTTCAACTTTACTCATGGTTGTTTTCCCTTTCTCCACCCACACCTCCCTGACACACACACCCCACCACACAGGGGGAGATGGGGAACGGGGGTTTCAGTCGGTTACACATGAGTTGTCTCTGCTGGTTCTTCCTTCTTAGGGGAGCATTCCTCACACTCTTCCCCTGCTTCAGTGTGGGGTTCCACCTACGACAAACAGCTCTCCTTGAACTTCTCCAGCAGGAGTCCTTTCCCATGGGGCTTCAGCTCTTTACCAACGGCCCCAGTGTGGGTTACTTTTATGGGATGCAGAACTTTAGGACCAGACTGTTCCAGCCTGGTTATCCCAGTCACAAGTCCCCCAGCAAACCTGCCTTGGCATGGTCCCCTCACTCCATGGGCTGTAGGTCCTACCAGGAGCTTGCTTCTACACGGGCTTCCTACTGGGTCCTTCAAGTGTCTTCACCTGCTCCAGACTGTCCTCCTCTGTAGGCTGCAGCAGAATCATTGCTCCCCACCATCCTCCATGGGCTGCAAGGGGACAGCCTGCTTCACCATGGCCTTCTCAGAGGCTGCAGGGTACCCTCCCCTCCAGCACCAGAGCAACTCCTCCACCCTTCTTCACTGACCTTGGTGTCTGCAGCTTCTCACATCTTCTTAATCCCTTCTCTGGTGGCAAAAAACAGCTGCTTGGGTTTTTTTCCTTCTTAAATGTCATAGAACATACTGAGTTGGAGTACAACTTATCCCAGAGACTCTATGACCATCACCAATGGGCTCAGCATTGGTCAGCAGCATATCTGTCCTTGAGCTGGCTGGTGCTGGTTCTGTCAGAACTGAGAGCTTCTTGTAGCTTCTAGCAGAAGGCACCCTGTTTCCCCCCACCCCACCAACATCACTTAAACCTTGCCAGGAAAACTCTCAACACCCTTTCCCCTGCCCTCCCTCAAAGACCTCCACCTGGGGCAAAGGAAATACAAACCCAGCCAAGAGGGACGTGGAGGCAGGCAGCAATATTCAGTCACACACAGAACCAGTCCCAGGAGCAACTCTGTGCCAGTGCTCAAGGCCTGCCCTGGGACACCTCAGTACTCGCTCCCAGTTGGTCCAGCATGGTCCTCAATAGATGAGCTGCCATGCCAAGGTGGAGGCTGCCACCAAAACCAGAAGAGTGCAGAATGCTAAGAGGAGGAAAGTGGCTGCCAGTGTGACAGCAGGACTGTAATGAGAAAGTGGAAGGCAGGAAATGGGGTGTCCAGAAAAAGACAGGGACAGTGAGCCTGGCAGAGGTGGAGAAAAAAGCAGCAGGCAGAGGGGAAGAGAGGCAGCGGAAAGAGGGATGGGGGCAGTGACCCAAAAACAAGGACTGGGAGCAGGACAGATATACAGAAAACATCCGGGTGAGCAGCCCTGCAGACAAGAAGGAACAAAAACAGGGCCAGGACTGAGAAGTCCAGTAAGAACTGGTAACACGGGGTGCAGGACAGAGCAACAGGAGAGGGAGGAGAGCAGGGAGAAGGAGAGATAAAAGGATAGAGCAAAAGAGGGAACAAGGACCAAGGAGCAGGACTGTAGGAAAGAATGAGTGAAAAAAAAAAGAAGGGTGGTGAGCAGGACAGAGGGATAGAGAGACAAAGAGGGAGACGAGGACAGAAAGAGACAATTACTCCAGGCGGGGGGAGCAAAAGGCAGGCAAGGAGCAGAGACACCCCCAGGATGCCCTGGAAACCTGAGACCACCCCGAGAAACCCGGGGCCTGCCCAGGACCCCCTGAGACCCCCACCCACGACCCCCTGGCACCCTGAGACCCCACCACAGACCCCCAGGACCAAAACAGGACCCCATGAAACCAGCCCCAGGACACCCCGGCTCCCTGAGACCACCCCGAGGAACCCAGGACCACCCCAAGACCCCCTGAGGCACCCACCCACGATCCGCAGGCACCCTGAGACACCCGGGACCACCCCAGGACGCCCTGAGACCGCCACCCACCACCCCCTGGCACCCTGGGACACCCCCGAGACCACCCCGAGAGCCCCGGGCCCCCCCCACTCACCAGCGCCGCCCAGAGCGGTTCCCCTCTTAGCGCAGCCTCCGCCGGCCACCCGCAGCTTCGCCGCGGCAGGCGGGGAGCGGAGGAAGAAGCGGGAGGAGTGGCCCGGGCGGACGGGAGAGCGGACGGCAGGGCGGGGGGGTGGAGGGGAGGGGAGGGCGGACGGGAGGAGAGGGCGCATGCGCAGTGCCGGAGGGGAAGCAGGGTCAAGGGAAGACGTGCTGGCAAAGCGCGATGTCCCCTCTTGGCGCCGCCTCCGCCGGCCGCCCGCAGCTTCGCCGCGTCAGGCGGGGAGCGGGGGAGGCAGCGGGGAGAGCGGCCGGGGAGGGCCCGGGGGTCGTTGCCGCCGCCTCCTCCCGACCCCATCTCCCGCCCGCGGCCGCCCGCCAGCTCCCGCAGCGTGCCCTCAGAGAGGCAGCAGCGCTCTGCCGCTCCGTCTGCGTCTCCCGGCCGCAGAACCGCGGCGTATCTGCAAGGCAGCAGCACGCAGCGCGTTGCGTGTGCACCGCCGCAGGCACGCGGCGGGTCCGCACGCAGGCACAACGCAGCGGCTTTCGTGCTCGGCGGCACCCGGCCGCAGTACCGCGGCGTGTCCGCCAGGCGGCAGCACCGAGCGGACAGCGCGCGACCTACTGCGCGTGCGCCGCCAGCTACCGGCAGGTGTCGACTCACCCGCCAGGCGCATGCGCAGGGTACACTTCCCAGCATTCCGCGGGGCACCACATCGCCCGAAGGCGCATGTGCGGGATGCTCCGGGAAGCTTCTATGCACGCTACTGCGCATGCTCCTCGGTCCTCCGGCGCTACCGCGGCACAGTTGCTAGGCAACGGCCGCGCGCTCCACGCACAGCGAGTCCAGCGCCGCAGCAGAATGTGGCGCGGAGCCGGGCGGGACGGTTCTGTCCCCGGCTGCGCTCGGCGTTACGGCGAGAGCGCTGTGGGTGACATGTCGGAGAAGGGAGACTTCGACCACCACATGGTTCATCAGCAAGTCCCAATTTTATTCGAGCAAGCCGTGGTTAAATACACTGCTTAATTAGCTCACGCGTATTGCAGAAGTCAAGCTCACCATTGGTCACGCAGACAGATGCCGGCCCGGCCCCTCTCTGTTCTGTTTCCACATTCCTGAAGTTCAAACATCCTTTTATCGCATCCTGCAGGTGTCCGAGCACCAGCAATACCCAGTTAGTGCTAGCTACTGGGTCAAGCTGACCTCGAGCTAACACTTACCCTGCTCACACCACCTCAAGCAAATCCAGGCTGCCGTGTCCCTCCTCTGGTAGCCAGCACTGAGCCAGGCTCTCCACACATGAGTCCTGGCAAGACATCTCATGTTGAGTCATCTGGACCTCTTGGATTTTACAGGTAGAGTGACTGAGATTTTAGTCACCTACCACGGTTAAAGGGACCTGATCTCTGAAAGGTGCCAAGCATTATCTTTTTAAAACAAATTGCAGCACTGGGATTTTTGCACTGGTGACTTTAAGCTGTTTTACAGCAATAAATCACCAGTCATCTCTGAAAACTCTCATCCTGTGTGAGGTCTGTAGGTTTCTATCTGCTTCACAGCTACTCACAACTCCCTGTTGCTGTGACTCAACAGCAGGAGTGTTTCTGCACTTCTGTGGCTGGCCTAGAGCTACACTGGTCATTGTATTTTTGTCAGTTCACATCTAGACAGCTGCCTTGGCTCTGATATGTTTTGATGACTTGATGTCAGCTCTGAGCTCCGCACAGGCTAGCGCTTGTCCTGAGCTTCCTGTGAACAGGAAGGTGTTGGCTGTGAAGTTGTTAGGGGGCTTCTGATGTTCTGCCAGCCTCTTTGCTCGCTAATGAGCTGTCCCTGCTGCTTTTTATCTCTTGCAGTTAGCTGGACTAGACAACAATTTTCTCTGGAAAAAATAAACACAATCTTACCCTCCTACTTCTTGCATGTGTTCTTGCATGGACTTCCTATTTTCCAGTGATCCCAGGACATTTGTAGCTGATCCAGTGTTTAGATGTCTTCTGTATCAGGGGGTTGTGTCAGTAGAATTTCTTTACAAAACTCGAAAAGCGGTGTCTTTAAATTTAACCTGGATATCCCATTCCACCTGCTTAGTTAATTGAACATGGGAATCTCAAAAGTCCACTTTATAGAGGTAAACTCTTCAACCAGGTTTCAGAATTTAGTGGTATGGTGTAATCTGCTTGCCTAAAGAAAGTGTTATTGGGAATTAAATACATTTTAGTTACTGAACAGCTCCTGTAATGAAAATGTGGGAGTTTTTGCACAAAGAAGGAAAGAAAAAGCAAAGCAAAATAGCAAAGCCTTTTTAGTTGTTGTTTTAGTAGCATAGAGCAAATAAACTTCTAACATGACTGCATGCACTGATAAGACTCATCATTAACTAAACTAGTTTCACTGCAGGAACTTCATTGCATCCATTTCAGACTATTGATTTGTGATCTCTTCCTTTTTCAGAGTCTGTTTTAGGTTAAAAATATCATGAAACATTACTTCCTCACCCAAGGATATGATGAAAATAGGATTACTGCAGAGTTTTTGAGGAAAAGATCTGATTGAGTGTTTAGACACTTGAAGTGGGCTCATTAAATTAAAGGTTACACAAACCCCAGACCCCATTAAAGCAACCCACCCAAACCCCCGAGCTGACAAAAACAGAAAAAAAAAAAAATCATCAGCCTTACCAACCCTCTTTGCTCATTTTCTGAAAGGAGCCTGAACTAGCAAGACTAACGACACATTTTAATCCTGAACTGGGCTCTCTCTCGTCTTTCTCTTCCCACCCACCGGGTTCTGCCAAGACCAACAGGCACAAACACGGACCCAGACAGCCATACATCCAGCTCAGATAAAGGCGCCGGAATCCCCACCCCCGGGGTTACGTGCCGCCTTCTCACGGGGAACACGAGCTCCCGAGCTCTCACCTGTAGCAGGGAAAGAAGAGAAACCACTCAGACTTTCAATGCAATGCTCTAAAGCCAGCCAGAGATTCATTCCTGCATCCTCAATGTTAAAATCACACGTGGAATTACAGAATTCTTTATCCTTCAAAAAATATCTCAAAAGGGGACCCTGACAGTCTACCTGCAACTGCTGTAACACGGAATTTTGCGTAAAAATCAGCTCACTGAGTATTGTCATCATGAGTGGTCAGTGTATAAATGAAATGGCAAAAAGTGACCTTTGAACGGAACCCTGAACCGTAACGCTATTCTGCAGTTCATACTGCTTTGTAAAAGGAAAGGCAAATGGGACGAGGTCCCGTACGTCGATTTACTCTGTTACTGAAGAGAAAAATCAGAGTGGAAAAAGAATGCAAGTCCATCAACCACAAAATGTCTCTGACCATCAAAGACAATAAGGTGCAAGGACGTTGCTCTGCATGTACCTCTACCAAAGCATGCTCTAAACATTCAGCATTAAAAGGAATTGACAGAATTAGATACTGATACCACTGCCCCGAGAATTCCTGCTGTACCTTCCTCTGACCAGGGCAGATTTAAAATAAGCTAAAGAGAGAGAAAAAAGGAAAAGAAAAAAAAAAACCCAACAAAAAAAAGGGTTACTTTTCTGGTGCATACAGTAGCAGCGAATCTTTTCAACATCCACAAAGTTTGCTGTGGGATCAAGCACGCCCGGTTCCTGAGGATCCCTCTGCCGCACCAGCTGCAGGTTTTCCTGTTGCTCTTTCCAAGAGCTGTCTGCGGCGTGAAACTCTCTCAACGTCGCTTCAACGGGGCCCTTCCACAGCTTCAGAACGTGCTTGTGCACGGCCTTCTCCAGGACGGCATCTGCCAGGGCAAAGCACAGGTCCAGCTCAGCTCCTCCTCTCGAGCAGAGCCGAGACCGACGGAACCATTCCCAAAACAGACACCCCAGTGCGAAGCCTACTTGCCAGGGCCCGTCTGTTACACTAGCTGAGGGGGGTAGATGTTTGCTGCCAAGGAAACAAAAGGCAGAGCAGAATCTGCGCTCCGGTTTCATTTATGGGAATGTGGTAAATAAATAAGAAACTCCATCCAACGCCTGAGCTCGCCCAGCCCAGAAAAAAAAAAACATTTAAATAAACCTGCAAGCCACAGAAACCGCTAAAACCCAGTTTTAAAAAAACCCAAACAAACAAAATCGACCAAACAAACCACAAAACCCCACCAAAATAACCACTAAACACTACAAAAACCACAACAGAAGCCCCAAGCCCTCCTCTGACAAAACAACCCCACGAGCCCGAAAACCCACAAGCTCCAATTAAAGAGAGACACAAACTCACACAAACCCCACAGACACCCCCAGCATCCCCAAACACCCGCCAGCCCCAACCAACTTCCCCTAGCCAACTAAAACAACCCCACAAGCCCGGGTTGTTTCCAGATCCCCTGGCACCCTGAGACTCCCCCCAGACAGCCGAAAGACCTCCCCAGGATGACCAAGACCCCCCCAGAGATACCCAGGACCACACCAGGACCCCCCATGAGACTCCTCAGGGCCCCTGGGCTCTCCCAAGGATCCCCCAAGAATCCCCCAGAGATGCCCGGCACCCCCGAAACCCCTCCAGGAACCCCTGGCACCCTGAGAACCCCCAGACACCCCCAAGACCACCCTGAGACCCCCAAGACCCTCTGAGACCCCCCCAGAAACCCCTGGAAACCTCAGACCCTCGCATAGACCCCCAAGAACACCCCAGGATGCCTGAGATGTCCCCAAAGACCCCCAGGACCACCACAGGTCCCTCCCTGGCACCCTGAGACCCCACAAGAGATCCCCCCCCGGACCAAACCAGGACCCCATGAGACCACCCCCAGGACCGCCTGGACCCTGAGACCCTCACAGAGACCCCTCCCCAGAGACAAAAGGGATCACCCCAGGACCCCCCATGAGACTCCTCAAGACCCCTGGGCACTTCCAAGGATCCCCCAAGAATCCCCCAGAGACGCCCGGGACCCCCCGAGACCCCTCCAGGAACCTCTGGCACCCTGAAGCGCTCCCAGAGACCACCCCAAGACACCCTGAGACCTCCCCTCAGTACCCCCTGGAACCCTGGGACCCTCACAGAGACCCCCAAGAACACCCCAAGATGCCCGACAAGCCCCCAGAGACCTCCGGGACCACCCCAAGACCCATACCCAGGACTCCCTGGCACCCTGAGACCACCCCGAGGCACCCGGGACCACGCCAGGACCCCCATGAGACCTGCACCCACAACCCCCTGGCACCCTGAGACACCCCTAGAGACTCCCCAGGACCAAAACAGGACCCCATGAGACCAACCCCAGAATGCCCTGGAAACCTGAGACCACCCTGAGACACCCGGGGCCTCCCCAGGACCCCCTGAGACCCCCACCCACGACCCCCTGGCACCCTGAGACCCCACCAGAGACCCCCAGGACCAGAACAGGACCCCATGAAACCAGCCCCAGGACACCCTGGCTCCCTGAGACCACCCCGAGGCATCCAGGACCACCAAAAGACCCCCTGAGGCACCCACCCACCACCCCCTGGCACCCTGAGACACCCGTAGAGACCCCCCAGGACCAAAACAGGACCCCATGAGACCACCTCCAGGATGCCCTGGAAACCTGAGACCACCCCGAGACACCCAGGGCCTGCCCAGGACCCCCTGAGACCCCCACCCACGACCCCCTGGCACCCTGAGACCCCACCACAGACCCCCAGGACCAAAACAGGACCCCATGAAACCAGCCCCAGGACACCCCGGCTCCCTGAGACCACCCCGAGGCACCCGGGACCACCCCAAGACCCCCTGAGGCACCCACCCACGATCCGCAGGCACCCTGAGACACCCGGGACCACCCCAGGACGCCCTGAGACCGCCACTCACCACCCCCTGGCACCCTGGGACACCCCCGAGACCACCCCGAGAGCCCCGGGCCCCCCCCACTCACCAGCGCCGCCCAGAGCGGTTCCCCTCTTAGCGCAGCCTCCGCCGGCCACCCGCAGCTTCGCCGCGGCAGGCGGGGAGCGGAGGAAGAAGCGGGAGGAGTGGCCCGGGCGGACGGGAGAGCGGACGGCAGGGCGGGGGGGTGGAGGGGAGGGGAGGGCGGACGGGAGGAGAGGGCGCATGCGCAGTGCCGGAGGGGAAGCAGGGTCAAGGGAAGACGTGCTGGCAAAGCGCGATGTCCCCTCTTGGCGCCGCCTCCGCCGGCCGCCCGCAGCTTCGCCGCGTCAGGCGGGGAGCGGGGGAGGCAGCGGGGAGAGCGGCCGGGGAGGGCCCGGGGGTCGTTGCCGCCGCCTCCTCCCGACCCCATCTCCCGCCCGCGGCCGCCCGCCAGCTCCCGCAGCGTGCCCTCAGAGAGGCAGCAGCGCTCTGCCGCTCCGTCTGCGTCTCCCAGCCGCAGAACCGCGGCGTATCTGCAAGGCAGCAGCACGCAGCGCGTTTCGTGTGCACCGCCGCAGGCACGCGGCGGGTCCGCACGCAGGCACAACGCAGCGGCTTTCGTGCTCGGCGGCACCCGGCCGCAGTACCGCGGCGTGTCCGCCAGGCGGCAGCACGGAGCGGACAGCGCGCGACCTACTGCGCGTGCGCCGCCAGCTACCTGCAGGTGTCGACTCTTTCTCCAGGCGCATGCGCAGGGTACACTTCCCAGCATTCCGCGGGGCTCAACATTTCTCCAGAGCGCATGTGCGGGATACTCCGGGCAGCTTCAGAGCGCACTACTGCGCATGCTCCTTCGTCCTGCGGTGCTACCGTGGTGCGGTCGCTAGGCAACGGCGGCGCGGCCTGTTGAAGCGCCTTGCTGCTCTCGCTGAGCCGCCCGCCCGAAGAACCGCGGAGTGTCCGCAAGGCGGCAGAACGCAGGGGGTTTCTCGTGCATCGTCGCGGTACCGCGACGGGTCCGCAAAGAGGCAGAAAGCAGCGGCGTTCGTGCGCTGGGCCAGCCGGCGCAGTACCGAGGCGTGTCCGCCAGGGGGCAGCACCGAGCGCATTGCGCTCCCTCTACCTGCGCATGCTCCTCGGTCCTGCGGCGCTACTTCGGCGTGGTTGTTAGGCAACGGCGGCGCCCTGCTTTAACGCGCTCTACCGCTAGCGCTGCGCCGCCCAGCCGCAGTACCGGAGGGTGTCGGCAAGGCGACAGCACGCAGCGGACTTCGCCAGCACCCACGCGGTACCGCGCCGAGTCCGCAAGGATGCAGAACGCAGCGGCTTTCATGCGCTCAGCCGCCCGGCGCAGTACCGCGGCGTGTCCGCCAGGCGGCAGCACCGAGCGGCGCGGAGCCTGGCCGGACGGTTCTGTCCCCGGCTGCGCTCGGCGTTACGGCGAGAGCGCTGTGGCTAACACACCCCAGTGCTTTCACTGCGTGCCCAGCGGCCACACGCTTGCCAGCTTCTCCTACTGCCCGGCTACGGAACAGGCTGGGGGGCACCCCGGGAGCTGGAAGGGACAGGGACAGGGCACCTCACCCAAACTAAGCAGAGGGCTACTCCATACCAGTGCCATCGTGCTCAGCATAAAGGGAGGCTTTCGGAGGGGCGTGGGCTGGAGCAGCACGGCAAAAATAGCAAAGAGTGACCTTTGAACGGAACCATGAACCATAACGCTATTCTGCAGTTTATACTGTTTTGTAAAAGGAAAAGAAAATGGGATGAGTTCCTGTACGTGGATTTACTCTGTTACTTAAGAGTAAACGCAGCACTCAGTCCTCACTTTGGGAGCGCTGGACACACCCCCGGGGCTGCTGCTCCAAATAGTTGTGTGAAGGGAAAAGGAGAGGGTGCTCACCGACAACCCAGGGCCCTGGCCCACAAGTGCTTGGGAAGTGGGGGCCACATCCCACAGGGAGAAACCAGTCCCAGGGCACCTGGGGCAGCATCCCCCCACCTACACCCGGGGAAAGCTTTATTGCACTCGATTACACTTCACAACACCACAGTTCTTGTGCCTTCAATTACAACATCACAATAAAATAATAACAGGGTTAGCAGTGTTTTCTGTTCTATCTTTATTTAACCACCATTTCCTGCCCCAGCCCACCCAGGAGTTGGGACAAAGACAACCCAGCATAGCTCGACCACAACCCCGACCCCTGGTGCGGCTCCGGCCCCGCTCGGGAACCAAACCGTCCCCAGCGCCCGGGCAGTGGCTGGTGGCACCGGCTCCACCCTCCCCGCGGACACCAAGAGCTGCTCGGCTCCGTGCCGGCCTCCAGGGCTGCACCCACCCGACCCAAGCAGGGAAAAGTCGGCGGGACGGGGCTCGGCTCTGCTCGGCACAAGGGACCGAACCGGCTGCCCCACCCGCCCCCCGCCCCCGGCTCCTACACCGGCCCCGGAACACACCGCGAGCCCATCTGCCTGCTCGAAAATAGGCTCCGGCTCGGCCAGGCACACGGGGCTCGCAGCCGCTCAGCTCTGCCCCGCTCCCAGCGCCCCCGGCCCGGTTCACCAGCCCCCCCGGGACAGCAGCTCCTCCTCCACTCCACGCTAACGCCACTGCGCGCGCGCTCTCCAAGCTCCGGTCCCGCCAATCCAGGCCGGAGACACCGCCCAGCCCCGCCCGCCCTCGCCAGCCCCGCCCATCCCCGACAGCCCCGCCCATCCCGCCCGCCCTCGCCAGCCCCGCCCACCCCGCCAGCCCGCTGTTCTCTATCCGGTCCGAAACAGCCCCGCCCGTCACACCGCCCCGCCCCAGCGGCCGCAGCTCCGCCCAATCGCGCCTTGCCCTTTCAATCCGGGCCCGCCCCCCTGCCGCTCCGCGTCCCGGCCGCCTCCGTCCCCCGAAGGCCGCGATCCCGCCGCAGCCGGTTCGGGAGTCTTGGCGCCCTCGCCCCGGAGGCCGGCGTTGGTGTGCCAGTGCGGGGGCGCCGCATCGCGGTCGCTGCCAGTTCCCGATCAAGCCCCCGAGCCGGGAAGCATCTGAGATCGCGTCGGCCGGGCCCGGCCGCCGCTTGTACCCGCGCAGCCGCGGGAGCCGAGACCGGGCGGGACCGCTCGGCCCGGGGCCCGGGGCCCCGCGGTGCTGAGCTCGAAGCAGCGACGAAGCAGCGGCGACAGCTGAGCTCGGCTCTGTGAGGAGCTCGCCCCTTCCTCCCTTCCTTTCCGACTCCCGGCCGCTTCCGCCCGGCCCGGCCCGGCTCCGCAGCTGCCCTGGCGCCCCCGCCCCGAGGCCTGGAACACCTCCTCGAGAGAGGGCGGGGTTGCGGGACCCAACAGGAGCGGAGGAACGGAGACTCCACCGCCCCGGGGCCCCTCGGGCTGGGGCGGTCCCAGCTCTGGGACAGAGCGGGGCCGGATTGAAACATCGGGCCGGGATTGGGCACAGCCAAACCGACAGGGCGAGCTGGAGTGCGCGGAGCGGAGACGGGATTGAAACGATGGCCGGGGACTGGACGGAGCGGCGACGGCGGGGCGCGGGGACGGGATTGAAAAGGAATTACGTGATTGGTCCAGAGCGGAAGATTGGCGCGGCAGCGATAGGCGGCCGGAGAGCCGGCGGGCGTGGCCAGGTCCTTTAAAAGGAGCGGTGGGTCCCAGCGACGTCAGTGACAGCGAGGAGGGGTGGTTACTGTTGCCGTGCCGGGGGCTCCGGAGCGTTGGTGAGCCTGGACGGGGAGCTCGGGGAGAGGGGCGGCGCCGCCGCCGCAGGACTCGCGTATTGGGGTGGGGTGTGAGCGAGGGGTGTTGGATTCGGCTTGAACCTGGGCGAGCTGTGCATCGCGGCGAGGGGTGCGGCAGCGGGGTCCGGCCCTGTCCTGTCCTGGGGGCCGCTTCCCTCTCACGTAGCTGAGCCGCGGGCACAGGCTGAAGAGGCACCGGCCGCGACAGGTGCAGGACGCGAGGGGCCGGAGCCCCAGTGCGGGTCGGGGGGCCGGGATCGGCCCGCCGCGGGGGTTGCCGCGAGCGGCATCTTGGAGCTTGGAATACCGACTCGTGACGGCAATAAAGGTGTGAGTGTGAAACCCGCCGTGTGTCCCGATGGCTCAAAGACACCCAGAGCACTGAAGGGAAAAAACTCTGTCCCGGGGGTGCCACTGCCCCCGGTGTCGCGGGGCCGGCTCCGCCCAGGGGGCGGTGTCCTCAGTTCCCAAACACTCCCGGGCCCTGGGGTGCGTGCCCACCCCCCAATCCCCCTAGGAGCCGGAGGAGGAGCCCCGGGGTGCCTCTAGCTCCGCAGAGACATAAGCGCTGTGTGTCGGCTGAGGCTCAGCACCAGCCTTGGGAGAGGACCAGCTGGAGGCCCAGCTGCTGTTCCCCCTCCCCAGCTGCTGCTACTGCTCAGAGGGGCCTGGGGGGGATAGGGTGTGTGTCAGGACCGTGGGACCCTCAGTGCAGGTGGGGCTCCAGGCACGGGCCTGCATCGGCAGCCGAGGCTGGGGACCGACACCGCGGGGGATCGCAGCAGCCGGGCAGGGGGGCTGTGACTGATGACAATGATTGATTTATGGCCTTGTCAGCAGCCCCCGCTGCTGCCGGGAGAAGGCGGAGGCAGAGGGAAGATGTAGAGCTGGAGCTGAGATAGGCACTGCAAAGCTGGAGCTGAAACAACGCTGAGCTGGAGCTGGAGTAAAGTCAGTGGGGCTGGAATAAACAGGGGGTGGGGGGCGAGGGGCTGGAAGAAAGGGGGGAGCAGTAGTGTGGGTCTTGGAAAGCAGCTGGAATCACATGGGGCAAGAATAAAGACTCTGGGGCTGGAAATAAAGGCTGTTGATGTGGGAAAGGAGCTGAAATCACTTGGGGTTGGGACCGTGAATAAAGATGCTGGGGCCAGGAATTAATACGCCGGGACTCGAATGAATGCTGCAGGGTTTGAAAAGGAGCTGAAATCACTTGAGGCTGGAAATAAAGACACTGGGGCTGGAATGATTGCTGTGGGATTCAGAAAGGAGCTAAAAATCACTCCAGGCAGGAATAAAAACCGTTGGACTGGAAATAAAAACTGCAGAGTTGGAATAATGGTTGTTGGTGTGGGAAAGGAGCTGAAGTCATAGCTGCGGGGCTGGAGCTGAGACATGACAGAGCTGGAGCTGAATAATGGCTGTGGCTGGAGCCAAAGCACTGGACCTGGGGCAGGAATCAAAACTATAGGGCTGCAATAAAGATTGTCTGTGTGGGAAAGGTGCTGAAATCACTGGAGCTGGGAATAAAGACACAGGCCGGGAATAAAAAACTTAGGGCTGGAATAAAGGGTGTTGGTGTAGGAAAGGAGCTGAAATCACTTGGGGATGGGAATAAAGACTGCGAATAAAGGGGTTGGCAGTGTGAATAAAGATGCTGGGGCCGAAATGATTGCTGTGGGATTCAGAAAGAATCTGAAATCACTCTGGGCAGGAATAAAAGACTGTTGGGCTGGAAATAAAAACTGCAGAGCTGAAATAAAGACGGTTGTGGGAAAGGAGATGAAATCACGGCTGCAGGGCTGGAGCTGGACCTGAATATTGGGTGTGGCTGGAGATGAAACACCAAACCTGCAGCAGGAATCAAAACTATAAGGTTGTTTGTGTGGGAAATCACTCGGGGCTGGAATAAGATGGTGGAGTTGGAATAAAGATGGTTGGGGCTGCAATAAGGACTGTGGGGCTGGAAATAAAAACTGCAGAGCTGGAATAAAGGTGGTTGGTGTGGGAGAGGAGCTGAAATCACAGCTGTGGGGCTGGAGCAGAGACACGACGGAGCTGGACCTGAATATTGGCTGTGGGTGGAGGCAAAACACCAAACCTGGGGCTGGAATAAAGACCATGGGGCTGGGATAAAGCCTGGGATTAGAAAGCAGCTGAAATCACTCAGGGTTGGAGCTGAAATCTCAGAGCTGGAATAAAGACGATGGGGCTGGGTCTGAAATTATTGGTGTGGGGCTTGGAAAGAAGCTGAAGTCACACAAGACCTGGGCTTGCGAGCCTTCGTTTTCTGAGGGCAGGTATCCTCCGTCAGTCGCTGCTGGCTGTTGTCCACAAGAAGAAACGGGCTGCATTCTTCTGGCTCGACCATCTTGAACTTTTCAGTGCAGAGCTGACAGACGTCTTCAGCAGTGTTGCACTGTCTCACCAGTCAGGTCAGCCCTCTGCATCCACGGTCAACTTCCTGGAGCGCAATGGGAAGAAGGTAGCTCTGTAGAACGAGAAAACACACGTCAGCAGCTCGAAAACCTGTTGCAGTTTTGCATAGCTGGGCTTTAATGGAGAACAGGGATGCTGCCGAGATGGCTTCTGCAAGCAGCAGCCAGAAGCTCTCCGCAGGGCCCAGAAAGTCAATGTCAGCTGATTCAAGGCCAGAGTTGTTGCTGACCAAGGCAAAGCCAATCTGCAAGTAACATCATGGGAAAAACAGACTCAATTCAAAATAAAAAAATGCATCTAATTTATTAGCACCACCCCCCCACCAAGGAAGTACCCACTGATAATGAGTCAGGCAATGAGAAATAAAACCAAATTTTAAAACACTTCCTCCCACCACTCCCTTTGTCCCAGGTTCAACTTTACTCATGGTTGTTTTCCCTTTCTCCACCCACACCTCCCTGACACACACACCCCACCACACAGGGGGAGATGGGGAACGGGGGTTTCAGTCGGTTACACATGAGTTGTCTCTGCTGGTTCTTCCTTCTTAGGGGAGCATTCCTCACACTCTTCCCCTGCTTCAGTGTGGGGTTCCACCTACGACAAACAGCTCTCCTTGAACTTCTCCAGCAGGAGTCCTTTCCCATGGGGCTTCAGCTCTTTACCAACGGCCCCAGTGTGGGTTACTTTTATGGGATGCAGAACTTTAGGACCAGACTGTTCCAGCCTGGTTATCCCAGTCACAAGTCCCCCAGCAAACCTGCCTTGGCATGGTCCCCTCACTCCATGGGCTGTAGGTCCTACCAGGAGCTTGCTTCTACACGGGCTTCCTACTGGGTCCTTCAAGTGTCTTCACCTGCTCCAGACTGTCCTCCTCTGTAGGCTGCAGCAGAATCATTGCTCCCCACCATCCTCCATGGGCTGCAAGGGGACAGCCTGCTTCACCATGGCCTTCTCAGAGGCTGCAGGGTACCCTCCCCTCCAGCACCAGAGCAACTCCTCCACCCTTCTTCACTGACCTTGGTGTCTGCAGCTTCTCACATCTTCTTAATCCCTTCTCTGGTGGCAAAAAACAGCTGCTTGGGTTTTTTTCCTTCTTAAATGTCATAGAACATACTGAGTTGGAGTACAACTTATCCCAGAGACTCTATGACCATCACCAATGGGCTCAGCATTGGTCAGCAGCATGTCTGTCCTTGAGCTGGCTGGTGTTGGTTCTGTCAGAACTGAGAGCTTCTTGTAGCTTCTAGCAGAAGGCACCCTGTTTCCCCCCACCCCACCAACATCACTTAAACCTTGCCAGGCAAACTCTCAACACCCTTTCCCCTGCCCTCCCTCAAAGACCTCCACCTGGGGCAAAGGAAATACAAACCCAGCCAAGAGGGACGTGGAGGCAGGCAGCAATATTCAGTCACACACAGAACCAGTCCCAGGAGCAACTCTGTGCCAGTGCTCAAGGCCTGCCCTGGGACACCTCAGTACTCGCTCCCAGTTGGTCCAGCATGGTCCTCAATAGATGAGCTGCCATGCCAAGGTGGAGGCTGCCACCAAAACCAGAAGAGTGCAGAATGCTAAGAGGAGGAAAGTGGCTGCCAGTGTGACAGCAGGACTGTAATGAGAAAGTGGAAGGCAGGAAATGGGGTGTCCAGAAAAAGAGAGGGACAGTGAGCCTGGCAGAGGTGGAGAAAAAAAGCAGCAGGCAGAGGGGAAGAGAGGCAGCGGAAAGAGGGATGGGGGCAGTGACCCAAAAACAAGGACTGGGAGCAGGACAGGTATACAGAAAACATCCGGGTGAGCAGCCCTGCAGACAAGAAGGAACAAAAACAGGGCCAGGACTGAGAAGTCCAGTAAGAACTGGTAACACGGGGTGCAGGACAGAGCAACAGGAGAGGGAGGAGAGCAGGGAGAAGGAGAGATAAAAGGATAGAGCAAAAGAGGGAACAAGGACCAAGGAGCAGGACTGTAGGAAAGAATGAGTGAAAAAAAAAAGAAGGGTGGTGAGCAGGACAGAGGGATAGAGAGACAAAGAGGGAGACGAGGACAGAAAGAGACAATTACTCCAGGCGGGGGGAGCAAAAGGCAGGCAAGGAGCAGAGACACCCCCAGGATGCCCTGGAAACCTGAGACCACCCCGAGAAACCCGGGGCCTGCCCAGGACCCCCTGAGACCCCCACCCACGACCCCCTGGCACCCTGAGACCCCACCACAGACCCCCAGGACCAAAACAGGACCCCATGAAACCAGCCCCAGGACACCCTGGCTCCCTGAGACCACCCCGAGGCACCCGGGACCACCCCAAGACCCCCTGAGGCACCCACCCACGATCCGCAGGCACCCTGAGACACCCGGGACCACCCCAGGACGCCCTGAGACCGCCACCCACCACCCCCTGGCACCCTGGGACACCCCCGAGACCACCCCGAGAGCCCCGGGCCCCCCCACTCACCAGCGCCGCCCAGAGCGGTTCCCCTCTTAGCGCAGCCTCCGCCGGCCACCCGCAGCTTCGCCGCGGCAGGCGGGGAGCGGGGGAAGAAGCGGGAGGAGTGGCCCGGGCGGACGGGAGAGCGGACGGCAGGGCGGGGGGGTGGAGGGGAGGGGAGGGCGGACGGGAGGAGAGGGCGCATGCGCAGTGCCGGAGGAGAAGCAGGGTCAAGGGAAGACGTGCTGGCAAAGCGCGATGTCCCCTCTTGGCGCCGCCTCCGCCGGCCGCCCGCAGCTTCGCCGCGTCAGGCGGGGAGCGGGGGAGGCAGCGGGGAGAGCGGCCGGGGAGGGCCCGGGGGTCGTTGCCGCCGCCTCCTCCCGACCCCATCTCCCGCCCGCGGCCGCCCGCCAGCTCCCGCAGCGTGCCCTCAGAGAGGCAGCAGCGCTCTGCCGCTCCGTCTGCGTCTCCCAGCCGCAGAACCGCGGCGTATCTGCAAGGCAGCAGCACGCAGCGCGTTTCGTGTGCACCGCCGCAGGCACGCGGCGGGTCCGCACGCAGGCACAACGCAGCGGCTTTCGTGCTCGGCGGCACCCGGCCGCAGTACCGCGGCGTGTCCGCCAGGCGGCAGCACCGAGCGGACAGCGCGCGACCTACTGCGCGTGCGCCGCCAGCTACCGGCTGGTGTCGACTCACCCGCCAGGCGCATGTGCATTCCGCGGGGCTCGATATCGACCCAGAGCGCATGCGCAGGACTCTCCGGGCAGCGTCGGCGTGCACTACTGCGCATGCGCTTGCTTCCAGGGGCGCTACCGCGGTAACGGCCGTGTGTTCCTAGGCAACGGCCGCGCGCTCCACGCACAGCGAGTCCAGCGCCGCAGCAGAACGCGGCGCGGAGCCTGGCGGGACGGTTCTGTCCCCGGCTGCGCTCGGCGTTACGGCGAGAGCGCTGTGGCTAACACACCCCAGTGCTTTCACTGCGTGCCCAGCGGCCACACGCTTGCCAGCTTCTCCTACTGCCCGGCTACGGAACAGGCTGGGGGGCACCCCGGGAGCTGGAAGGGACAGGGACAGAGGCTGGAACCAAACGGACAGAGAACAGCAGGAGAAAAAGAAGGGGAGGGGACAAGAGGGAAGGGTTTACAAGAGAGAGGAACAATGGGGATCTGAATGGGGACAACAAAAAGGGGGGACAGCAAGATTGGGTAGAACCTCACAGAGCGGAGCCTAAAAAAGGAGAGGACATTGTGGAGGGGGAGAGGTGGGGCACAAGAGGGGATCATAGGGGGGACTAAGAAGAGGGAAGAACCAAGACATGGAGAGGACAAAGGAGGATGCGACCACAAAGAAGGGGGAATAACAAGAAGAGGAGAGGGACAAAGGACGGGGTGGGGAACCTCCAGAGAGGAGGGTCCAAGAAAAGGGGATAAAGAATGTAGGACCGGGGGGCGGGGGTAAAAAGACCAAGAAGGGCAGAGGAAAAAGAGGAGAGAAGGACAAAGGAGGGAAGGGTACCACAAAGAGGGGAGACACACCACAGATGAGGGGGCAGAATAAGAAAGGAGAGGGGAACACAGAGAGGGGGGAACCAAGAAAGGGGTGGGACACAAAGAAGGGGGCAGGAGGACATAATGGGGGGACTGGAGGAAAGGGTAAATTACAAAAAGGGGGGAAGCAGGAGAGGGAAGGATAAAGGGGGGCAACTACAGAGAGGCAAGAAAGGCATGGAGGGGAAACAACCACGGGGGGGGGGGAACCATGGCGGGGGGGGAGGTGTAGGCTAAGAAAGGGGCCAGGGTGAACTCAAGAAAAAGACAAAGAGAAAGGGGTAAGAGATAGAGGAGAACACTAAGACAAGGGCATTAGCCAAGAGAGGGGCAAAGAAGAATGCAGGAGAAAAACTACACCAGAACAAACAAGGAGGGGCAGGGAGGAGAGACCAAAGAGGTAAACAAACAGTGGAGAGGGAGGAACCTCTTGGGGTGAGCAACAGGGAGATAGAGAGGGTGAAAGTGGAGAGACAGAGGAGTGGGGTAAAGAGGGAGAGAAAGTAGGGCAGAGAGAGTGTGACAGAAGAGAGTGTACAGAAAGACTAAGAAACAAACAGTGGTAGGAGAAAGAGAGACAGCCAGAGACAAGAGGGGAAAGAAACACACAGATGCAGGGAGAGACAGACAGATGAGGGGGGAAAGACAGATATACAGAGGGAGAGGAGGAGACAGTGTAACTCAGGCTACTAAAAATAAATCAAAGCCCCCCCAAAAATTGACACTGGACACAGCGCACAAAATACTTTATGATGTTGATAGTTTTATGACCTTCATCATCTCTTTATTGCTTAAATTTTATACGTAACAGACTCTGAGGAGGCTTCTAAAGACTAACAACTGTCATATCCAATGTTGCTACACCACACATACGCATCAACATACCATTTTTTCTTTTGGCCAACACATGTGGTTGTTTTCCTTGAAGTGGACATTCTCATGCAACCCGATGTCACTGACTGGGTTCTTTCCATTAACCCCCAAAAGCAGTGAGAGCTCTGCCATCCTGGATACGTCCTCTACAATTATTGCACCTGCACTGAACAAGAAAAAGAGAGATTTAGTAATGAAAAGCCCCATATGACCAAAACCAAATCTACAGTGTTCACCCCCTCTAAATCCAATTGACCCCACCTACATTGCAATCTAGTCCTCCTCAAAGCAAGTGGCTAGGCTGGCTCCATGCCCTTCCACCGCAGCTGCCAGGACTCACTTGCTACAGCCTATTTGACAAGCAATCCTCCCTCAATCAACAGGCAATTGGGACGTTCTGCAGAAGCCCCCTGAAGGAAGCACACCTGAAAGACACAAACACTACTGTGAAACACACAATGGCCAGGATGGATAAGAACAATGACCGTAGCAAAGATGACACTGTAAAAGAAGCCCAATGGCAATGCAATAGTGCAGATGCCAAACGTCCAGCAATAGCTCCAAAACCAAAGCAGCCAGGACTGAAAGACATACCTGGCCTGAAAACTCCACAGGCAGCCTAAAAACAGCACCTTTCACCCTGGAGCTTAGAGCCTTTTTTTCCCCTGGGATCCTTGAATGCACCTGAACCCACTGTGGGCTGGAGCAGCAGGCCACCATGGCCCAGCACATGAAGGCCATCCTGGGGGACATGCTGCTGACGCAGCCGCGGATTGGGCAGGACCCCCATGACCTCCCCTCCCCAGAGGTAAGGCCACCCGCTCACCCACCACTGTGTCCCCATGTCCCCTCCCAGCCCTGAGCCTGGCCCTCCCTCCCACAGCAGCTGAAGGGGAAGGTCCTGCTGAAGGGCAAGAAGCTGCCAGAGCCATCGCATGAGCCCCACCGTGTCACCTGCCTCCTGCACCCTGAGGAAGAGGAGGAAGAGGAGAAGCTGCAGGAGAGAAGCAGCTGGCAGGTAAGGGGCTCTCTCCCATGGTACTGGCCATGGCATCCCAGTGGTGCTGAAGGCCCATGGTGTCCTTGGTGGTCCTGGAGGGCCACGGCACCCTGGCAGTGTCACAGGACCATCAGGACCACCCACCCAGCAGTGTTGGGGCCCCAGGATGGGTGAGTGCTGCCAGTGTTCCCTGGCACAGCCCTGCTCTCTCCTTTTCCAGCCCCTGCCATCTCTGCAGGAGATCAGACCTCTGCAGGTGGGTGTGTGATGGTGCTGGGTGGGCTGAGGGGGTGGGGACTGTGGGGATGGCAAGTGGCTGTCACTGCCTGGCAGAGAGGATTGAGCTTGGGGCCTCCCCAGCTCTGCCCTCCTCTTCCTCTGTTGGGCTGGGTGCTCTACTAACAGTCTCTCCATCACCTTGGGGGCCTTGTTGGCTTGGGAACTCCATGACCTTGGCTCTTCATCCCTTTGGGGTCTCCATCACCTCCTGAGACCCTTGGGGTCTCCACTGCCTGGAGGGGATAGAGGTGGTGTTCTCCATTGCCTCAGTTCTCCATCACTTCAGGGTCTCCATCACCTTCAGGTCTCTATCACCTCAAGTTCTCTATCACGTTGAGTTGTCCATCAATCTATGGTCTCAATCACCTCCAGTTCTCTAATGCCTCAGCGTCTCCATTGTCTCAGGTTCTCCATCACCTTGGGGGTCTCCGTCACCTGGGGGGGTCTCAGCACTAGCAGGGTAGGGGTGTCTGTAGACCCTCAGGCAGGTGGGTGGCCCACCAGCACCAAGGTGGCCCTGGCACAAGGCTGGCTCCCACAGGCCAAGGACGCATCACAGGTAGCGCTGGAGCTGTCAGCCGTGGTGGTGTACTGCCAGGCTGTCCCCTTCCCCGCCTGGCCCGCGCCCTGCGCCACCCCCCGGCCCTACGAGATGTCCTCCTTCAGCGAGAAGAAGGCTCGCATGCTCATCAAGGAGGCAAGTGAGGGCAGCAGGGTGGGGATGGTGACAGGGTGGGTCCATGCTCCTGACCTCACTGGGATGCAGGGTGGGGCTGAGACCGATGGGATTGGACCGATGGCTCCAGGGGTGGTGGTTGGGGACATGCTGCTCTTGGCCAGACTGCTCTGGTGTGGTGGGACCAGCCTGGTATCAGGGGTCAGGGGGAAGGTCACACGTGGGATCAAGGGCTGGGGTCAGGGTTTGGGATGTGGCATCTGGGCCCAGGGTCAGGTCTGAGGTCTGGGAATGGGATTAAGATTTGGATCAGGGTCAAGGGATGGAGGTGTGAGGTCTGGGGTCAAAGTCTGGGCTTTGGGGTCAGGGTCAGGATCTGGATTCTGAAGTCAAGGTCGGACTCAGCATCAGGGTCAGGACCCAGGGTCAGCCAGGGCTCAGACTCAGATCTGGGTCTGCATCCAGGGGCTGAGGTCTGGGGTCAGGCTCGGGGGTCCAAGGTCAAAGTCCAGGACTGGGGTCAGAACCTCAGGGTCTGGTTTCAGGATCTGGGTCTCCCAGCTGGGTGGGCTCCCTCCGTGCCCCCAGGCAGGTGGGGCATGAGGCACCCATGGGTGCAGCAGCTCAGCTGTTCCCCCTAGGCCCAGCACTGGTCCAGTACAACGCCCAGCAGCTCAGCCGTGTCTACCCCCTGAGGCTGAAGATGAACTCCTCCAACTACAACCCCCAGGAGATGTGGAATGTTGGCTGCCAGCTGGGTGAGACCCCTGGGGGACACCCCAGAACTTGGCACCCCCCACCCTGGAGCCATCCCCCACCCTGACACCCTGTCCTCCCGTCCTCCTGTCCCCACAGTGGCCCTCAACTTCCAGACACCAGGCTACGAGATGGACCTGAACACAGGGCACTTCCTGGGCAATGGGTGCTGTGGCTATGTGCTGAAGCCCCCCTGCCTGCGCAGTCCCCCCCAGACAGGGGTCCCACCGCCTGGTGCTGCACATGAGGGTGAGGGCACCCTGCTCCCCCCAGCCCCACAGCGGGGTGGGTGCCACCCATGTCCCCTATTGGGTGACACCTATGACATTCCCATGCCTGGCCAGGTACCACCTGCATCCTTTTGCCCAGGTGCCACCAACCCCACACCCAAACCGCTGCCACCCATGTCCCTCCTGGGGGATGTCAACCCCATGCCCAGACAGGGCACTCACACACTTTCTCCTGGGTGCCACCAACCTCTCTTGTCCTGGGGACACTAACCCTGTCCTCACACCTGTCTGGGTACCAGCCATGTCCCCACTCCTGGGTACCCCCAGCCTGGACAAGTGCCACCCATGTCCCTTCTGTGGGCAATCAACCCTGACCCTGCACCCAGACATATGCCACCCCCGTTCCTTCTCCCAGCTGATACCAACCCTGTCCCCAGACCCAGCTGCCATCAGCCATCTCCCATCTCCGAGGTGGCACCAACCACCTCCCTCCTCCCCACATCCCTTCTCCCACCCCGGGGGTCCCGTGCTGCTGCCCCCAGCACCCTCTGTCCCCAGGTGATCACAGCACAGCAGCTGCCCAAGCTGAACAAGGAGAAGGGCAGCTCCATCGTGGACCCCTTTGTGTGGGTGGAGATCCATGGCGCCCCGGATGACTGCAGCAAGCAGCAGACCCACCACAAGCTCAACAATGGTGAGTGCCCACTGGGCCACCACGGTCCCCAGGGACACCCCAGGGATACCTCAGGGACACCCCAAGGCACCCAGATCCCTAGGGACACCCCAAGGCACCTCATGGCACCCACATCCCTAGGGACACCCAAGGTCACCCTGACTCCCAGGGCTGGCAGACCCCTCAGGCACCCACTACCCCCCCACCACAGCCACCACCCCCAGTTGAGCCAGTGCCCAGCACATCCCAGCCCTCCCAGTCCATAGTGCCCTATCCCCAGCACAGCCTGATCATCACCAGCAGCAAGGTCCCAGTACATCCCAGTCTTTCCCAGCACTGTTCACTCCTGCTTCCCAGCGCACCTGTTCCAAGCCCAGTATGACTCCCATTATACCCCATTCAAGGCCCTAGTATGACCCTCATTCCCCCAGTATACCCCATCACAGCCCCATTACAACCCCCATTTCCCCAGTATAGCCCAGTCTGTCCCCAGTATCACCCCCACTCCCCCAGTATAGTCCAGTCCGTCCCCAGTATCACCCCCATTCCCCCAGTATAGCCCAGTCCGTCCCCAGTATCACCCCCACTCCTCCAGTATAGCCCAGTCCGTCCCCAGTATCACCCCCACTCCCCCAGTATAGCCCAGTCTGTCCCCAGTATCACCCCCACTCCCCCAGTATAGCCCAGTCCGTCCCCAGTATCACCCCCACTCCCCCAGTATAGCCTACCCACCTCAGTGCAGGATGGCAGCCAAGCTGGGGCAGGGCTGAGCACAGCAGAGGGTCAAGCCTGTCCCCGTGCCCGGGGGTGGCGGGTGTCCCCAGGGGTTGCAGTGGCCGTGCCAGCCCCGTGCCGGTGCCACAGGCTTCAACCCACGCTGGGAGGAGATGCTGAGCTTCCAGCTGCGGGCGCAGGAGCTGGCGCTGGTGCGCTTCGTGGTGGAGGATTATGACAGCACCTCCTGCAACGACTTCGTGGGGCAGTTCACCCTGCCGCTGGCCAGCATGAGGGAAGGTGGGTGCCCACCCTGCTGTGCCCCCCAGGGACAGGGATGGTCGTCCCCCTCCTCCCGCCACCCGCTCAGCCCCCTGTCTGTCCCCAGGGTACCATCACATCCATCTGCTCTCCAAGGACGGAGCGTCCCTGTCCCCTGCCATGCTCTTCGTGCACGTGTGATGCAAGAGCCTGTGAGGTCACCAGGGTCCCAGCGGGAGGGATGTCGAGTCCCCTTGTGGGGGACAATGTGGGCGTCCATGGGGTGGGCACCCTCTTGTGCCACAGACACCCCACTCCTTGTGTGGGGGCACTGCTCGCCTGCCCATGATGACAGGGCTGGTTGGGGAACCCCAAAGGGATAGAGGATCCCCTCCATGTCCCATAGTGTCACCCCCTCTGCTGACCTCTGCGCCCCACTCCTCCCCTCCCTGGCTGTGACCCCAGGGCACAGGGATGCTGTGACAACCAGGATGGGGTGGCCAGGCCACCAAAAGCCCCACACAGCCCCAGTGGGTTGAGAAGGGAGACAGCACCCCCCAAACACCACAACCGCCGCCAGCCCCGCTCAAGCCCAGCCCTGCTGTGGGCTGTATGGATGGTGCCATCACCATGAGGGCCCCAGAGGGACCCAGACACTGTGTAGTCCCCAAGGGGACCTTGCCATGATGCTGCCCATGGTGTCAAGGCTTTCCCAACCCCTGCTCCAGCACCAGCACCCATCACAGACTGACACCCCGGTGTCAAGCCAGTCAAATAAAGGTTTTATTTTAACAAAGCCTGTCCCGGTGTCCCTGTCACCTCCCAGGGCCCATTCAGGGGAAGGGAGAGGCTGTAGTGGGGGATAAGGGCTGAGTGCCCAATGCAGCACTGCACCAGGGACGTGCCGAGCACCCACGGGTGCTGTGTACATGGGGGTTGGGGTGGGGAAACTCAGAACAGCCCCAAAGAGTGGCATGGGGACAGGGTCCCACACAACACCCCCATCACTCATACCCCCCACCCAGCCTCCCCCCGCCCTGGAAGGACACCAGGGACGTGGGAGGGGACGCAGAGGCGCTTGCATAGGTGACACAGGACCCTGAGCAGGAGGGGTGCAATAGCACTGCCGGGGGATGTGTGACAGGCTCCTGGCCCCCCACAGATGCCCCGCACAGTCCAGGCCAGGGTGGGCAAAGCCCCTCAGGGTCCATGGGGTGCCAATGAGGCGTGACAGGGGGACACAGAGGGGTGAGAAGGTGTGGGAGTGCATAGATGGGGTCTTGGCCTTGGCATGCAGCTTTGGAAACCTTTGGCTGGGAGGGCAGGAGCATCTTGGAGCTCTGGGTGGACACGGCTTGGGTCCCGGTGGGAGGCAACAGGCTGCCCAGGCACCTGTTTATCACGACATGTCGGTGGGATAAAGGGTTTCCATGAGAGAAAACAATTCCTTTACCTTGGAGGTTCCTGTGTGATGAGCCTGGTGGAAGAGGCACCAGGGTGGCTGCAGAGGCTGAAGGCCTGGAGCGATGCTGATGGTGGTTGCAGGACAGTCGCTTGCATGTGTCTGTCTGTCCACATTTCCAGAGCAAAGCAGCTGAGCAGAGCACCCCAAAGCATGGCAGAGAAGCATCCCTGTGGTGCCTGCTGGCATGAGGTGGTGGAGAGGAACAACCATGAGGAGTAGTCAGAGCAGAGCAGGGTGCGCCGGACGAGCTCTGCTGGCAGCGAGGAGCCGGCTCTCCCTCTGTTCAGCGCTCGCCCCGTGGAGCAGAGAGCGTCCCGAGTCTCTGAGGCTGGGGAGGAGAAGGGACAAGGCATCGCTTGCACAAATAGCCCTTAGAAAGAAATGTCAACGTGCTCCTGTGCCCACGGGAGGGATGGTGCCATCCTCCCTTCTCCAGGCACCTGCGGGAAGGACCGAGTTTAACAGAGCAAACCAGGAGAAGAGCCAAGCTGGGGGGGCAGAGCCCAAACTCCCCCTCTCCAGGCAGGCAGGGGAGCTCAGCAGCCCCAGTCACTGCACCCTGGGGCTCCACCACGCCGGCGCCGAGCCTTTGGGTGCAGCAAGCATCTACCTTGGGTGGCCCCATCAGGGAAAAGTCATGGTCCAGCGACCTGGAGGTGGCCTTCAGCCGATGAATGCGACTCGTTTCATTTTGGAACAGGAGAGATTTAAAATATATATAATATATACTTTTATTATTCACCCGTTAACTCCATTATATGCCAATCATCAGCTAGTTTCAGCAGTTACATTCCCTTGATCATGTCTTTACGAGGATGCAATTAAACCAAAACAAAGGAGGCCGCTGACGCCAGCGGGGGAGCGGCAGCCGGCGCTGCAGGGCGCAGCCGGTGGATCCGGGTGGTGAGCAGCTGTGTGGCTGGTTCGGTTCCACCTCTCCCGGTGCTGACCCAGCTCTGGTGGAAAGGACAAGGGCAGCAGCTCCGCAGGGCCTGGCTTTTTCTGGCGGCGCCGCGCTCTCCTGGCAAGGGCTCGTTTACTGCAACACCAGTCCGACCTGGGGGAAGCCAGCAGAGATGGTAGGTTATGATGCGCCCATTGGTGCCAGCGTGGTGAGGCCTCGGTGTGGCTGTCAGGAGGGCTCAGTGTGGGTTCACCCATGGGTTTGGAGATATTTGGGAGCAGGGAGAGGCCTAAGAGTGCAACCAATCGGGTGCATGGGCTCTGCACAGCTCTGGTCTGGGTAGGGGACAGATGCGTGGGGTGTGACAAGTCCAAGCAGTCTACAAGAGAGCTTTGGTTGACAAGCCAAGGTTGCTTCCAAGTTAAATAACAAGAGATTTTGGAGAAGCTGCTTCCCAACAGCCAGGGACAGGGACAGACCCCTCTGCAGCAGCTGGCTCTGCTCGGAGCTGTCCTGCTGCAACAGAACACCAGGAACTCCATCCCACCAGCTCTCCCAGCCAGACAAGGGGTTGCTCAAACCAGTTGGCAGACGCCTGGAGCTTTTGGAAAGGCTCAGCAAGGCCAGAGACCTGGCCTCACACACTCTTCTGAAGGGAACCAAAGCTTCATTACTGCCGTTAAGGCATTAATTAATTAGCTGCTGCAATGTAGCACAGGCCGGCTGCAGCACGGCACAGACAGCAGCTTCTGGTTCTCAAGTACTGTCCTCCAAAGCATCTGTGGATCAGATGGATGCTGATCCACTTCTTCAGGGTGGGGACATGGTAGCAACCAGGTGCTGCCTCCAAAGGGCCCAGGGTGAACAGCCAGAGTGCAGTGCTTGGAGCAGCGGTGTGAGGACCGAGCTGCTGGCCCTGGGGACAAGGCGACACCCTGGAAATCCTGTGGCTTGGCCCCTCTGCACAGGCTACCAGTGCCTGTACCAGGAGAGCTCCTCATCACTGTGCTGTGACACCTGGGTCCTGCGTGGCTCACAGAGCACAGCAACTGCTTCCCAGCTTACAGACAAGCAACCGTCAACCACCAGTGTCTGATCTGTCACCCGCAGCCCTCTGCCTGTCTCCTCCCTGTTCCTGGCCTCCTGCCACAGAGGGAAGAGGTCTCCCAGGCAGACACACATGAGGTTAAGGACTAGGAACCTGCTATAGGGCAAGGTGAGCCCAGGGAGACAAGTGGTGAGCACCGTGGTCCTGGCCAGGCCAGAGCTCACCACCCTATGCAGCCAGCACAGGAGAGCTGATTCACCCCGGGCTGCTCCTCCCCACCTGCCATCACTCCCCCATAAGAAGGGCTGGTTGTGGAAGGGTGTCCCTGGGTGTCTCCACAGAGGAGCCATCACTGGATTCACCCACTGCTGGCCTGGGAATGCAGAGTGAGGGCACCCTCTGGTCTCCCTGAGTCCCCTTCCCCTGCGCTGGGCGAGCTGCAGGAGCCCCAAGGCACTGACCTTCTCTGGTGCCATGCTGGGACACTTCCAATTGTACAGGTAATACTGCAGGTTCCCGTCCCCAATCCCAAACTTCAGCTTCTCCAGGAAGGTTTTGTTTTCCATGAGATCCAGTGCATTGAAAACGTCAAATCCTTTCTGCAGAGGTGAGACATGAAGCCTTCAGCATCTCCTGCTCACGTGCTGGGGAATTCCTCCCATCTGTGAGCTGCCTGCCTCCCCTCCACCCACTCTGCACCCCCAGAAGGGGGAATGGAGGCTGATGGGGAAGAATTTAGCACCGGTGTACCCCCCACCTCAATTCCAGCGCTGCAGATGAAATCCTTTGAGTAGACACCCTGAGCTCCACTACTTTGAGTAGACAAAATCCTTTGAGTAGACACCCTGAACTCACAGGTTCAGGCTACCTGTGTCCCTCTCCTGGGGGTGGCAGATCTTTTAAGATCACGTCCCTGCCCCAAGGCCAGCCCACCACCTAAACCCCAGGGAGGCTGGGCAAGCAGTGAGCTGCTCAGTGAGGTGCCCAGTGAGCAGCCCTGGCCCTGCCATCGCTCACCGACTTGGCGAGTATGAGAGCATCGCTCATGAGGTCGATGAGAGGCGTCTTGGTGTGGACGTTGTAGAAGGAGTAAGCAGCTTTCAGGCTCTTGTGAGTCGGGTGGTTCATGATGGTGGAGGGCAGCGTGTAGAAGCTCAGGAAGTCTGTCACCTCCCCTGGGGCGCTCTGGAAATCAGATGTGACACCACAACATGTCAGAGTGTGGATAAAGCCTGGCTGCAGCCTCAGAGGGGCTTTGCCAGTCTGTGGTGGTGTGTGGGCTCCTTGTGAGGAGACCAGGGGCATCCCAGGATGGAGCTGCACCATGCTCTGTCAGCTCAAACCTCTCACCCGGGAAGAGAATCGTGCTGTCTGGGGTACCAACTGCCATGACTGCTCCCACAGCTCACTGCACACTCTTCCAGAAGAGGCAGAAGCTCAGGAAACCCCCACCCCATCTTGCTCCTGCCCCTCACCTCTACCACAAAGGTGTCAATGATGTTCTCCTGAGGTAAGAACCAGTGCTCCACCTCCTCTCGGCTCATGACAGGTGTCAGGTGGAACTGCTTCAGGTACTCAGTCAAGAGCTTGTGCACAGCAGAGATGTCTCTGTGCTCCATTGGCCGCAAGCCGGGAGTCTTGGGAGTCTACAGGAAGAGGGATACATTGTGTTGCTTGTACAGTGGCTTGTATCACCCAAGGGCTCTCTGACAAGTGGCATGGAGATGCTCCCTGCTTCAATCAGCCCATTTTCAGCCCCCCCATCCCTGCTTGCCCAGCAGAAGGATGGATGGGATCAGCACTGATGGCAAAGACCACAGAGAAGCACAGTGGGTCCCAAAGTCCCACACGCCAGGTCAAGTCCTACTGGAAGGGTCCTCCTCCTCAGCAACCCCACAGGATCATGGCTGCCCTCCAGGTCTCTGCTCCCACATGGTAGGGTCAGGCTGGGAGATGCACCCTGGGCATCAAAAGGAACTGCTTGATGGTATTTACAGTTGGGTTTATTTCTCATCTAGAGCTGGGATTGCTCAGCAAAGCCCAGACCAAGCAGCATGGGCACTGCCTGGGGTTCTGCTGAAAGAGCAGCCGGTGTCTTTGCCGAGGTGGGAGGCAGAAGAGAAGAGCAATATGATGCCCAGCAGTGAAGCCATGCTCTCCAACCAAAACAAGCAGCTCTGACCAACAGAAGGAAGCCAATGAGGTCGGGGAAGGAGGTGGCAATTTTAATGTTCTGTTTGTTTTTTACTCCCAGATCCAGCTGGGGAATTTCCCCAGCAGGACAACTGCAGTGACAGAACCGATCAGTGTGACTGAAGAATGAGGGACTAACCCAACTCAAGGTCACTCTGAGGCTGTGTTTGGACAGATGAAGGCTGTCATATCCGTGCTCTTGTTTTACCAGGAGGACAGGGTATGACTCACTGTAAAACAAAAGCTCACAGGGTCCTCTAGCTGCAAGAATTTGCCCTTAAAACACAGGTACCCAGGGAAAAATAAATACAGATTAAATAAAGCACAATGGCGTGACAGAGGCATTTACTACACAACACCAACCCTGGTTCTCCAGGCAGGGGACTCGACCTCAGCTGAGATGATTGTGTCTCCAGTCCCCACCCCCCAAACCCTTGCTGAGCAAGGAGCAATTCATGAGCTCTGCCTCTGTGGGTGCACCCACCTCGGGCAACCGGTAAAGCTTCATGGTGCGTTGCATAGTCATGTTCCTGCTCAGGTGGGAAAATTTCACCTCAATGAGCTTCCGAGGGTTCAGGGACCGGTGCCAGTACCTGTAGAAACATAACGTGTGGTGGGGGACAGGGTCTTGGCCAATGTAACAGCAGCATGGGCACAAGGTTCCCAGAGCTACCGAAAGAGGGCAAGCAAGAACATCACGCTGGCGTGCAAAGAGGCCAGCAGCTCTCCAAGATAAAAGCCAGGGAGGCTGGAAGGGCTTGTGCAGCAGGAAATCTCCCATCTTGTGCTACATGAGCAGCTTAAGCAAAGCTACTGGTTTTAATCCTGGAAGTACGGTGTGGGGAGGAGAAACCTGGGCAGGAATCGCTCTCTGTGTCTCAAGGAATCCCACACACACTATATGCCACAGAGAAGATCCCAGCAAGGGAATGCCTGCAGACCAAAATCTCTTTGGGGAAGTGGAGATGCTCACCTGCAAGTCCCCACGGGCTTTGGCAGCACCACTCCTGCAGTGTAAACAGCCTGAAAGATCCCCTCCAGATGAACCCGCCGCGTGATCTCACGGATCAGAACTGGAGCCACCCGTTTGGAGCGCAACTTTTTGTGGACGCACAGGAAGTTTATCTCTACCATCTTTTTCTCTCTTGGGGAAGAAACAATGCAGAGCATGAGATCTGATTGTCCTGACCTGGGAGGATCACTCCAATGCCCTGGGCAATTTACTTCCAGCTCCTTCAAGGGAAAGAGGAGTCAAAGCCTTGGGGAAGGTCAAGGGGCAAGGGTTGGGTTTGGAGAACTCTCCCTTAAGCTGTTTCACTAGATTTTCCCATGAAAAAATGGTCTCCATCCAGCTTTGGGGAGTTTCTGTAAGCCAGAGCTCTGAGCTGACCTCTCTCATAGAATGGCAAGGGTTGGAAGGGACCCCAAGGATCACAGAGCTCCAACCCCCTGCCACAGGCAGGGACACCAACCTCAGACCTGGAGCTACACTAGGTTGCCCAGGGCCCCATCCAACCTGGCCTTGAACACTTCCAGGGATGAGGCACCCACCCCCTCTCTGGGCAGCCTGTTCCAGCACCTCACCACTTTCTCTGTAAAAAACTTCCCCCTAATATCCAATCTAACCCTTCCCTCCTTTAGTTTTAATCCATCCCACTTTGTCCTGCCATTATCTGTCCTTTTAAAAAGTTGAATCCCCTCCTGTTTCTCTGCTCCCTTCAGGCACTGGCAGGCTGCAATGAGGTCCTCACACAGCCTTCTCTTCTCCAGGCTGAACCAGCCCAGCTCCCTCAGCCTCTCTTTGTAGGGAAGCTGCTCCAGCCCTCTGAGCATCTTTGTGGTTCCTCTGAACCCTCTCCAACAGTTCTACATCTTTCTCGTACTGGGGGCCCCAGCTCTGGACACAGGATCCAGCTGGGGCCTCATGAGGAACTCACGAGGTGGGACCTCTCATTGAGGAACAGCCTTCATGGCTTCTACCTACAAGATGTCCTTGCACAGGACTTCACTGCCCACCTCAAACTCCCACCACCACCTCCTCCAAGCAGAAAAACACCTCTACTGCTTGTCTGGCTCACTTGGTCAGGGAGGACAATGCAGCCAGAGCTTCTGAGCACTCCCAGGAAGCCCTACATGCCATGGAGGGGCAGGATGAGGAATTCGGCTGAGCAGCACTCACGTGTCATAGATGTGGATAGAGGCTGGAATCGCGCTGATAAATCCAACCAGCTTCTTGCTGGAGACAACTCTGACCCCACAGTGCCACTGGGGCAACCAGCCCGGAGGACGCAGCGCCCTGGAAAAGACACACACTTCAGAAGTCATGTCCCATCAAAGGTGCCCCATGTACCTGCTCCTGCCTCCCCATACTGTCCTGGGCACCCTGTGTCCTGCTCCTGCTGCCCAACACAGCTGTGGGTTTGCAGGGAGGAAGAGGAGAGTGACAGTGATGTGACACGGCAGGACTCCCGGGATGCAGGGCAGTTCTTGTACTCTGTGGCCACAGCAAGTTCTCATGAGTGACACAGGAGGGAAAACCATGATCCCCAACTCTTGAGCACCCTGAGGAAACAGCAGCTCTGCTGCAGCAGATCCCCAAGTGTTACTGCTGGCAGCATTACTGGGCAGCCACCTTCAACCCACAGCTCCAGGGCACCGGGAAGCTCCTCAGAATCAAAGAATGACCAGGTTGGAAAAGACCTTTAAGATCACCGAGTCCAACCATCCCTGTCCTGTGCTAAACCACATCCCTGAGCATCTCATCTCCCCTCTGTTAAACACACCAGGGGTAGGGGCTCAGCACTCCCTGGGCAGCCTGTGCCACAGCCCCACAACTCTGCCAGGGAAGAACTTTTCCCTCCCATCTGAGCTGACCCTGCCCTGGGGCAGCTTGAGCCCATTACCCCTTGTCCCATCTCCTGTCCCCTGGCTGAAGAGACCATCCCCCACCTCTCTGCACCCTCCTGGCAGGGCAGGGGAGGTGGGGAGAAGGTCTCCCCTCAGTCTCCTCTTCTCCAGGCTCAACACCCCCAGCTCCCTCAGCTGCTCCTCAGAGGATTTGCCCCTCAGCCCCTTCCCCAGCCTGGCTGCCCTTCTCTGGACTCGCTCCAGGACCTCAATGTCCTTCTGATGGTGAGGAGCCCAGAACTGGACTCAGCACTGGAGGTGCAGCCTCACCAGTGCAGAGATTTGGGTCTGCAGAGTACAGGGGCACAATCCCCTCCCCAGACCTGCTGGCCACATTATTTCTTCCCAGCTTCCCTGATTTTTACCAAGGACCAAAACAAAGGGGGAGGGGGAAATTCTGGGTTTAGGCTCCCATATTACACAGAAATCAGAGGCAGGGCTGGGCCAAGGAGACTTTGGAAAGAAGTGAGATGGGATGAGCAAAGGCAGCTGCAGTGCTGTCACCAGGCTCAGGCTCACCCACATCCAACACCCTCTGCTCCAGCACCGTGGTGCCACTCACCACAGCAGGAACTCAGGAGAGTAATCGAACCGGAACATGTTGTCATCATCCTCCACGTAATTCTCATTCAGAAGCGTGTACAGCTCCTTCAGCTAAAGCAGGAGACACCATGAAGGTCAAGAGTTACTCAGCCATCACAACACTGAGCTGACCACTGACCCTGACCACTTCTGGGGTGGCTGCAGCAATGGGCAGTGTGTACAGCCATGTCCTGGCTACCGGCACATCCCCCTGCTCTATGCTGCTGGCTCTGAGCTCCTGAACTGGTGCCACTGTGGAGTGGGATAAGCTACAGGACACACAGGTAAATTCTGCTGTCCTCAGGTCATCTCCTGGGGGCAGTTCATGGTCCAGAGGGTCTTCCTAAGGGAGAACTTCTAGCTTCAGGCACTCTTATGCTTAAAGAGTGTGTGGAGAAGCCCCTGTTCATCCCCATGAAGAAAACAGGCCAAGAGGGGACAGGTGAGAAGTAACTGCATGTGGAAGTCAGACTCATCAACTCCTAGAGATGGCTGACCACTGGAGAGCTGCTTGGTGTGGTGAAGGACACAGTACTGTCCCCACAGCCATCTGCAGCAGTCCAGGCATGGAACTGCTGACAGTGCAAGATGCCCTCCCAACAGGAGTGTGCCAAGCTGCCTGCACTCACCACGCCTCTATCCCCGAGGTCCAGGGCGTCCCAGGTGAAGCCCTGGGGCAAGGTATATGGCTCCTGACGGATATTGTCTTTGTCTGGCTCAACTGGACCATGGGTGTTCACCACTTCTCCTGTAAGAGAGAGCAGGGAGCCATGAAGATGCTTCTCAGCTGTCTGAAGTCAAGTCTCCACGGCATCTCCATCTGGTGACCAACATGCCCCACTTCTCCAGTGTGATCCCACCCACAGTCCCTGGTATGGGTTTCACCATTTCACACACCCAGTTTGGGATGTGCCAGGTGTTCAGTCTGGCCCCATCCCCTTGACACTCCCCTTAGACCAGTGTGGATGAAGTCCCCTTTCAGTCTTCTCCAGACTGGACAGCCCCAGCGCTCTCAGCCTTCCCTCACACCAGAGATGCTCCAGCCCCTCATCATCTTTGTACCCTCATTGGAGTCTCTCCAGCAGCTCTCTGTCTGTCCCAAACTGTGAGCCCAGCACTGGATGCCCAACTCCAGCTGTGGCCTGGGCAGAGCAGAGGCGAACAGAACCTCCCTGGACCTGCTGGCCATGTGCTGCTCAACGCCCCCAGGTCCCATTGACCTCCTGGCCCCAAGGACCCACTGCTGGGCACGGAGAGCTCAGTGTCACCAGGACACCAGATCCTTCCACAGCGCTGCTTCCCAGCAGGTCACCCCAACTTGTACTGGTGCAGGGGGTTGTTCCTTCCTGAGTACAAGAGAAGAGGTGACCAAACTGACCAGAGCTTCAGAGCTACATCCTCCACATCCACAGGTGATGCCTTATCCTTCCCCATCCCACAGCCCCAGCCTCGGCCAGCAGTTTCCCATGAGCAGCTCCATCGGAGAGCGGCTCTCTCCCTGCCATTGGAGAGGCAGGGAGTGTTTACTTCCTGCTGTGCTTAGAGAAGAGCTGTAGTGAACAAGACAACTTTTGTTGACATGATTCAGCCAAGAGATGTCAGTTCAAGCACCGGCTTTCTCAGGGATGTCAACACAGCAGCATCACTTGGGCACTGCCAAAAGAAGCACGCCATGCTAATTAGGAAACCCCTTCAAAATGGATTGAAAAGGTTTCCAGGCAATGGGAGGTGAAGAAAAGCCCAGAACAAGAACTTCCCCCAACACATCCACCCAGGGAATGCTCACACCCCTAGCTGTCTTCCCTGTTTTGAGCAGGTGCTGAACCGCTCTGAAATCTGGCTCCAAAAATCCCACAGCGCTTCTGTTACCTGACCCTAAGCAGCCTCCCATCCATACTGCTGTGTGCCAGAGCATGCTGCTGAGCAAGGCCCACAAGTGACACTGGGACCCAGAGAGTCACCAGCAGCCTGAACACACAGCCAGCAATTCATCGTACAGAGGAGCAGGCTGTTCTGTGCCTCTCCTTCCCCAGAAGATGCCTTCCACCCTCCCTGCAGGGTTTAACCAAGCAGAAATTATGTTTGTCTTTTCCAGAATCATCTGGAAAAAAGGGGAAATGCAAGATCAGGCTTTGCTGTCTCACATAACCTTGGGTCACCTCACTGTGATCTTCCCAGCATGGAACAGAGAGCATTGCTCCTGGCAAACAGCTTCTGAGGCCAGAGGAAACCTCAGACTGGTGCTGACAACACAGAATGGGGATCAAACATGGTGTGTGCAGCAAGGATGGGACACACCACCAGGAAGGACATCATTGCAGAGCAGTCAACTGGCAGCCACAACAAGCTTTGGGTGAATGCAGAAACCACAGGATTGGGCTCATTCTCTGGTTCTCTGTGTGAATTTTGCAGGGGGGACACACAGGGGGAGAGAGACTAAGCAAAGGAATCTTGGGGAACCTTGGGAGCAGCCACAGGTTTGCTGTGGAAGGAGGACCTGTCAGTCACACAGCTCCAGGGCAGTGTGCCCCTTGTCCTGTCAGAGCTGCTCGGATGCCAAGTGCTGAGAAACACCTCGGTACGGAGAGCGGAGCAGTTCTGAGGCAGCTGACAGCACCAGGAGCACACTGGAGGAAGGGCTGGAGCAGGGAATAAAGCTGGGAAGCACAGCCAGGCTGCTCATGGGAGGAAGAGGGGATGAAAAGATGGGGTTTCCCCATCTTCAGACAGACACAGCAGCTCTGGGGTGCAGCTGCTCGTGGTGTCTCCCCTCCCTAGCTCAGCCCCAAGGCCTGTCCATGTCACAGGCTGAAAACTTGGGCAGGGAGTGTGTGGAGAGCCAGCTCAAGGGCTAAAACCCAGAGTAAGGGACACCCAAACACACAGAAGGATGTCCCAAACAGTCCCTAGTCCCTCATAGTCCCTCTCCAGCTGCCTGCACAGCTCTCCAATGGCACAACTGGCCATGGTGATGCTGAACAGCACGGAAGAGTCATTGAAGCCCAGAGAGGACAGCAGAGAGGGGCACCCAGGGACTCTCTTGCTGGCCAGAGACCAGCTTCTTTCAGCTTCCTTAAGCAGCCTGAGGATCCTGAGGCTTCCCACAAGGAGGGTGGAACCATGAAGGGCTGTACGTACCTAGCTTGGGCACTGGCTGGGTGTCCCAGAACTGGTAGCTCCTCTTGCTGGCTTCCTCCATGGTTTTGGCAGGGCCTTGACCTACAGAGAAGAGCTCGATGGCTTTTTGAATCTCTTGGATCCTCTCAGCAGGTAAAGAGTTCACCTGAGGGCAGAAAAGAAGGGTGGAAAGACAAAATGAGTATGCTGTGTCACTGGGTCTGTATTTCAGCTCCCCATTAGGGGAACCTGGAGCTGACCCTGCCTTGGGGCACTGCCAGGAATGGGAGAGAGGGCAGCAGACTCCCTTCCCAACCTGCATCCACTTGTAACCCTCTAGAAGATGGATGAACACTTTTACCAGCCACCTGATGCACCCCCAGACCTGTTTCTAGGCCCTCCTGGCTCAAAGGGGATGGATGGGCCTTAAAATCACAGAAGGTTGTGACAAAATTGTGAAGGTTGGACAAGACCCCCAAGATCATCCAGTCCAACCACCCCCCTACCACCCATACCACTCACTAACCCCTGTCCCTCAGTACCCTCTCCCAACCTTCCCTTGAACACCCCGAGGGATGGTGACCCCACCACCTCCCTGGGCAGCCCGTTCCGATGCCCAACTGCTCTTTGGGAGAAGAAATGTCTCATTTCTAACCTGAGCCTCCCCTGGCCCAACCTGCAGCCATTCCCTCTCCTCCTGTTGCTGGGTATCTGTGAGAAGAGGCTGAGCCCCAGCTCCCCACAACCTCCTTCCAGGGAGCTGGAGAGAGCAAGGAGGTCTCCCCCGAGCCTCCTCTTCTCCAGGCTGAACACCCCCAGGTCCCTCAGATGTTCCTCATTAGACTGATGCTCCAGCCCCTCCCCAGCTCCATTGTGCTTCTCTGGACACACTCCAGGAACTCGATGTCTTTCTTGGAGTGAGGAGCCCAGAACTGAACCCAGTATTCAAGGCGCAGCCTCACCAGAGCTGAGCACAGGGGGATCATCCCCTCCCTGGTCCTGCTGGCCACGCTGTTCCTGACACAAGCCAGGATGCCCTTGGCCTTCTTGGCCACACACTGCTGGCTCATGTTCAGGTGAGTGTCAACCATCACCTCCAGAACCTTTTCCTCTGCACAGCTTCCCACCCCCCTGTCCCCAGCCTGTAGCAGTGCTGGGGGTTGTTATGACCAAAGTGCAGGACCCAACACTTCTCCATGTTGAACTTCATCCCACTGGCCTCTGCCCATCGATCCAACCTGCCCAGGTCCCTCTGGAGAGCCTTCCTACCCCCTGACAGATCCACAGCTTCCACTTCCCCCAGCTTGGTGTCATCTGCAATGAATTAAATGCTTTAAGCTTCAGTTAAGGAGGGTGCTGTAAGCCCCCAGAGCAAACCTCCCTGCCTTGCCTTGGCTAACACTCATCCAGACACCCTGGGGTGGCCTGCACTCAGCGTTTGGGCTTCCTGCAGTGGCTTTTCTCTCAGCTTCAGCCTCCTCCATCTGAGCTGGATCTGGATCTGCAGTTTCCAGAGGAATCTCTGGGCACCACAGAGAGGCTGAGCCAAGACAAAGTACTCTTTCCTCCTCCCAGTGCAGCTCTTGGGCAGGGTGGGCAGCTCTGTGCTGAATTCCCAACACCAGCTCTTCCCTGCTTCCTGGTGAAGTTAGTTTGAAACACTCAAAGCCCCAATTTCATGCCCTGTGCACTCAGGAGGACAAAATATTTGAAATATTTGGATGGAAACTGGGCATGGGATAGAAACCAGCTTCTGCTGATGTGCAGAGATGTGTGTGCATGTCCTGTGCAGGAGCAGAGGTGGGAGGGGAACGCTGGGAGAGTGCAACCCTGGCAGGGATAAACCCTCCATGTTCCACACTCCAGCTTGGAGTCAGGATCAAGCAAAGCCAAGGAGGATAAAACAGACCCTGCTCTGACCTGAGTGCTGTTCTTATGTAAATCAAGCAAACATCAACATCAGATGTCACCCAAGAAGTAGGAGAAGCTGTTCCCTTGTGCTGGCTGTGGGCAGGAGGAAGCTGGCAGGTGGCAGCGCAGAGGTTCCCTGCCTATGAGGAGGCAGCTGGTGTCTGGAAGAAAAGAACTCAGAGGCACCAGTCTGACCCTGTCACCACAGCACAGGAATCACAGAACAGAATCATAGAATCATTTGAGCAGCCAAATGCCTAAAAAACCCAGGATTGGGAGATTTTTTTTTTCCTTGCCCTAAGCCATATCAGAGAGCTTTGGGACTGGGCTGGTGGCTGTGCAGGGCTACAACTCCAGGAAAGGGTTGGTCACCTTCACAGCCTGGTCCTGAGCCTGGTCAGGCTGATCTCCTCCTTTCTCTTTCTTCCTTTTGGGTTTCTTTTTCTTCTTTTTGGCTCCACTGTCATTTGCTGGACTCAGGCCACTAAGGAAGAAAAGAAACATCATTAGAGCCTTGGGGTTTTCTTTTGAAGAATGTCTACAGGGTTTCTGAAGCTCTCTAAAGAACAAAACAAGCTCCATGCTCTGAGTTGGAGCCTCCAGAAGGGGGAATATGAGGTTCACAGGGGATGCAGCCAGGTGCCCCTCTCCTTGGCATCCCTCCAAAGTGGTGAGCTCCCAAAAAGTGGACCAGTATCAACACCTCCCACCTCACAGGTTTGCTCAGTGGTGAGGAGAAAGCTCTGCACTGCAGGTGACCATGTCTCTGTTCACACATCACCCTGCTCAGCCCCACAGGCCCAAATCCACCCCAGGGAGAGGAGATGATGTGCAGCTTGGGCCTTTTCCTCCTCTCTGAGCCCAAGGATGGATGGGGGAGCAGCAAACGCTGGTCCAGCCTTGGAGATGAAGCACAGAGGGGTTGGTGGCTAAGGACACTGTGCCAAACATCACCCTCTCCTGCAGAGATGACAGTCAGGGAATGAGTGGCTCTTACACTGGAAAAGTGGTATATTGTTATGCTGGAGCATTGACACTGAGCCCCAAATCCCTTTGAGAGCACAGCATGAGCAGTGCCTGAGCCAGGGCATCACCTCTCTTTCTGGGGATGCAGGGCAGCCCCAGCCATGCAGAGGGTAATCAGCCCAGAGATGGTTGGAGTGAGACTAAGCAGAGGGAAGAGAGGGGAAGATGGGGGCACAGCAGGTGAGGGGTGCTCTGCCTGCTGTCAATGCACACAAGGGGGCTTCTGCAAAGCAAGGTGGGTTGACAGCATGCATACCAACAGCATCACTCAGCTCTGCCCTGTCCCCATCGATGGCAGTGACAGTGCCTGTTTCACAGCAGAACCACAGCATCTTCCCTCTTCTGCTTTCACCACAGGACAATGACCCTGGCTCAGCAGGGAGAGGACTGAGCTGTGGAAAATCCTGGTGGGAGCTGTTCTTTGCATCAAGCAGTGTGTAACCACAAAGCCCATCACCCTTGGGTACCGTCACCCACACCAGAGCAGGTCTGGCTGGAAACCAGTACAAGCTCTGTGGGACTGGGTGTGCCCCAGGAAGCCGTGTCAGTCTGGGCACCACAGGATGTGACCCTGCACCCAGGCATCTCATCCTTGTCCTTCCCCAAATCTCAGCTCAGGGATCCAAGCCAACATCCTTTTTCATTCTGGATCACAGAGATGGCTCACAGAGAGCTCCAACCCCCTGCCACAGGCAGGGACACCAACCTCAGGCCTGGAGCTACACAAGGTTGCCCAGGGCCCCAGCCAACCTGGCCTTCAACACCCCCAGACACGGGGCACCCACCCCCTCTCTGGGCAGCCTGTTCCAGCCCCTCACCACTCTCTCTGCAAAGAACTTCCCCCTAATATCTCATCTAACCCTTCCCTCCTCCAGCTTTAGTCCATTAAACAGTCTTCTCCAGAGTTGCTTTAAGGAATGGAGAGAGGAGCAGCCACAGAGCTGCAGCTCTGCAGGGACTGGCATCCCATGGAGCTGCTGATCTGTCCTTGGAAGGGAACATCTCACCTTCCCTCCCACCCTGAGAGGCCTTTACCTCTGCCTGGGGAGACATGAGCTCTGACATGACAGCAAAAGTAATTACAGCAAAGCAGAGCTGACACCACTATTGATTTTGGTGACAAATGCACCGTGCTGGGGGTGGCTGCTTCTTGGGTTGGGGTGGTTTTTTTATTTAACTCCTTGTGAAGGAATGCAGATGAGACCTGGCAGATTCCCCACCCAGCAGGAATCACAGAATCACAGAGTTGTAGGGGTTGGAAGGGACCTCAAAAGCTCCTGGGGTCCAACCCCCTGCCAAAGCAGCTCCCCAGCTCATACTGCACAGGTCGGTGTCCAGACGGGGCTGGAATCTCTCCAGAGATGGAGACTCCACACCCCCTGGGCAGCCTGTCCCAGGGCTCCCTCACCCTCACTGGGGAAAAGTTCCTCCCCATGTTGGTGTGGAACTCCCTGTGCTCCAACTTGCAGCCATTGCCCCTTGTCCTGTCCCCACAGACACTGAAAAGGGGCTGGCTGATTCCCCCTGCATCCCATACTTAAGATATTGATAAACATTGATTAGGTCCCCCCTCAGTCTTCTCTCCAGGCTGAACAGCCCCAGCTCTCTCAGCCTTTCCTCACAGGGGAGATGCTCCAGGCCCTTCATCATCTTCGTAGCCCTTCTCTGGACTCTCTCCAGGAGATCCCTGTCCTTTTTATCCCAGGGAGCCCAGCCCTGGACACAACACTCCAGCTGGGGCCTGAGCAGGGCAGAGCAGAGGGGGAGGATCCCCTCCTGTGACCTGCTGCCCACACTCCTCCTGATGCCCCCAGGATCCCATTGTCTCTCTCAGCCCCAGGGCACACTTCTGGCTCATGGCCACCCTGTCACCCACCAGCACCCCCAGGTCCTTCTCCACAGAGCTCCTCTCCATCAGGTCACCCCCAGCCAGTCCTGATTCCAGCAGTTGTTCCTCCCCAGGGGCCAGACTCTCCACTTGCTGTTGTTGAATCTCATCTGGTCTCTCCCTGCCCAGCTCTCCAGCCTGGCCAGGTCTCTGGATGGCAGCGCAGTGTCCTGCCTGTCAGCCACCCCTCCCAGCTCTGGATCATCAGCACTTGCTGAGGGTGGGTGCTGTTCCCTCATCAAGGTGTCAATGAAGATATTGAACAGGACTGGACCCAACACCCAGCCCTAGGGAACCCATCCAAGTCCTGGGATGAACCAAACCCTCATGGAGCTGCAAGGAACACATCCAACTGATTTCTCCCCAATTTTAACACCCCAAACTGACAGCACAAGGCATGAGAGGCTGAGGGAGCTGGGCTGGTTCAGCCTAGAGAAGAGAAGGCTGTGGGGGGACCTCATTGCAGCCTGCCAGTGCCTGAAGGGAGCAGAGGAACAGGAGGGGAATCAACTTTTTAAAAGGACAGATAATGGCAGGACAAGGGGGATGGATTAAAGCTAAAGGAGGGAAGGGTTAGATTGGATATTAGGGGGAAATTTTTTACAGAGAGAGTGGTGAGGGGCTGGAACAGGCTGCCCAGAGAGGGGGTGGGTGCCCTGTGTCTGGGGGTGTTCAAGGCCAGGTTGGCCGGGGCCCTGGGCAACCTTGTGTAGCTCCAGGCCTGAGGTTGGTGTCCCTGCCTGTGGCAGGGGGTTGGAGCTCTGTGATCCTTGGGGTCCCTTCCAACCCAGACCAGTCTATGATTCTATGATATGATTCTATATTTGAGAGCATGTCTGAAGGAAGCTGCTTCCAAAGGAGATGGCACACCTTTTCCCCTCTGTGTTGGGATGCTGCAGGTGTCAGATGAACCAAACAAAATCCCCCAGCCCCTATGTATTCAGTCAGCATCGTTTTGCTTCATAAATCAGAGCTGCCAACTCCCAGCTTGCTGCTAATGAGTTCAGCCCAATCACCACTGCCTCAGCCCCACACCAGCCTCACAGGTAAAAGCACTTGAGAAAAATCCACCCTGATTTATGAGAAAAGCCTTCGTGACCTGGAAGAAATCAGGGTGGCATAAGGTGGGATAAGGTTTTGTTCATTCCCAGGTGCTGGGGTGTGGGAAGAGCCCTCAGCCAGCTGGGAGATGAAAATCAAGCTGGCTGAGTCTCTGCCAGCAAAGGGAATGTAGGAAAATGATGGAAAACCTAAAGGTTCCGCTCACTACGCCTAGGGAAGCAATAATTATATGTATTTTATAATTTAAAGTCCATTTAGGAAAGAAAGTATCTCTTTCACACTGCAGTATGGCTCAAATGATCAGCAACACCTCAGCAGTGCCCTGGGACAAGCCACCACCATCTAAAATCTCAGTTACCAGAGCTGACATGACCCACAAAGCTGGTTTTTACCCCCAGGGAGGGTTAACTGCCAGATCAGCTCCTGTCCCCACAGCCCAGGGCCTTCCTAGCTGCACTCAGGGCTTTCTCCTCCCATATCTCCTGCCCAGCTCGAGCTGCTCTGTGAGATAAAGTGGGTGGGGAAGGGCACGTTGGCTGCACCACTGGAGACATCTGATTACCCATGGGGTGGCAATGGCTTGTTTTGATGAAGGAGCAACTCTTTCCCCTTCTCAGAGGAAAGGCATCGCTGCTGTCATGGCCATCATCCATCATCGTGGCCATAGAATCATAGAATCATAGAATGGCATGGGTTGGAAGGGACCCCAAGGATCACAGAGCTCCAACCCCCCTGCCACAGGCAGGGACACCAACCTCAGGCCTGGAGCTACACAAGGTTGCCCAGGGCCCCATCCAACCTGGCCTTGAACACCCCCAGACACGGGGCACCCACCCCCTCTCTGGGCAGCCTGTTCCAGCCCCTCACCACTCTCTCTCTAAAAAACTTCCCCCTAATATCTAATCTAACCCTTCCCTCCTTTAGCTTCACTCCATCCCCCTTGTCCTGCCAGTCTCTGCCCTTGAACAAGCTGATTCCCCTCCTGTTCCTCTGCTCCCTTCAGGCACTGGCAGGCTGCAATGAGGTCCCCCCACAGCCTTCTCTTCTCCAGGCTGACCCAGCCCAGCTCCCTCAGCCTCTCTCCAGAGGGGAGCTGCTCCAGCCCTCTGAGCATCTCCGTGGCTCCTCTGACCCCTCTCCAACAGCCCCACATCTTTCTTGTGTTGGGCCCCAGCTCTGGACACAGGATCCAGCTGGGGCCTCACAGGGCAGAGCAGAGAGGGACAATCCCCTCCCTGTCCCTGCTGCCACACCTCTCTTCTGGGGTGATGGGTGATGGCCATCACCCATCATCATGGCTATCACCCATTGCCATGGCCATCATCCATCATCACAGAATCACAGACTGGTCTGGGTTGGAAGGGACCACAAGTATCACAGAGCTCCAACCCCCTGCCACAGGCAGGGACACCAACCTCCAGGTCTGGAGCTACAGAAGGTTGCCCAGGGCCCCACCCAACCAATCATGGCCATCACCCATCACTGCTGCTCCCATCCCCACTACAGGACAGCTCCTGAGGTTGACAGGAGCCCACCATAACCTGCCTGTGTCAGGGGGTTGGAGCTCTCTGATCCTTGGGGTCCCTTCCAACCCAGACCAGTCTATGATTCTATGACAACCTGTTAGAGCACCCCCCACACCCTGAGCCATCTCAAACCCAGGCTTTGGGAAGGACTTAATAAACCAGCTGGGCTTGTGCAAAGTAAGACACGCTCCTCCTGGCTGCCCTCTACCAACCCATCCCCTGTGAAGGCTGGGAAACAGCAGCCACATCCAGTAACAAACTGGTGCTTGCTACCCATTTATTTATCACCTGGATCCATGTGAGCTCCCACACTGGATTCCCAGATCCAAGAGCTTTATTTTTACAAGTCAGGGGAGGAAAGCACAAGGGAGGAAAACTCTGGCTACAGCCAGCTCCCTGTGGCTTCCTTGGCTCCTGATGCCCCATGGGAAGCTCTGGGTTGGCACAGGGAGGGGGGGTTATGATGGAAAAGGCTGGGAGTTATTTCCCATAGTGTACCCACTGCAGTGATCAAAGAGCATCTTTCATTACACAAATCAAACTACCATGCTCAGGTTGACAGAGCCTCTCACTCCTATGACACCAAACACTGTGTCTTCCTCAAATTCCTCAAGAACACTGAGTTCTTCCTCAAATCCCAAACTAGGAATGCAGATCCCAGGAATTCAGTCCTGTTCAATATCTTCATTGACACCTTGATGAGGGAACAGCACCCACCCTCAGCAAGTGCTGATGATCCAGAGCTGGGAGGGGTGGCTGACAGGCAGGACACTGCGCTGCCATCCAGAGACCTGGCCAGGCTGGAGAGCTGGGCAGGGAGAGACCAGATGGGGTTCAACAACAGCAAGTGGAGAGTCTGGCACCTGGGGAGGAAGAACTGCTGGAATCAGGACAGGCTGGGGGGAGCTGCTGGAGAGGAGCTGTGTGGAGAAGGACCTGGGGGTGCTGGTTGGAACACCAACAGGGTGGCCATGAGCCAGCAGTGTGCCCTGGGGCTGAGAGAGACAATGGGATCCTGGGGGCATCAGGAGGAGTGTGGGCAGCAGGTCACAGGAGGGGATCCACCCCCTCTGCTCTGCCCTGCTCAGGCCCCACCTGGAGTGTTGTGTCCAGGGCTGGGCTCCCTGGGATAAAAAGGACAGGGATCTCCTGGAGAGAGTCCAGAGAAGGGCTACGAAGATGATGAAGGGCCTGGAACATCTATCCTGTGAGGAAAGGCTGAGAGAGCTGGGGCTGTTCAGCCTGGAGAGAAGAAGACTGAAGGGGGCCCTAATTAAAGTCTATAATTATCTGAAGCAGGAGATGCAGGGGGAATCAGCCAGCCCCTTCTCTTTGGTCAGTGGGGACAGGACAAGGGGTGATGGCTGCAAGTTGGAGCACAGGGAGTTCCACACCAACATGGGGAGGAACTTTTCCCCAGTGAGGGTGAGGGAGCCCTGGGACAGGCTGCCCAGGGGGTGTGGAGTCTCCTCTGGAGAGATTCCAGACCCATCTGGACACTGACCTCTGTGCCCTGTCCTAGGGACCCTGCTTTGGCAGGGGGGTTGGACCTGATGAGCTCTTGATGTCCCTTCCAACTCCTACAATTCTACAATTCTATGATTTGGACAAGGGCTGCAATTCTTCCACAGCACAGCCTGGCTTCTGAGTCTGAAAGGCATCAGATGAGAAAAAAAGAGATTCCTGCTCCATATTTAGGTGCTGGAAAAAGCCTTCTGCCAAACCAGGGGCTAATCAGGCAGGGTATTTAGGCTGTAATCTCATTAGGGGCTGGAGTGATGAAGGAGGCTCTGCAGGTGGCACAGCACAGGGAGAGCAGCCCTGCTGAGAAGGACCTGGGTGTCACAGTGGATGAGAAACTGAACATGAGCAGCAGTGGCTCTGGCAGCTCACAAGGCCAATGGGATCCTGGGCTCCATCAGCAGAGGGGTGGCAGCAGGGACAGGGAGGGGATTGTCCCTCTCTGCTCTGCCCTGTGAGGCCCCAGCTGAATCCTGTGTCCAGAGCTGGGGCCCCCAACACAAGGAAGATGTGGGGCTGTTGGAGAGGGGTCAGAGGAGCCACAGAGATGCTCAGAGGGCTGGAGCAGCTCCCCTCTGGAGAGAGGCTGAGGGAGCTGGGCTGGGTCAGCCTGGAGAAGAGAAGGCTGTGGGGGGACCTCATTGCAGCCTGCCAGTCCCTGAAGGGAGCAGAGAAACCCACTGCAGTGGGGAATCAACTTTTTAAAAGGGCAGAGACTGGCAGGACAAGGGGGATGGATTAAAGCTAAAGGAGGGAAGGGTTAGATTGGATATTAGGGGGAAGTTTTTTACAGAGAAAGTGGTGAGGGGCTGGAACAGGCTGCCCAGAGAGGGGGTGGGTGCCCCATCCCTGGGGGTGTTCCAGGCCAGGTTGGATGGGGCCCTGGGCAACCTTGTGTAGCTCCAGGCCTGAGGTTGGTGTCCCTGCCTGTGGCAGGGGGTTGGAGCTCTGTGATCCTTGGGGTCCCTTCCAACCCAGACCAGTCTGTGATTCTATGATTACTGTGCCACACAGAACACCCACCACTGAATTCTGCATGTTCGTGCACAGTGGTTGTCCCAGGAACCCCCTCTCCCAGTCTGAGCACAGGTAGGGATTGCCAAACCAGCAACCTGCCTGCTGCCCAAGCTTCCCCTACACCCCAGCCAGCAACAACCCACTTCATGCCACAGGACCATTCCTGAACCTTCCCCACCCAAAAAAAACCCCACTTCCCTGGGTGGTTTGATCACCAACAGACCCATTTCACAGGGTTGGGACACTCAAATCCTCAGTCTCATCACTGCTGCTGGGAACTGACAACCCCCCCCAGGCTCTCAGCAGCTCAGGGGAGCTCAGCCCCTGCCAGTGCCTGTGCCTTCCACATGCTATGGGAATAAACCCTCCATGGATGCCAGAGACATGACAGAAGCTCTCTCTGCACAGAGGGATGTGCTACAAAGACAAAAATAGTCTCTTTTTTTCATTTTCTCCCCTTATTTCTTTGGGAAAACAGCTCCAAGAGAGTCAGAGCAGAGAGTGTGCAGCCACTTCCCAGGGCTGACATGGGCCTGAGGCAGAGGAAACTCAATTCCTCTTTCCTGTCCTTAAAAGGAAAGGAAGTATTGCTCTCACTAAGCAGTGCTTTTATGTTTTAAATCTCAGAGCCAAGATCCAGTGACTCTCAACATGAACTGGGCAGCAGCAGGACTCCAAGAGTCACTCTCCAAACCCCAAAGCATGAAATTCATGGAACTCACATGCATCAAGGAAGAAAACTCCTTTCCTTTCCTACTGCTGTGTCTTTTCTCTCTGAGGTGGATCCCCCAGGAGCTTTTGGGGGGCATGGAAGATTTGCCAGAGAGCTCCAAAGCCTTCCTGGCTCACACTTGCTATTGCTGTGCCCATCAGCCATGTTTTTAACATTAAATCCCAAGCAATCAGAGCTCTCTAAGTGTGTTTGTCACAGGATGTTTCCCAGCCTGCCCAGTTAGCTCGTTGCACACCAATGCTCACTCTAGTCAGGGCAAATAACTGTGTTTTAACTCCTTGGGGTTGCAGGAGATGGGACGCCAATGCTAGGATACAAAGAGGGCTGAGAAACACACCTTTTCCTGACAAAGGGCAGGCTGAATGGCTGGGCAATAATGGTGATTAAGCACCATGTCTCTTCTCCTCTTGCCTCTGGTTTCCACAAACCTAATCATGTCAGAGGAAAAGAAAAGAAAAATCTCCCCAAGCACAGCTAAACCTATTAAAGTGAGACACAGTGCCACACCCAGGAGGCAAATGAAATATAAACAGGCATCTGGGCTGTCATAAGAAAAGCTCCTGTGATATTTCTTGCATGACCTTTTATTCACTTCGATTACTGGACAGGCAGGATCACCCCCAGAAAGCTGCTGGTGGAGGGAGAGGAGCTCTTCAAGCTGATGGTCTGTCACAGTGCTGGGAAAGAAGCTGCTGGGGGTGCTGGGTGGGCAGGAAAACGAGCCTAGTGAGAGTCAGGAGTGCGAAGCACAAGGCACAAAACCTCTGGAAACCTCTGGAAACACGTGCTGTTCCTGTGCCCTGCTGCCTGCAAAGGCAGTAGGAATGAGGATGAAGCCTCTCCTCCAATCCACAGGCATGGTGAGGTAGCTCTGAGCCTCGTTAATTAAGGCAGTGAGCAATGTGTTAGGGATTTCAGATCTTTCCCACCTAGATAAGGACCTGCCTTGCTTGTATGCCATCACTCCCAGCCTAATTGCTGTCATTTCACCATGCGTCTGTATGCCACACTCCCAGAACCGCAGGACAACAGCAGCTGAGCTTTGCAAAGCCCTGGGGGCTGTTTGGGATAATGCAGGGACAGGGCTTGTGCAGAAGCTGGGGCTGCTTCCTGGGCAAACCGACAGACACAGGAGGCCACAGGCACTGGGGGAAAGGGATAATGTGCCCAGCCGTGCCACCACCACCCTGGGTGCCACCGCAGGACTAGAGACACTAGGAGGGGGACAGGGCTTGTGCTGGATGACAAGAAGAATGTGGGGAGACACACCCTAAGGCAAGGGCAAGAAGAGCTGCAAATTAGGCTTATTTCTGCCCAAAACCAAAGCGCTCGCGGCTACTTTCTGGCTGCTCCGCAAACGTCCCGCATGCGGTCACCCATCCACGCCACGGACGGGCCCGACCCTGCTTAGCTTCAGAACACGCTCCCACAACACGCGTGAATGGGAGCCAGCGGGCCCGTCCCCCACCGCGAGACTGACGGGCAGCCCAACCAATCGCAACGCGGGATGCTGCCTGTCGGCCAATCAGCGCGCTCGCGAGGCGGGGCGCCGCTCACTTCCCGGCCGCTGCCCCCCTCAATGGGCCTGGCCGCGACCGCGACGGGCAGCCCCGGCCGCCGCTCACCCTCGGTTGGAACCGTGCTCCGCCTCGTTCTCGCAGTCGCTGCAGTGCTCGTGGTCGTTCTCGTCCGCCGACGGCCGCGGAGGCCTCGCCGGTGGCCGCCTCACTGCTGTCTCACCGTCGTCCGCCATCTTGAAACGGGGCCTCGGCTCCTGCCGCACCCCCACAACAAAGCGCGCCGCAATTGGGCGGCGGGCCGTGGGGCATGCCGGGACCGGTAGTCTGCGTGAGCATGCGGGGGCCGGGCTGCGCCGGGACCGGGACTACAATTCCCGTCGGCCTATGGGGGCGTCCCGGGGCCGGGCTCCGGAGGCGGGAAGGCTTTCTCACACCGGGGCAGCCACGCGGGGCCGCTCGCCGTAGCACAGCGTCGCGGTCCGTTCTCTCCGTCGCCCAGCCCCCTTCGAGGCCGCCGCTCCCGTGCTCCTACCCGCTTCCTGCTCGAGGGGACGGGCCGAGTCCAATGAAGGCAGCGCCCATTGGCTGAGAGTGGGACCCCCGATTCCCACCAGCCAATAGGCGGGCAGGACACTGCGCCGCGCGTGAAGCCGGGCAGAGGGTGAGTGGGTGAGGGCGGCGTGAGGTGACCGGCTGCAGCCCTCGCAGCCCGCCGGCGGTCAGGCCTGGCCCGGCCCGGTGCAGGGGGTCCCTTCGGTCCCTCCGCGGCTTGACTGACCCTGCTGCGCTCCCCAGCCAGCCCCGCGCCCTTCCCCCCCCCCTCCTTCCCTCGGGGCGGCCCGGTTTGCGCCCCGTCTGTGGCGCTGAGCGGGCCCCGGGCTTGGGGAGCCCGCGGGGGTGGCCAGAGCCCGGGGCCGCCGGCACACCCGGGGAGGCGCCGGTTTGGAGTCGGGGCCGCTGCTCCCATCTGTCTCCATGCGGGCTACCAGCCCAGGGCCGGGCCATACTGCCGGTGGCTTTACCCCCACCGAGGCGGCAGCGTGTTTAGCGATGCGTTCCTTTCCATTGCAGCCCCTTGAAGCAGGACACTGGGGCTGTTGCTGCACCAGGTCCCAGCCGGAGCCGCCGCTGGGAGCAGGGGCGGGGCTGGGTGTAGTGGTGTGGCACTGGAGGACCTGTTTCAGCAGACCTCTAACCCCCTTGGCGTGCAGGACAGATGGCTGGAGGTTGGTGACTCCACGCCCTGCTCAAAATCCTGAGGAGCCGGGGTGCAGGGGAAGTTCGGGCACCTCAGACTTATAAAGCCACTTCATAGAATGGCATGGGTTGGAAGGGACCCCAAGGATCACAGAGCTCCAACCCCCTGCCACAGGCAGGGACACCAACCTCAGGCCTGGAGCTACACAAGGTTGCCCAGGGCCCCATCCAACCTGGCCTGGAACACCCCCAGACACAGGGCACCCACCCCCTCTCTGGGCAGCCTGTTCCAGCCCCTCACCACTTTCTCTGTAAAAAACTTCCCCCTAATATCCAATCTAACCCTTCCCTCCTTTAGCTTTAATCCATCCCCCTTGTCCTGCCAGTCTCTGCCCTTTTAAAAAGTTGATTCCCCTCCAGTTTATAATCTCCCTCCAGGGACTGGCAGGCTGCAGTGAGGTCCCCCCACAGCCTTCTCTTCTCCAGGCTGACCCAGCCCAGCTCCCTCAGCCTCTCTCCATAGGGCAGCTGCTCCAGCCCTCTGAGCATCTCCGTGGCTCCTCTGACCCCTCTCCAACAGCTCCACATCTTTCTTGTGTTGGGGCCCAGCTCTGGACACAGGATCCAGCTGGGGCCTCACAGGGCAGAGCAGAGAGGGACAATCCCCTCCCTGTCCCTGCTGCCACCCCTCTGCTGATGGAGCCTTCCTTGGGGCTCTGGGCTGCATCTCCCATGGCCCCATTCCTCCAAGGTTAATAACTCCCTGCGTTTTCCAGTCTGACTAGCCCGGGTGGCTCGTGTTTCAGCTTTCCTCACCTTTGATTTAGTTGGCACAGGCCTTATACACCCAAAAAGTGTATTTTAGGGGAAAACTCTTTCTGCCATCTGCCCGTAACATCTGCAGGAACAGGAGCACCTCCCTGCCCCTGTGTACAGTTCAAACCCAAGCTTGTTAAATATTTATCCCTTTGTACTGCAAGCCTCAGATCTGTACAAGCCCTGTGACAGTGTGAGTGTTGCCAAACCTTGTTTGCCTGTGGTTTCTAGATGAACCTTTCCAAGTGCTCTTTTACCCCTGCAGTAACTTGCAGCAGCTGCCTGTGGAGGTATGTAACAGAGGGACAGAAATAGCAGGTTTTCTTGGGACAGATTCCCAGCTGAGGCTGGAGGCCAGTGTTGGGGTTACCATGGTTAAAGCCCTGTGTTTGCTCTACATGGGCAGGAGAGATTTGAATGAGCCTCCACCTCCTCAAAGTCAGCACCCCAAAGGTTGTGTGCAGCAGGGGCATATAAAACCCTGTCAGGGAGGGCTGGATTTTAACCCACTGTGATAAATAAACAGCCCCTCTGTTGTGCCAAGCTCACCCACCCACCTCAGCCCTGGGAAAGGCTCCCTGCAGAGACTGTGTACTCACCTGGCTCGAGATTTACATCAGCCTCCCGAAGTACTGATGGTTATTAGAAGTGCCCTTCCTGATTCCCTTTGAATTCCCCCTCGTTGTGGCTGGAGTTAACCCCTTCTGTTCACCTGGCACCTCAGAAGGGAAAAGCACACATGGTGCTGCCGTCTGCCTCTCTGCAGGCACAAAGCAAGTGATGCTACTGGCAGGTGCTGCTGGATTTTGCTCTTTAACTCCTAGTTCCTCCCTCTACTGAACCACCTTCAGCTGCTACAGGACTTACCCACCCCACCCCCCCAACTGTGGGTCTGGGTCCTGTTTGTAGGACTGAGTTATGCCAGAAGGGTTTGGGGGTTGTTTTTCCCTAGCCAAAAGGGATGTGGTGCTGTGTCCTCACCCATCTCCAGCTGCTTTGTTCCTGACTGCTGCCTGTGGGTGCAAATCAGTGTTGGTGGGGAGTGGTGCCACCAGTAGGTACCCGGTTCCTCTATGCCCAGGGTTTTTGGGGGCTGGTGGATGCAGGGTCTGGAGGGAGGTGTAATGCCAGAAAGAGGGTAAAGCAGAGTGACTGTTAGTGAGGTTGTTGGGTTTTGGGTTCACCAGGAGAGGCAGTTGGAGCTGAGCCTCCCTTCCTCTGTGCCCAAGGAAGCTGAGGGGTGTCTGAACAGCCTGTGGCTCCTGGCCAAAGGTGACCAAGCCAGTTTCCTTTTGGATGCAAGTGGCAACAGCCATGAGCTGGGACTTGGGAGCTTTAGGCTTGCCTGTGCTGGTGGCATAATGCTTGACAAGGTGACAGCAAAGTTGGAGGATCTGTCCTTGGGGAGTTGTCAGGACAGCACAAAGCCAGCGCCGGTCCCTGGCACTGGGGAGGGAACTCAGTGCCACAGCAGAACTCGTGCTTCCCAGCCTGCCACAGCTTTTGCCTTTTCAGGGATGCAGATACCACCTTGCAGGATTACATACCCCTGTCTGGAGCTGCCTCTGTGTCTCTGAGCCTTTTGGTGAACGGCTGCAAGTGAAATTTAGGGGGGTTGCAGGTTTTGGATTGAGTAGGGGGAGATGTCAGTGCAGAATCCATGGAATAGGAGGTGGTGGAGTCTCCTTCTCTGGAGATATTCAAGTCTCATCTGGATGCCTATCTATGTAATATGAGATAGGGAGCCTGCTTTGGCAGGGGGGTTGGACCCGAAGATCTCTTGAGGTCCCTTCCAACCCCTAAGATTCTGTGATTCTGTGATTCTGTGAATAAGCTGTTTGCTCCAGCTTGGCCAGGGGTTACTACAGTGCTCACAGCCTGAGGGCTGGTGGCAAACCCAGGCTCTGTGTTTAGCACTGTGTTTGTAAGCTAACAGGCACAAGTTTGGTGCTCAGAGCTGCTTCCTTGCATTTGTTGGGCTGCCCATGTCTCTGCTGGCAGCACAGGGATACGATTTACTTACTGGCCCTTGTGCTTTGTGTCCTGATTATGTCAGAGGTCACTTATCTCCTCTTATGCTGTGGAGATCAGGCAGGGCTCTCCTTCTCAGTCCTCCTGTTTCTCCAGACAGGCTAAGATATCTGTATTCTTCCCCTTTATCACTGATCCTGGGTCACCCCTCTGGAGGTGTCCCCAGATTTAGGGTGCTCTAGGTAAGACTGTTGCTTGAGGGGAGCGAGGTGCATGGAGCTGTGGATAACCTGGCTGGCTTGAGTTGCACATCCAGGTTATCAGGGTCTGGGGAAGCCTCATTTAACCCCACACTGTTCTTGGAGCTGTAAAACAGGGGAACCCAGCTCTGAGGGGGGCCAGAATCATGCCAATGTCTTGGTGCTGCCTTGAGAAAGTGTGAAAATGACCTTTGAATGGATTTGCCTGTTTGGGATAAACATTTTGACTTGCCCAGCATGGACAAACCAGCCCTGTCCTGGGGTGTTTTCAAGCTCTTCTCTTTCCATTTCAGAGCACCATGTTCCTGGTCGGGCTCTCGGGTGGAATCGCGTCGGGGAAGAGCACGGTGGTGGCTGTGCTGCAGGAACTGGGCTGTGCTGTGATTGATGCTGATGTTATTGCCAGAGAGGGTGAGTTATACAGAGCTGATCTTTCTCCCCAAGGTTCCCCTGACAACTGGGGTTGATCTTGACAGGCTGGAAAGATGGGCCTGGGGGAACCTAATAAGGTTCAACACTGTCAAGTGTCAGGGGTGGCACTGGGGCTGGAGGAATCCCAGACATAGATACAGACTGGGAGAAGAGCTCCTGGGGAGCAGCCTGTGAGAAGGACCTGGGTGTCATGGGGGATGAGAAACTGAACATGAGCCAGCAGTGGCTCTGGCAGCTCGGAAGGGCGATGGGATCCTGAGCTCCATCAGCAGAGGGGTGGCAGCAGGGACAGGGAGGGGATTGTCCCTCTCTGCTCTGCCCTGTGAGGCTCCAGCTGGATCCTGTGTCCAGAGCTGGGGCCCAACACAAGAGAGATGTGGGGCTGTTGGAGAGGGGTCAGAGGAGCCACGGAGATGCTCAGAGGGCTGGAGCAGCTGCCCTATGGAGAGAGGCTGAGGGAGCTGGGCTGGGTCAGCCTGGAGAAGAGAAGGCTGTGGGGAGACCTCATTGCAGCCTGCCAGTCCCTGAAGGGAGCAGAGAAACAGGAGGGGAATCAACTTTTTAAAAGGGCAGAGACTGGCAGGACAAGGGGGATGGATTAAAGCTAAAGGAGGGAAGGGTTAGATTAGATATTAGGGGGAAGTTTTTTACAGAGAGAGTGGTGAGGGGCTGGAACAGGCTGCCCAGAGAGGGGGTGGGTGCCCCGTGTCTGGGGGTGTTCCAGGCCAGGTTGGATGGGGCCCTGGGCAACCTTGTGTAGCTCCAGGCCTGAGGTTGGTGTCCCTGCCTGTGGCAGGGGGTTGGAGCTCTGTGATCCTTGGGGTCCCTTCCAACCCATGCCATTCTATGATTCTATGATGCGGGAAGCGCAGACAGCAGGTGGTGCTCTGGGTACGTGAGAGAAGCGTTTCCCTCCCGTGCTGAGGAGGCTGCGTGGAGCAGCTGTCTCAGGGGGATTGAAACTGGGATATATTTTTAATAAAGAACAAAAGATCTCGTCCTAATAACAAACGCTGCGTGGAGATCATGCCCTGAGGTTCCCTCTCCTGGAGGGCAATGCTTCCTGGCTTTGAAAGCCAACTTGTGGCAAAATAAATACAAAGCAGGTTCCTTCAGTGAGCTGGTGTTCCCCAGGACACCCATCCTGTAATGCTTGAGGTGGGATCACTGACCCACTGAAAGAGCATTTCCCTCTGTGCTGGATGTTGCTGGGTGTTAAATACCAAGAGATCAGTTGACAAAATGACCTGTGCTTCAGCGTGCTCTGACAGGGGAAAAAAAAAAGCCTCTAAATATCCCAAATCAGAGGGAATTTGATCTGTGCTTCAGAAATGTGCTGTCCTGGCTACAGCAGAGACCCAGAAATCCAAATCTGTTGCCTCAGCAGACTGGAGCAGACACCCCTCTCCCCGATCACCTGCATGATGTTAATCCCTCGGTACCTCTGGGAACAGAAGGAGAGCAGCACTCATTCTGGGAAGGGCTCCTGATTTTGTATGCAGAGGGTTTCAGGTCTGCAGCTGAGCAGCAGTGTAGCCAGTGTCATTTTGAAGTGCCTGAGCTTCTCTATTTGGGGAAGAACTTATGGTGTAACCACTCAAAGCTGCGATGCTCTTAACAGTTTATTGCACTGTAATTCTCCTCGAGGTGCAGAAAATTTGCTGGAGGTGCTAAAAGCCCTCAGAGATGATAGGAAAACACAACAGATACTCAGCATCAGTTTCTCTACCAATCACTTCATTTTTTCTCCCAATTCCTCCTTTATTTGTGTTTGTTCACTATATGGATTTCACCCATCCTGAAACTACTTCAGTGTGAAACTCCACAGGAGAAAGAAATTGGGCTTAAAGACTTTTATTAGGTTGGTCTGAGGTTACAACCTGCAGCAATATACCTGGATTTTGGAAGGGAAATTATAGATGCTCTGTTGCACATCCTGGTTAGCTTGATCTTAATTATGGTTTTATTACTGCATCCTTTTTGTTGGTGATTCTTTTTGGTGGCTTTAAAATATGATAACATAACTTCAGAGTCCCTGCAGGTACCTGTTGGGAATTGGTCTTTTGGAAGGTTTCTGTGGTCATTCTCCTCAAGAATTTGGTGAAAGAACAGTAAAAAAAACAAATCACCTCAGTAGCAGCTGGAGGCAGCTTGGAGCAGCCAGGCTGTGTTCACCCAGTGCTGAAGTTCCCAGCTAAAATAAACCCATCGCCAATCCTGGTCCCTTTAGTATCTCCCTGCTTGACACCTCGTGCTGGAGGCAGCAGGAATCAGCTCAGCCCTGTTCCTCCCTATGCTTTCAGCATGTCCTCCTGCCCTCCCTGCTGACTCCTGACCCTGAGCAGCAGCACACAGGAGGGAGGGTTGTGGCGCTGAATTAATGGCTGCAGGATGCTTCGATCTCTGGGGTGTCAGCCCTCAAAGGGACCTTGGGCTGAGCTTGGTTCTTGGTTTATTACCTTCCTTCTTTTTGCAGACGCTTTCCTGCAGCCCCAGTGCCAGGTGTCTGCCAGGCTGTAGCCCCGAGCTGGCTTCAGCATGTGCTGGCAGGCAGATGTACTGCCCACTGAGGAGAATAAGCTGGGTTATTTAATGAATAAAACTCAGTTGAGGCCAATCGCTGATGCAAACACCGAGTGTGCCGTAGGATGGGCTCTAACCTCCAGCTGTTTGATGTTCTCAGTGGTGCAGCCTGGCTTCAAGGCCTATCAGCAGATAGTGCATTGTTTTGGCACCGAGATCCTCTTGGAGAATGGTGAAATAAATCGGGAGGCTCTAGGAAACATCATCTTCTCCCAGCCAGAGAAACGCATGCTGCTGAACTCCATCACCCACCCCGAGATCCTGAAGGAGATGCTGAAGCAGATCTTGAAGTACTTTGTGCTAGGTAAGAGGCTGTGTCCTGAGGGCTGTCCCTGCTTGGCTTTAAAGTGGGGAAGAAGGACAAAGGAGAAGGGGAACCAACGCTGAGCAGCGACCTTTGTGCTCTGCCACCGGCGCCCTTTCGCGTTGGCGTTCGGAGGATTCATTCCTGCCTTTCACTGCTGCCCTTCACCACCTTCTGTGGTTTAAAGTAGGGGCTGAGAAAAGCTTTGTGAGGCCTCTTGTGAGATTATTTGCTGGATAATGTCATACCTTCTGAAATGGCCAAATATTCCTCCCAGCGCCCAACCTCTCCAGCTTTCAATGAAAGCAACAGAGCCCTTTTAGTCTCGATAAGGTGAGAAACGGGCTGACAGCTGTGGGTTCCCAAGTCCTGCTTTTTCCCCTGATAAATATAACAAATACAGCTGTCAAACTTGGTCTCATCAAATGCCAGATAAGATCACCAGCTGGTTTGGAGGTCTCCATGTAGACAGAAGGATGTCTTAATAGAGTCTGTCTGGTTTTGGCGGAGCTTATCAAAGCTGAGCCGTGTGACAGCTGAATAGGCCTGGGCTGGAATGCCACGAGGGCTGTGCTCTGCTGCGGGGTGAAGAGGAGGAGGAGGAGGAAGCACAAAGGAAGCAACAGGCAGGAAAGCCGGGAGCTAGAGCTGGGATCTTGAACCTGCGGCTGCAGACTCGAGAGGCGGACGCTGTCCCGCCCCTCGGCGAGAGCGCCGGGTGTCTTCAGCAGGCAGCTTTGTCCTCATTAGTCAGGTTTTAATGATTTGAGATAGCTGGATGTTGTCTCTGAGGATCGCTGTGTAAGGAAAGCTCTTATCGATCAAACTGTAGGGCAGTGAGAAGCCTCTCTGGGCAGACGTGCTGGTAAAATGGTGGCTGGTTGGATGGTGTTGTCTTTGTAAAGGTTTTCAATGCTGTGGCCAGGTTGGGGGGGATGGGTTATGAAACAGGGGACACCAGTAAAACCAGAGGTGTCCCCGTGGCTGGGAGGCAGCCAGGGGAGTGAGGCTGTGACATGCAGCTGTCCCCTCCACATGTACCCCCGTCCCCAAACGCTGCTGCCTGCCAGCAGACTTGGTGCTTGTGCAGGGCAGAGGTGCCAGGGAGGAATGGGGTGGGCTGTGGGGTGTAGAAGGACAGCGAATGGCTGCTATGGGTTCTCCACTGCTGGCTGCTCCGTGTGCTGACAGCACTTTTAAACCAAACTTGGCTGGTTTTGGGGAGGTCTGGGGTGTTGGGGCCATGCCTGGAGGCACCCCCATGTTTCAGCATCACAGTTCTGAGAGGTCTGCAAGGATTTCTTTGCTCCCCTCTAGAAAAAATGGAACTGGTTAGCCCAAGCTTTCCAAAAAGGGAAGAAAATGGAGCTGGGAAACATCGGCTCAAATGACTGCAGCCTGGTGATGACGTCTTGGATGTGTGAAAGAGAGAAGAGCAAATTCTGCTGTGGGCACCGCTCCCCTCGAGAGGCCAGCACCAACGGCGTGACGGCTGCTCTCACCAGCCAGGCACAGGCACTTTCATTTGAGTTTCTGGTTTCAGCTCCTCATTATATTTCTCCAGCTTCACCTTTGGTCTGAGATCATCAGGGTTAGGGTTTGTTTGGGGGGAGGAATTTGGGTGGGGTTTTTTTTTCTTCTTGTGTTGGGTTTTGTTATCTTATTTTTTCCTCCTGAAACTTGGACTGAAACCATTTCCTCTCTCTGAGAGGGAGGAGGGTGAGCAGGCTCTGCTCTCCTCTCTGCTCGAACTCTCTGCTCTCCTTGCTGGAGCAGCAGTGGCCACAGTGAACATGCAGCACTGAAGGATTTGGGAATCAGAGTAACACTGTCCCTTTTTTGGGGGGGGGGGGGATGTTGTTATATTTGCAGGCTACCGCTACGTGATCCTTGACATCCCTCTGCTGTTTGAGACCAACAGATTGACCAAGTTCATGAAATACACAGTCCTGGTTTATTGGTAAGTGCTGTGTGAACCACAAGGACCTGGATAATCCAGCCTCTTCCAGAGCCTGAGCTAAATCCTCACCGGAGCGGGAGGGACATGATGGGACGTGAGGATTTAGCTTCCGCTTCAGCCTGAAGCCTTTTGACAACACCCTTCCTTTATCCTACTTCAGGAGGGGTTTCTTATGGAGGTTCTCCTGAAACCTGGCTCCATCCTAGGGGGGAAAAAAATCTCTTTCTGCAACCTCCATTCTGTGTGCTGGGGCAGGGGTTGGGGGAATGCCAAAAATACTCAGTAGGGTAAGCCCAGGCAGTGTTGGCTTCACTGATCTCAGTGCAGGATGAAGCAGGGAGGATGAAGTGGGGAGCATCTCTCCCTGACCCTTTACCCTGTCTTTCCCCTCTCTGTGTGGAAAAAAAATGGGGCGAACCCCCTCATCCCACCCCCACCTGAGTGCCACCCTCCCATCCTGGCAGTGACCCACGGACGCAGCTTTCCCGGCTGATGAAGAGGAACGGGCTGTCGCAGGCTGAGGCCGAAGCTCGCATCGCTTCTCAACTGCCACTGGATGAGAAGTGCAAATTAGCCACTCACATCATCGACAACTCTGGGGACAGGGAGAACACCCACCGCCAGGTCCTCCGGCTGCACGCCCGCCTGGAGGATTCCCTGCATTTCCTTTGGGCACGGCTGGCAGCGGGCACCCTTGTAGCTGGGCTCGGAGGGTTGGTGTACCTCCTCCTCCGGCATCTCATCTCTTAATTCACCTTTTCTTTTTGTCATGGAAGAGGCCTGAATTTCCAGGTTTGAAAAGGGCAGTGAAAGGCCGCCTCTGCTAATGAGCTCTGCCAGCTGAATGCAGACAGCGGGGCCGAGGCGTCTCCTTGCAGCTTCCCAAGGTGAACAGACCAGGTTTGGTTGTTATTCCCAGCACCGTCTCCTCTCCTTGTTCTCCCTGCTGAGGTGCCTGACCACCAGCTGTGCCCATGGGATGGGACTACTGTCACCCCAGGAGGGGCTGAGACCCTCGTTATCCCTTGTTGCTCTTCCCATTCATGTTCCCCCTGTTGTCTGCGTGGATTTAGGTGCTTGAATGTCTCCTGGAACGGTCTCCCTGCGGGGGTCGGTGGCCTCACACATCCTCCTCCTGCTCATGGGTGCCCCTGGATTGATCCCCTCCTAGCTCAGAGCCTCAGCTAATCTTATTTCCAACATGGGATTTTCCCCTTTTTTTCCCATTGATTTAATGGAAATACATGAAATCTGCCTGGGGGAGGACAGGCAGCACCCTGTTTCACGGGGATTAGGTGCTCAACTGCCTGCTCACCCTCCCTCCTGCTCTCTCCTCGTTGCTCATGGGTGACCCTCGGCTTTGCATCCGAGGATCTCATGCACCCCCGGAGCAGGTTCAGACCAAGGACCTGCCTCGCTGAGCCTCATTTACTGCCGCTTGAGTTTCCCTTCAGCGGCTCTTTCCCTGCGGAGGAGCACGGGGCCGGGCGGAGCGGTGCTGGCTCTTTCCGGTAGGTTAATAAAGCACGGGCTCCCTGCGGCTCCGCAGCCTGCGGCCAGTGAGCGCTGCTCTTTCCTGGCCCGTTCCCAGGGCGTTCCTGGGCCGGGGCACGGCTGCGCTCAGTAAAGTTCACCGTGTGCAAGCAGAGCTGATAAGAGCATTTGAGCTTCTTTCCCCCGTACCCAGCCCTGAACTGGTCCCAGGGCGCTTCCTGGAGCGGCAGCCCCTGCGTGAGCTTAGCTGGGGGTGGTGGGGATGGCTCTGGAGGGGCTCCCAGCACCCCACAGTTTGGGGATGCGACCCTGGGACCTGCTGTGGTTTTATGTGGTCTTGGTGTTTTGGGTCGGGGGTGTTGCCAATCTCTGCCCCCACCTTCTGCCTGTGCAGGGGGGGGTCCTCTGGGATCCTCTGGGATACTTGGGCTCTGACCCCACTCACAGTCCTGCATCTCACTGGGGCAGACCCCCCATTCTCTGTGCAGCTACAGCCCTAAGAAGCACATCCCCACACTGGGGTGCACACCCTGGGTACCCCAACTCTTCACCCTGCACTGGTAGGAGAACCATACATGAGCAATAACCCCACCACCACCTCCCTCCCCTGCTTTTTAATGCTCCCTTAATTGCAGCGGTGATACCGGGAGTCCCTCGCAGCCAGCCATAAATCAGAGCTGGAGCAGGCCGCTCGCAGCCCGCGATAAGCGCTGATTGCCTTCCTCCCCCCGGCTCGCCGCCTCCGCGATAAATGGGGCTGCGATGAGGCCGGGAGGGGGAGCACAAAGCGAGACGGGCACCCTAATCGCATTTGGCGCTTCGCTCCTGCCCTGCTGACGTTTGCCAGCGCTAACGAGTTTAGCAGGGCCCAGGGAACGAGCGGTTTCAGGGGGCCGGCGAGGCACAGGGCTCCCCGCGGTGCTGGCTGAGGCTGGGGTGGGTTTGGGGGGCAGCTGGATGCCCTGGGGGTTGAGCTCCTGGGGTGAGCTATGTGCTCTGGGAAGGGCTCTGGTCACCCTCCTGGGGGTGCTGTGTGGTACCCAGGGCCACCCCCAGCCAAACCTCCTCGGGGATGAGCTGTGGGACCCCCAGCACCCACGGCGGTGGCTCAGCCTGCAGCCGTGCCCCACCAGTGATGGTGACAGTGACAGATGGCTCTACTCCGTGGGCTCCTGGGTGGCATCAATGGCTCCATCAATGGCCGTGGCGGGCAGTGTGCATCCAGCTGGGGAGACGCCCCCGCACTCGTGACACTGATGCCACCTCAGCGTGTAGGTGCTGGTGGAGGCCTGAGGGTGCTGCACCATGTTCCCCAGCACCCCCACAGCCCCCCACAGCCCCCCACAGCCCCCCACAGTCCCACGCTCTGGGACAAGGCAGCTCGCTGTGCCTCCACCATCGATCAGGCAGCGTCTGGAGCAGCCGCTCACCGAGGCCCGTGGGTCCCCGGCCGGGGGCTGTTTGAGCAGCGAGCGTGGCCCTGCACAAGCCAAATATTTAACTGCTGCAAATTGGCAGGTGGATCAATGACGCTGCGGCTGGCAGGGGCTCCTGACACAAACCGCCCCTCCCGCTGCCCCCCCCTTCCCCAGAGCACCCCCTGCTCCCAGCACCCCTTTCCTGGGGTGCCCCCTCCCTGGTACCCACTCTGGGTGCCTGCTGGGCAGGGCCTGGAGCTGACAGTCGTCCACCCCTCCCATGGATTGTCCCCCCACGCTGGGGACTGGCCCTGGGTGGGGACCCCAGTACCCAGGGATGGGCTGAGCGCAGTGTTACCGCATGGCACCGGCGTCACTCATGTCACCATGTGGCATCGGTGTCATCGGTGTCACCAACCCTGCGTGGTCCCTGGGGTGTGGCACAGTGTCACTGTCACTGCACGGCCCCGCAGGCATCGCACGGTGTCATTGTGGCTGCACGGTCCCACTCGTGTCACACGTTGCTCCGCGCGGCCCTGCGGTATCACACAGTGTTGCCGTCGCTCCCCAGGGTGTCACATGGTGTCACTGTCACTGCGCAGTGCACAGGGTGTCACTGTCACCGCAGGGCCGCCGGCTGCCACGCAGTGTCACTGCAGCTCCCGTGGGTTGTCACACAGAGTCACCATCAGTGCCTGGTGCACGGGATGTCACGTAGTGCTATGTCACCGCATGGCCCACGGCGTGTCACCCAGTGTCACCGTCACTGCCGTCCCGCAGTGTATCACCCAGCACTGCATGGCCCACAGCGTGTCACCCAGTGTCACTGTCACTGCGCAGGATACCCCCCAGTGCCACCCTCTGCACGTCCTGCAAGCTGTCACCGGTGCCCCTGGCAGTGTCACACTCGGCCCCCACCGCCCGTGGGACCTGCAGCCCAAGTCCCCGCTCCTCCTGACCCCATGTCCCCCTTGGGGGACACGTTCCCCAGCCCGGCCTCGCCCGCCCTGCACCAGTGAGCATCCCTTTCTTGTCACTCACTGGCCCAGCTCTCATTAATTACCGGTGTTGGCAGCCCTTAATTGCTGCGCGGCAGGAGGGTGTGAGGGGGCTGGGCCCCTGCCGTGTCCATAATGAGAGGCAGCGGGACGGGGACAGGGCTGCGGGGGGATGTGTCACCCCCTCCTTGTCCCTCCCACCACAGTTGGGCACTGCTCCAGGGACGGGGCCAGGCATTGGGCTGGGGGGTGCTGGGACATCCCTGGCCCCATGGCAGGGCTGGGCTTGGCCAGCGAGCCAGGCAGTGTGCCAACAGCCGGCCAGCAAACCCCTGGGGCAACTGACCAGCCAACCAGCCTGGTGGTCACCCAGTCAGTCACCCAGCCAGGTGGCCAACTGGCCACCCAACCACCCAGCCCACCACCCAGCCGACCAGCCAACCAGCCAGCCCAGTAGCCAGCCAGTCAACCAGCTATCCATCTGCCACCCAGCCAGCCCATTGACTGGCTTGCTGGCCACCTAGCCATCTAGTTGGCCTTCAAACCAACTGGCTAGTTGGCAAGTCACTTGCCCACCAGACAGCCACCCAGCCACCTCGCTGTACAGGTAGCCAACTAGTCAACTCTCTGGCCAACCAGTCAATGAGCTCTCCATGCATTCAAGCAGCCAGCTAGCCATCTGGCCACTGACCAAGCAGCCAGCGTCAGGCAGCCAACCCAGGAGCACCATCTGCCCACATCACTCCTTTTAATCATCTCTGCCCCCGGTGAGGTGGCCATGGTGCACTTCCTTGGGGATGGAAGGTCTGGGGTGGCTGGTGTCCCCACTGGGACCAGGGGGCAGCCTGGACAGAGGCACCCATCCTGGTCCTGCCCTCCTGGGGGGAGAGCAAGGGAGGGATGGGTGTGGGCGGGGGGGTGCATGGGTAGATGGATGAAAGCATGGGTAGAAGGAGGGATGTGCAGACACTGGAGGGATGAAGGATGGATGGATGGATGGATGGATGGATGGATGGATGGATGGATGGATGGATTGAAGCCACCAAGGTAGTGGGAACCAGCAGAGGAAGCCCCGTGAAGGAGCTCAGGGGACCCAGCTGTTTTCTCATCTCAGCCCTGTCCCATCCAGCCCAGGCTCCCAGCACCCCACTGTCTCCTGACCCCCGGCCATGGGCCAAAGGCACAGCCCGTCCCACAGCCAAGTGTCCCCATCCCACAGCCCCTCCTGGGGACACTGGCTTTGGGGGCCAGCACCCATCATCACCGGGGACGGCTTACAAACGCCAGCTCCCACCCCAGGCTCATCATCATGGGCCAGCATCAGGGTCGTTAGTTACTTTCAGCTCCAAGTCCTAATTACTGCTGAGCCATCGGTGTCACCCGCCCAGTGATACATGGGTGCAGGGTCCGTGTCCCCCCAGCCACACACAGTCACACCAGCAGCACCTGCAGCAGCTCCCCCCTGGCCGCAGCGCCGGGAGGGGAAACCGAGGCAGAGCGCTCTCAACCCAGACGCCCTCGCGCTTCCCCAAATCCTCCTTAATGAGCTCCCCAGTGAGCAGCGGGCAGAGGAGGGGGAGGGGATTACATCCAGCCCCCCCCATCCCAACCTGTGCCCCCGGAGCATCGATCGAGCCCCCTCCCCTGGAGTCCCCTCGGCGTCGCCCACCCACCCACCTCCCCGCGTCATGCTGCCAAAGCAAACAGCCGTGGGCTCGGCCGCGCATCGATTCTGCGGGAGCTGCTGTTTGCTTAACCTTTGCAGAGGAACGGCAGCGCCTGGCGTCGAGCAGAGCTGCCGCCGCAGCCGCCACCGCAACCGCTGCAGCTGCCGCCGCCACCACCAGCACTGCCACCGGCACTGCCACCACCGGCACTGCCATCACCGCCACTGCCACCGGCACTGCCACTGGCACTGCCACTGGCACAGCCACCACCAGCACTGCCACCACCAGCACAGCCACCACCACCAGCACTGCTGCCACCAGCACAGCCACCACCAGCACTGCCACCACCAGCACAGCCACCACCACCAGCACTGCCACCACCAGCACTGCTGCCACCAGCACTGCCACCATTGGCACTGCCATCACCACTGGCACAGCCACTGCCAGCACTGCCACCACCACCTGCACAGCCATCGCCTCCTGGCTCCGTTCCTTTTCCACTCCCGCACTCCCAAATGGAGCCCGCTGGAGGTTGCCTGTCCCCAGGTGTTTACTGTGCTGTGGCCCTCTTGAGCAGAGCTTGGGGACAGGGACAAGGACAGGGAGCATCCCAGAGGCTCCAGCCAGGGTCACCAGGGGTGTTGTCCCCATCCATAGGGTGCTGCCACCCCAAGGTGCTATCGAAGCCATCCCAGCTCTGCAGCCAGATGCAGGGACATGGTTTGGGGGTGCAGTGGCCTGGGCTGGTGGCCCTTCTGTGAGGACACAGTGGCCCGTGGCAATGTGGTAAGCTGGAACTGGGGGGCAGCATCCCAGGGTGGTGGCCCTGCCATGGGGACACCACAGGGGCACAGTGGCCACAACCAGGGATGTCCCCTGACCCTCCAGGTGAGCTGAATTCCCTGATGCAGCCAGGGGGTGTCTGTGTCCCCCTCCCATGTCCCCACCGCAGCCATCCCATCCCCACGCAGTGCCCCCTGCCCACCTGGGCCACCGCGGCACCGCGCTGGTGGGTGACTCACGCAGCCCGTGACCTCGGGGAGGCGTATTTTTAGGAGCTCGTTAAAAAAGAAAGATAACGAGGGGGGGGACACACGACAAGGATGGAGAAAACAGGGAAGGAGCAGGTGACATGACAGCGACAGCTTGGGGGACACACATGGGACTGGCAGCATCCTCCTCCCCAAAATAATCTGTGTCCTGTCCCCCCCCCTCAAGCCTCGTTAAGCCCCCAGGAATAATTGCCTCCTTAAAGCTGGCTAATTGATTTTTGCTTGCTGATTAAATTAAAGCCTCTGTGGGAGCTGGGGGGGGGAATGTGAGGGGCGATCGATGGGCTGCCAAGTGTCCCTTGGTCCCCCTCCCTTTGTTTCGGCTGGGGGTTGGCATCTGCCCCCACTGTGTCCCTTGGGTTTGGAGACAGTGCATGGGTGTGGCGCTGGAAGGAGATGCATGCCCCAGGGTGGGGGTTTTTTTTGGGGGTGGGGGGCGGAAACGGTGACCCCGCAGACCCAGTAGGTGCCACTGGGGTCGATGTCACCTTGTTGGCATCACCTGAGGCCACCAAACCGCTGTGGTGGGCAGCACCGGGAGCAGCCCCGGGCTGCTCTATGCTTGTGCCCCGTCTCCCCCCCCCTCAATCCCCGCTGCATGTGCCCCCCCCGGCCCCGCGTCCTTCGCTCACCCCCGGCGCTGGCGGCGGCTGTCACTTGCCATCGCGTCCTGCTGTCCCCGCCGAGGCTGATGGAGATGGCAGGCGACGGAGCGGGCGCAGCCGCGTGTCCCCATGTCACAAGCTCGCCAGTGCTCAGCCCCCCGGGGATGGCTCTTTCGCGTGCCTGTCACCCCTTAGGTGCCCACCCGTGGGTGCCCTGTTGTCACTGAGGCCGTTCGGGTGGTGGCATCCCGTCCTGCGACCCCGTGGTTGATGCCAGTGAGTGGCGGGTGCTCGGCCACACGGGCGTCACCTGGGCCGCCCCGAAGCGTGGGTCACCAGGCTCCCGTGGGTGGGGAAACTGAGGCAGGGAAGGGCCCTGGGGATGCTCTGTGGGGACAGTCACCCGTGGGGACGCAGGTGATGGGTTCCATGGGTGTCCCCAGCTCCTGGGATAAGGCCACCAGCTCCTGGGCACGGAGGCGACAGAGCTCCACACCCCGCGGGGAGGTGGCCGCGGGGAGCCCGGGGATGAAGGTGGGGGCGGCCCGGGCCCCGTGGGGCCAGGGCGTGGCTCGGGGCGACCGTGCGGGGCCGGTCCACGCCGGCGGGGGGAGAATCGGGGCTACGGAGGGGTCCAGGCGGGGCGGGGGCGGGCAGGGCCGGGGCCGGGGTCCCACAGACGCGCCAGGGGTCGGGGGGGGCGTGGCCGCTGGGGCGTGGCCGCCCGCCCAGCGCGTTATGTGGGCGTGGTTCGGGCGTGGCCGGGGAGTGCCTGTGATTGGGTGGGCGTGTGATCCTGATTGGATGGGCGTGGCGCTGGGCGTGTCCGGGCGGGAGGGGGCGTGGCCTGGGCGGGCGCGGGGCGCACCGGAGCCAGCGGAGCGCAGCGGAGCGGAGCGGCCACCGCCGCCGCCACCCCCGAGCCCCCCCCCGCCGCCGCCGCCGCCCTGCTCCCCCCCACCGGCACCATTCCCACCCCCGGGCGACAACGCGCCCCGGCCGGGCGGCGGCTCAGCCTGGGCCGGAAAACTTTGCTGGCGGCCGCGGCGGGGGTGGTGATGGTGCTGGTGCTGGTGGTGCTCATCCCGGTGCTGGTGAGCTCCGCCGGGACCGACGGTCGGTACGAGATGCTGGGGACCTGCCGCATGGTCTGCGAGCCCTACGGCCCCGCCGCTGCCCCCCCGCAGCAACCGGCCGAACGCGGCCCCCTCCCGCCGCCCTCCACCCTGGTGCAAGGTCCCCAAGGCAAACCGGGGCGACCGGGGAAACCGGGACCTCCGGGACCACCGGGAGAACCGGGACCACCGGGACCAGTAGGAGCACGGGGTGAAGCAGGACGACCGGGACCCCCGGGATTACCGGGACCGGGGGCTACCGGCGCGGTGAGCGCGGCGACGTACAGCACGGTGCCGCGTGTCGCCTTCTACGCCGGCCTCAAGAACCCCCACGAGGGCTACGAGGTCCTCAAGTTCGACGACGTGGTCACCAACCTGGGCAACAGCTACGACGCCGCCTCCGGCAAGTTCACCTGCGCCATCCCCGGCACCTACTTCTTCACCTACCACGTCCTCATGCGCGGCGGCGACGGCACCAGCATGTGGGCCGACCTCTGCAAGAACGGCCAGGTAAGGGCTGCCCAGGCCAGCTGCCAGCCCCACGGCAGAGCCAGGAGCTCCCACTGCCCCTTGTGCATCGGAGAAGGGTTCTGGGTGCATCCCTGGGGTGCTCCGTCCCTTTCCCAACCCCGGGGATGCACCCCCAGCGTGCTCCATCCCTTTCCTGGTAGTGATGATGGGCTCTGGGTGTGTCCCTGGGGTGCCCCATCCTTCCCCTGGCCCTGGAGATGCACCCCCAGGGTGCTCTGTCCTTCTTGCAGTGGTGATGATGGGCTCTGGGTGCGTCCCTAGGGGTTCCCAGCCCCAGGATGCCCCATCCTTCTCCCAGCCGCAGAGATGCCCCCCCAGGGTGCTCTCTCCCTCTCTCAGTGGCAGTGATGGGCTCCGGGTGAGTCCCCAGGATGCTCCGTCCTTCTCCAGCCAGGGAGATGCATGCCTGGGGTGCCCTGTCCTCCTCCCAGTGACATGATGGGCTGTGGGTGCACCCTTGGGGTACTCTATCCTGCTCCCAGCTCCAGAGATACATCCTCAGGATGCTCTGTTTTCCTCCCAGCCCTGGAGATGCACCCCCAGGATGTTCCACCCTTCTCCCAGTAGCGATGATGGGCTCTGGGTGGCTCCCCTGGGGTGTCCTGTCCTGCTCCCATCCCCAAAGATGCCTCCCCAGGGTGCCTTGTCCTTCTCCCAGTGGCAGCGATGGGCTCTGGGTGCCCTGTCCCTCTCCCAGTGCTGTCGACATACTCTGCCACTGTAGTCTTTATGTGTCCCCAAGGGTCCCCTCTGTCCTTTCCCTGGCCTTGGAGATGTGCTCCCCTCTGCCTTTGGGGTGCCTCGGGGTGTTCCCACTGTGTTCCCAAAGGGCTCCTGGGAGGGGGGCAGCATCTGCCTGGCTTTTGGGGTGCTGCACCCAGCAGTCCAGAGCCAGCTCTGCTGCCGCTGTGTCAGGAGAGACATCCCCTTCCCCAGCTGGGCTGCATGGGGATACCGTGGGGGGTGGGGGGTGGGCAGCAGCTCAAGAGTGGCTTCATTCTTGCCCCCCCATCTCACTCCAGTTTCCCCCCAGAGCCCATCCATCCCAAAATCCTCCCGTTCCCAAGACGCAGCCTCTCCATTCCCACAGGTTTTGGGTGATGCCCAAATGCTGCCCCTTTCCCACACCATGTGTGTTTGTGTCCGTCCTCTCCTGCCAGCCACAACTCGAGGTGCACAATGTGGCCCCTGAAATGTCACCGCTGGAGCTCAGTTCCCTCGGGTGTCACCACGTCCTCACTGGGGTCCATCCCGCCCGGCTCCCACTTCCCATCATTTTCTCCCAGCATCAAGCTGCATGGTGCATCCCTGTCCCGAGGACATACACCACCAAATTCACCCAAAACTGTGTTATCAGCGCCCCCAAAAAAAGCCAGGGGTGGGGGGAAAGCAGGAGCCCCCCACACTTCACCCCTGGGCTCTGACACCCTCGAGCTGGGGGGTGCAGGTGCCACTGGGTGTTTCTCACTCACCCAAATAGTTCACATTTATTGTTGGGGGGGGGGGTGTGTTTCATCTCCCCCACCCCCCAATTATCCCAAATTTTGGGGGGGGGAGGGTGTCCCAGCGATGCTGATCACCACCAGCTATTCCTCCCAAGCCGCATCCATGTAGCTCCAGACTGAGCATCTCCCCAGCTCACCCCCTTTTTCTTCCCCTGAAATCCCACCCCTAAAATATTTTTGGGGACCCCCCCACCCAAAAAAAACCTTCCTGCCTCCTCCTACCCCCCGTGGCTGAGTTCTACCCCCCACCCCCAGCTCGGTGGGGGATCAACACACCCGGGTGCTACCGGATGGATTTCCAGAAGCTACGGAGCCCCTCGCCGAAAGGAGCCGCGCTCGGTCGGGCGCGCGATGCAGCTTAATTAACCAGTTGTTAATTGCTAACGAGGTATCGCCGCTCCAATATTTATAAAGAAGAGGCTCAGGAGGCGGGGGAGCACTTTGGCAGGCTGGCACCGGCGGGAGAGTTTAAAAACGGTACACCCCCCCCCCCCAAAAATACCCCAGGTAATTAAAAAATGGGGTCAATTAGGGGGTTGTTGCCTAAAATACCCCATCCCTGGTGAGGCTGGGGTGGTCTGGGGGTGCTGGGGGGGGGGGGGGTTCCTGGCAGATAAGGGTCAATTCCAGCATCTTCCAAGGGAATTATAACTTGGGGGGTGCCCTCCCCCCAGTCCCCCACGTTCCTCCAGGCGCTGCGGGTTTCAGGCACAGCCCGTCACCCCTGCATCGGGGCTGGAGTTAATGAGAGCCAGGGGAGCCCCCATGCTGGGAGGGAGCTGCTTCTGGTAGTTAATTAGCATTAATTATTCTTATTTGTATTAGCCCGTAGATGTGGGGAACAGGGCAGCGGGATGGGGAGATGCTGGCTGGACAGACAGGGGGTTGGGGCTGGGGGGTTTTGGGGTTCTTGTGGCGGGGTGGGGGCCATCGTGGCTGCTTTGAGCGGCTGAAGGGGTGAGTGTCTGTGCCAAAGCTTGGGGGTGGTTGTGGTGGGGGGCCTGGGAACGATCCCCAAGGGATCTGCCTGTAGGGACACCCGGATGCTGTAGGGTCCGGGGGGGGCATCCACCACTGTGCATGGGGGTGGTCCTGAGGGGCACTCACTGCCATGCACTGGGGGTCCTAGGCCACAGCAGCCGTGGTGGCTGTGGCATGTGGGGCACATGGTGTCCCCAAGGCACTGAGTGGCACTGGGAGCAGCACCCCGCTGCCTGCCCACCCCCCCAACAGTCCCCATCCCCTGGCACAGCCAGCCACATTGGGGACCATTCCTGTGTCCCTGCACTGGTGACACCACTGGTGTCACTGGGGTTGGTGACAGCGGCCACAGCAGAGCTGGGGGTTACAGCCCCCCGACAGTTCCCACCTTTGGGCCTGGCTGTGGTGTGGGGAAACTGAGGCACGGATCAGGATGAGGGGGGCAGTGCTGTTGGCAGGGGGGCTGTGGTGGCAGCCCCCACCTCTGTTGCCGCGATGCCGGGAGCGGCTCAGCCCGGCCCTGGTGCTGCCATTTATCTTCCCTGGTTAGCACGAAGGGCTGGCGGGCACGCAGTGATGAGGCGGCTCCTTAACGAGGGAAGACGGATGGTACCGGGTGGCTCTGGCTGCAGCGGGGGGGGGGGGACAATCACAGCAGAGCCCAGCACCAAATGCTTTCTCCTGGTTCTCCTTCTTCCCCCTTCATCTTCCTTGGCATGACCACAGGTGAGGCAGCATTCCCAACCTGGGTGCTGTGATCAAGATTCACTGTGTGTGTGTCCCCCACTAGGGACAGGGACCCTCATGGTGGTGGGACAGACCCAGAGTGACTTTTAGCCAGGGTAAATGTTGATGATGGCATGAAGCTTACGGCTACGGGGGTGTGAACAAACCCTGTGGGCCATCAGTAGGCTCCAGAGTTAACAGCTTCTGGCCATGGGAGATGCCGCTGTGTTTCCAGAGGAGGAGAGGACCCCCCCGCAGGACCCCTGGCCTGGAGGCAGAGGCCAGCAATCCGTGGGGACACGCTCCTTCCCCCGCTGGCTCTGGGACCCTGCAGCCTCTCAGCGGTGCCTCCCTGCCCGGCGTGAGCCAATTAAGAGCCCATTCTCGTAGGTTATAATTAGGAGCAGCTTCTCCCCGGCGCATCGCTTCCGCCTTTCGCTTGGGATTTTACCTGCTGGCTTGTCACTGTCACCCAGCGCCGCGCGATCTCCCTGCGAGGCACCGCCAGAGATTTGATTACCTAAATAATTCGGCAGTCACCGAGCTTTTCCAGGCGGTTATAGCACCTCCGGCTCTGCCAGCACCTCCTGGCGTGGTTCTCCAGCACTGGGGCCAGCGTTTACTGGGGGGAACATCCTGCCCCACAGCACACTGGAATCTGGGCAAGTGGATTTGCTCTGGTTTGGGGAGGTCTGAGCTCTGGCATCTGAACCCAGAGATGGGGTCTCATGTAAGAGCTGAGGTCCTGCACCCAAATCTGGAACTGTGGTTCCCATATTCACGCCATGGTCCTGCATCCAAACCCAGGAGTGTGGTCTGAGCCGTGGTCCCACATCTGAGCCCACCAGACCAGGGAGAGGCTCTGGGCAATGCTTGAAGAAGCCAGCCTGTCTGGGACCCTTGCGGGGGTCTGGGGCATCCCACACAACCCCGCAAGCAGTCTCCCTGACAGCGGTTGGTCTGGGACCCCTGGTGTCCCTTGGGATCCGAGGGCTCAGCTCTCCCCTGGGTGCAGGGTCCAGGTAACACAGGTGTCCCCTGGGCAGGTGCGGGCCAGTGCCATCGCGCAGGATGCCGACCAGAACTACGACTACGCCAGCAACAGCGTCATCCTCCACCTGGACGCAGGGGACGAGGTCTTCATCAAGCTGGATGGGGGCAAAGCCCACGGCGGCAACAACAACAAGTACAGCACCTTCTCCGGCTTCATCATCTACTCGGACTGAGCCCAGACCCACGGCATCCCCCCACGGCCCTTCGGCCCCATAGCATCCCCCCCGCCGCCCCCTGACATCTCCCCCAAGCTGACTCTGGTGCCCCCCCCAATCCATTCACTCACCCCATGGCTGCTAATTTGGGGCTGGGGGGGAGGTGGGGGACGCGGGGGGCTGGCAAGAGGCTGGGTCCCCCCTGCGCTCCCTCCCTGCACCGTCCCCTGGCTGCCCGTCCCGCTTGGCCCCTCGGCTCCCCGCTGCCTGCCCACGCCCGGGGTGAGACCGGGGCACTGGGGGGGCCGCCGGCGTGTATATATGTACAGGAGGCGCGGGTGTCCCTGTGGGGGCCCCAGCCCCACGCTGGGGGCTGCGCTGGGGCAGGGGGACACCCCTCGCTGCCCGACCCCGGGGCGACTCCATGGTAAAGCAGAGCTCTGACCTCTCCCGTCTGCTGTCTGTGTCCCCGCTGCCCCGCGCCGCACCCCGCCCGGAGCCCGCCCCGCCCCGCTCCCCTGTGCCGAGCCCTGCGGGCCCTCAGGGACACGGGGTCCCCCGGGGGGGGGCTGGTGAGGCGGAGCCGGGGCAGCCCCGGCGTCACCCCGGGTGTGGGCGATACTCCGCGGCAGGACGCGGCCCGGCTCGAGGCGACAGCAGGGGCCATCGGCCGCCTCCTGAGCGGCTGCGGGGGGACTTGGGGCAGGAGCCGCAGCGCCCGGGTGGCCGCGGGGACGGGTCTCCGGGCGCTGACGGAGGCGGAAGAGGCGGCGGTGCCGCGGTCGGGCTCGGGGCCGTTGGAAAGATGGCGGCCAGCCCCGCGCGGCGGGACTACGAGTCCCGTGAGGCACGGCGCGCGGCGGGAGGGGCGAGCGGCGGGAGGGGCGCGCGGGGCGGACAGCCAATAGGAGGGAGGGATGTGTGTCTATCGGCCAATCAGAGCGGAAGGCGGGGCCTAAGGAGCCATTTGAAAACGGAGCGGCGGAGGTGGCGGCTGGTGAGTGGCGCTGGGCGGCAGCGGCGGGGCCCGCGGGCATGGCGGAGCGGGAATCGGGGCCGTCCGTGGGGCGGCGGGTCACTGTGGCAGCTGGGTGCCGTTCGGCGGGCTGAGGGGCCGGGGGCATTCGGCGGGACCCTGGAGGAGCGGACCGGGCCCGGGGTTGGCTGTGGGGCCGTTGAGGGGGCTGTGGCCGGGGGAGCTCCGGGGCCGCAGGGGCGGCTGCGGGGTCCGTTGGGGGCTGCCGGGCCGTTGGGGGGGGCCTGAGGCAGCCGCAGGGCCCAGGGGAGCGGGCGCTATGGGAGCGGTTGCGGGGGTGCTGGCGGGGGTCAGGGCGGGCAGCGGGCGCGAGGCCCCGCTCGGGCTTCCTTCTCCCCCCGCCCATCTGTTCCCCCTCCCGCAGCGTGGGAGAGGCGCCCGGGCTGTTGGAGCCCAGAGCTGTGTTCTCCAGGCAGTGCTGTGCCCGTGTCCCGGCTCCCAGCCGCGCCCATGGCTCTGGGTGCCCCACCCCCACCTGAGGAGGATGCCGTGGCTGTCGTGGTGCGTGTGCGGCCCCCCAGCTCGCGGGAGCGGGCTGCGCACCCCATCCTGCGTGTGGTGGACCAGCACATCCTTGTCTTCAACCCCGAGGAGGCCGGCGGCCCCTCTGGCAGCATGCTGCCCACCCGTGGGCCCAGGCACCAGGGCAAGGACCTGACATTCGTCTTTGACCGGGTTTTTGGGGAGGAGGCCACACAGGAGGAGGTGTTCCAGCACACCACCCGTCAGGCCTTGGACAGCGTCCTCAATGGCTACAACTGCTCCGGTAAGACCTGGGGTACTTGTGGGAGCTCCTGGCCCATCAGCTCCTGGCTTGGGTGGAACCTCGGATTTACTTTGGGAGCCTGTGGGCTTTTGGGGAGGGGTGGGGGAAAGGCATGGCTGCAAAGAGCCTTGAGCTTGTTGGTGGCACCAAGCTGGGGTGATTGCAGGTGTGGTCAAGGTGGGGACATGGACCTGCAGAGCAGGAGCGGGACAGGGAAGTGTTGTGCTGGGAAAGGCTTGAACATTCCCTGGAATAACCTCCTTGGGGAAGCAGCTTTTGGACTGAAGTAGAGGGTGGAGGTGGGCTTTGGGGGAGAGAGTGAGGCTGGGCAGGTTCTTTGCAGGCATGCTGAGGGTGATTTGGGCTTTGCTCCCCTGGGCAGGGAAGGATGGGAAGTGTTTGAGTGGCTGCATGGTGCAAAGAATGCCTTGGTTCCACCATCCCTTCCCAGCCGAAAGCGTGGTGATGGGCAAAGCTTTGGGAAAGCACAGAGTTTTGGGGGGAGGGGGTCTGGGGTGAAGCTGACATCTTGGGATGCCCCTGGCAGCATCTCCCAAGCTGGCAGCACCACACAGCCGGCTCTGGGAAGCTCCTTGTTGGCTCTGACAGCACCTCATGCTGTTCACGGGCTGTCAGCAGACGAGTGGCTTAACGAGCACATCAGTTCTGCCAGGCAGGCAGCGAGCAGGAGACGATGCTCTCCTGTCTAATCACGGGCCAGGCCAGGCGCTGGGACCGGCGGATGCTATTCCTGGCTCTGCGGCGTGCTCTGCGAGGCGCTGAAGGCTGCCTCTGTCACCGTGCCCACCTGGCAGCCCCACCTCCTGTCTCGGTCTGTGTGAAATCACTCCAGGAGCCTCATTTGAGAGAGTCACCGGGCGCTGCTAATGGGCAGAAGGGCTGTGGCGCTCTCGATGAGTGTGTCCTGCTCCGCCGGTGATGCTTCGCAGAGGGTGTTGAGAGCTGGTGGGAGGGAGGGAGGGTGCAATGAGATGAATGCCAAGGTCTGGCAGAAGAAGAAACACCTTCTGGTGAGAGACAGGGGAGCAGGGCTGCTTGGCTTGTTAGAGGGAAGGGTCAGGGTGACTTGAGTGTGGCCTCTGAGTGAGGGATGGTTTGAGGACTTGTTCTGTCTTTGTCAAATTAACAGCTGAAACGAGTTAAAGATCTTGTCCGAAAGGGGGACATGGCTGGTGGGAGGGTAACGAGCTGTGCCTCATTTCTGTGAAGCTCAGGAGCAGCTCCTGCTGCAGGAATTGTTGTGGGAAGCTCTCCTCTCCGGCAAGGAGCAGAGGTTATGCTGCTCCTGGGAATTCCCACCATTCCAACCAGCCACCCTTTCTCCTTCCAGTGTTTGCCTACGGTGCGACTGGAGCAGGGAAAACCTACACCATGCTGGGCTCAGAAACAAGCCCTGGCATCATGTACCTCACCATGGTGGAGCTGTACAAGAGGATTGAGGCCAGGAAGGAGGAACAGAGCTGCGAGGTCCTTGTCTCCTACCAGGAGGTATGCTGCACCCGAGCCATGTCCCCTCCTGCCCCTGGTTCATCAAGAGCTGGGGCTGCTCTGGACCCTGTAGTGCGACACCCAGGGTACCCACTGTGCTGCCAGCGTGTCCCTGAGCAGGCTTGCCCACCCAGTTTGGTGAACTGGTGCTGCTGGACTGTCCCAACTGGAGCTGGGGACTTTTTTCTCCCTTGTTGTAGTCCGCTTAGCAGCAAGGGCTTCCTGGCTGGGAGGGCTTTCAAGAGACGTTGACGTGCCACTGATGGTGTCCCAAGCTGCCCTCCATGTTTGGGGTACCTTCATCCACTCTGGGTGTGACACAGTCTTGGTGGGGGTGTTGGGGTGGCCACGGGGTTGGGTGTCAGCCCTGGGGTGCACAGCTCCTCTCTAAAACACAGCCTGAGGCAGAGTTCTCTGCTCCAGGTGTACAATGAACAGATTCACGACCTGCTGGAGCCCAAGGGCCCTCTGCCTGTCCGGGAGGATCCTGAGAAAGGAGTCGTGGTCCAGGGTCTCTCCTTCCACCAGGTGAGTCCCAAAGGAGCATGGGCAGTGCTGGGACTGTGCCAGCTCTGCGAGGGGCTGGGGGGAGCCACCTGCATGGCCCCTGGCTGGCCACAGTTGTGCTAAGAGCTGAAACAAGCCCTGCAGACCTGTGGGATGCCTTGGCCTCAGTCATGGGAGCTGCCTGGCTCTGGGTTGTGCTGGTGCCTGTGTGTGCAGCGTGCTGATGCCTTCCCCCTGCATGTTCTCTCCCAGCCCACGTCAGCAGAGCAGCTCCTGGAGATGTTGGCCAATGGCAACAAGAACAGGACGCAGCATCCCACGGATGCCAATGTCACCTCTTCTCGCTCGCATGCCATCTTCCAGGTGAGTGCTGGCAGCTGCAGTGTTGCTTGGGAGCTGGGCTTAAAAGGGGGCCTTTCCCCAAATTCACACGGCTTTCACGGCTGTGTGAGCCTACGGAGGGGTCTGCCTGTCATTTCAGTCTGGAGCTGGGGCCTTGTTGCTGCTGCTTGCAGGGGGGAAGTCCAGGTGTCTGGATCCTTTCCCAGCTGGCTTCCCAGATGGGCTTGTTGTTGGGGGCTGGATTCCTGCCTGCTGCGGGTCCTTTCACTGGGCTGGACATCTGCCCTTCCCACTGCCAGCTCTGCCTCCTGGCAGGCAAAGCCAGACCTGCTGAGGACATAGGAGCAGTTACCAACCTCCAGTTCCTCCATGATGTCTCCAGGCCACGCAGGGCAAGCTGCCAGGGGGTGAGGGTGTTGTAGTTGATGGGTTTGCAGCTCCTGGGAGAGCTTTTGGGATGCTGAGGGGGATGCTGTGGAACGAGTCTCAGCGGCTGCATTCTTCTTCCCTGTACTGGCTGGAAAATGGGCTTGGCACCAGAAACCCTGGTTGGATGCTGCCCTGGGGTGCTGTGAGGTTGTGTCTTGGGGCTTGGAGCTCTGTTGGGGTCTGAGTCTGCTGGAACAACCTGCAGCTGGGGTCAGGGCTGGGGCTTGCACCCAGCCCGAGAGCTTCCTGGGCCGGGGTTCTTGCAGCGTGGGAGATGCTGAGAATTATCTGTAGCTCTGCTGCTTCCTTCAAGATCCCTTCCAGGGCTCTGCTGCTTGTTTGACCACTGAGTTTTTTTGGCTTGTGTGCTTGGCGTGCTGGGCTGTGCTCTCACCACCACTCAATCTTGGGGTTTGCTTGATCCTCTTTGCTCTCCTTTCATAAAGAGGAGTGATGCTGTCTCCAACCAGCAACCTATGTGCCTCGCTGAGCTACAGCCTCCCTGTCCTTGTAGATCCACGTGAAGCAGCAGGACCGCATTGGTGGCCTCAGGCAGGACCTGCGAGTGGCCAAGATGAGCTTGGTCGACCTGGCAGGCTCAGAGCGAGCTTTGGTTGCCAACACCAAGGGCGAGCGGCTGCGGGAGGGTGCCAACATCAACCGCTCACTGCTGGCCCTCATCAACGTCATCAACGCCTTGGCTGATGCAAAGGTACCGCTGTTCCTGGCCTGGCAGCTCTGGGATGGGTGGAGTGTGGGGTGTTCTGGTCCCGTGGGTGCAGGGCTAGGCTGTGTGTGGCGCTGTGGGCCGAGTGTGGCCGTTGCTCTGCGCTGCAGGGTGCTGGGCTGAGCACCTGAGGGCCCCAAGCTGAGCAGCCCTGTGATCTCTGTACAGGGCAAGAAGAGCCACATCCCATACCGGGACAGCAAGCTCACACGTCTGCTGAAGGATTCCATTGGTGGCAACTGCCGCACCATCATGATTGCTGCCATAAGCCCCTCTGAGCTGTCCCATGAGGACACCTACAACACACTCAAATACGCCAGCCGGGCCAAGGAGATCAAGCTGGCGGTGAGGACCTTTTGTTATGGCTGGGCTCTGTGTTGGGAGCTGCTGGGATGGGTGGGAAGGAGCCTGGGGCATGGTGGGGTGGGTTAGCGGGGGCCTCCTTTGGCCAGCTGGAGCTTTCCAGCTCTTGGGGTGCTCCCCTAGGCAGAAAGCAGCTGATGAAGCTGCAGATGCTGCATGCCTGATCTTCTGCTTGAGCCCCTGGCCCCAAAAGGGCTTGTGGCTGTGGCCCCTGGTCCCTGCATGCTGATTGTATCTGCTGCAGCCTCCCTGGGAATGCTGGAGCCTGGGGCAGGTGGAGAGCTGTGCTGCTCCAGTGCCAGGAGAGGGGGGGTGTATGTGCTGCCCAGTGCTGCTTTAACCTCTCCCTCCTCCTCCTCCTCTCTGTCTGTGCAGCTGAAGAGCAATGTGCTCAGCGTCCACTGCCCCCTCAGTCAATATGCTGTGGTCTGTGAGCAGCTGAAAGCAGAGGTGAGATGCTGCTGGGGAAGGCTGGGCTCTGCCTTCAGCTGGGCTTTGAAGGGGCCATGGAAGCCTGATCTCCCCGGGGCTGTGACACCACCCGGGACACAGAATCCTTCCTCACAGGTGGCGAGTCTGCAGGCGAAGCTCTGCGCCTACGAGGCTGCTGCCCAGGAGTCACAGGACCAGGCACTGGTGGTGCCAGCTCCTCTCAGCTTGAGCCCAGTGGGGCTGCCCAGGTGAGGCTGGGGATGAGGAGGGGTGGACAGAGCTTGGTGTGGCCTCCTGGTGTCCCCTGTGTCAGGAGCCTGGGCTTTGAGTGCCGGCTGGAGCCGAGGCATCCATCAGAAAGCAGATGAACTTCTCTGCTGTGCTTGGGTGCAGTTATGAACCCAACAGACACAAATGCCCAGGGAAGCAGGGTTGCAAGGGCCAAATCTTCCCTGTGACCCAGCCCAAAACTTGTTAGTCAACTCAGCAGCTTCCACAGAGGATCTTCTATGGCTCAGGGGCTGCTGCTCTCTTTCAATAGGCTGGAGGAAGCTGTGCTGCAGACAGGCCCAGTCCCAGACGCTGAGAGGGAGAGTGATGGGACGCAGCAGGAGCTGGAAGCTGAATGTCCTGTTCAGCCCTGTCTGGAATGGGAGGAGGGGAGACCTGTGGTGAGCAGAGTGGGAGAGCTTGGTGGGATGAGCAGTGCCTGGTTGGGGACTCGGATGCCCTCATGGGGTACACTGGGCAAGCTGAGAGAGGGCAGGAGCTCAGCTGGTCTGTGGGGTCCCAGCACAGTGTGTGCTGGCCTGTGGATGGCTTGTGAAGCCCCGTAACTTCCTGGGTAATGGGGAGCTTGGGGCTCAAGCTTGACTGGAGCATGGGCCAGTCCTGGGCTGGAGGGGTAAGGGCCCATCACTTCTCGCTCCAGGCTCCAGAGGAGATGCCTCCCAACAGTCCCAGAGCATCCTGCCAGGCAGAACTCCAGCTGGGCCCCAAGAGACCAAGCTGCCTTCATCAGGACCCATCGAGCTGCTGGACAGAGGTGTGAGTGTCCCTGTGCTGTCCCCATATGCCGTAGTGTGCCTGAGGTTGGGTTGTCCACCCTCCTGTTGTGTGTGTCCATCCCAGGGCTGTTCTGGCTGGATGTGGGAGCAGGCTGCAGGTCTCTGTCTGTAGCTGGCTGCCTGTGCTGTTTGGCTCCTGGGGATCTAATCTCTTGGGCCAATCCCTCCTGGAAAGGCCAGTGAGGAAGACTTCCAGACATAGCAACTGCACAGCAACCCTCCTTAAGTGCACGTTGTTAGTCCAGAAATCATCTCAGTGAACTCTTTCCTCCTGCCTTGGCTCCCTGAGGTCCTGCCCTGGCAGGGTTCCTGTGGCACCATCTGCTGCTGCCTCTGGCCCAGCACCTTGACAGGAAGAAGCCCTTCAGAAGGCTCTCCTGAGGGAGCTCGGCCTGTGCTGGGATCTCTGCCTCAGGCCAAGCTGGTGAGTGCCTGAGGCCCAGCCAAAGGTCTGTGGGCACCGTCTGGTCCCTCGTGGCCAACCAGCAAGCACACAGCTTGGCCTCTCTGGTGAGAGATGCACAGCTCGGGTACCACACAGCATCACAGTGTGCCTCTCTTCCTCCGAAATGCTGCTGACAAGCTCTGTCTGGCTTGAGGAGATGTCACAGAGGTGATGCTGAGCCTGCTACTGGTGACACTGGCACAAGCTTACCTCCTAACTGGTTCGGGGGTGTCTCTCTGTCCCAGGCTTCTTGCTGCTGTCATGAGTGTTGCCCGAAAGCAGTTCTCCCTCCTGAAGACTGCCAACCTCCTGACCCCAGACATGGTGTCTGAATTTAAGGAGCTGGAGCGCCTGGTCCCTCAGGAAGCCAGCACAAGCCTGGAGCAAACCCTGTCTGAGAAGAAGCATGTGGAGGCTGGCGAGGCCAGCCAAGCCCCCAGGATGCAGCAGGGCTGTGACGGTGAGGATTTGGCTCTGGGACAGTCTGTGCTGTCCCCTCTCCCTTCCCTTGGTGTGTGCCACAGGAACCGGGGCAGCTCCTGAGTGCAGGGCACGGAGCTGAGCTTCTCCTGATGTGGTGCCCAGTGGGGTATGGTGAGAGCAGCTCCAGCCTCACTCCCCGGAGCAACTGAGGCCAGGCAGGGTGTCTGGGAGCCTGGGGCAGGAGCTGGGAGCAGCTATCAGCCCTGGGCAGCTCAGCACCTATCACCATATTGATAAACATTCCCTGGAACACGATGGTGAAGCTGCAGGCTCTACAGACCCTGTTTTCTGGGGACAGAGCAGGTGTTTCTGTGGGGCGCTTGCGCTGGGGCCCAGCCTGGGGTTACTTGTGCTGAGGAACGGCTGGCGTGGGGTTGGCTGGCCAGAGCTCTGCTGCCAGGGGGTGGGGGAGTGCCCTGTGGTTTGGGGGTGCTCAGAACCACAGATAGGGAGATAATTCTGTGTCTCCTTTTGCAGAGGTGGCCGTTGCCATGCCCAGCACCCCGGTGCCCAGTGCTGCACCACAGTGTGTGCAGCAGCTCGCTCTGCTCAGCAGTGCCACACCAGTGGCTCCCACCCCAGCGAAGAGGAGGTCAGAGCTGAATGGCCCTTCCCCCTCAGAAGCTCCCTGCGACATAGCCAGGCAGGTGGAATGCCAGTGGAGCTGTGGGGAAGCAGCAGGCAGCCCCAGGGGGCCCCAGAACTCGGGCAGCCCTGTTCTCCAAATAGCTGCCCTGCCAAACCCTGTGTCCCCACTGCCATTGTGTTGCCCCCCCTGCATCTGCCCATTGACTGTCATCAAGAGGCGCCTGCCGCCAGCTGCCCAGAGCAGCTGCAGCCCCGGTGTCCTGCCCCTCTCCATCCTGAACCAGACTTTTGATGTCGATGAGGTCGGCAGCTGGGAGAGTATCCAGAGCCCCCCAAAGAAGCTGGATGGCCCCAAGGTGACAAAGTAAGTGCTGCCCTGGCTGGGATTTTTTGGGTTTTGGGGTGTGGATGGCTCTGGTACCTCAGGAGCTGGCTGCTGGGCCACTGCCTCTGCTGCCAGAGCGGCTAGAGCATGTCTGGGGAAACTGAGGCACGGGGGAGCCTTTTGGAGCTGCAGTGCTGGGGGCTGCCACCTCCTGCCCGGCTCTCCTGAGGGTTTATCTCTCTTGATTTCATCCCCATCCAAAAAGGGGCAGGTTCCTCTGCCTTCTGCTCCCTGCAGGTGCAGGGCCTGGGTGCTATCCCAGCCCCCATGAGGCTCCACGCTTGGGCTGAGCCCCTGGTCCTGACCCTCTTTTCCTTGGCTGCAGACCCCGTGTCCCGGCATGTGCCAGGAGAGCAGCCTCCACCCCCAAGCCCTCCTCGTGCTCTGGAGCCCCTGTGCGGAAGCGGAGGCGAGTGGAGAGGTGAGCCTGCTGATAGCACCCTGCGCTGGCAGCTCCTGCCTCTGCTTCCCTCTGGGGTGGCTGTCCCTTGCCCCTGAGTCTGGGGATGCTGGGGGACCTCTGCCCACTGCCTTGGGGTTTAACAAAGCCCTTTTCTCCTCTGCAGCTCTGTTCCCTCTGTGCCCAGGACTCGGAGCCGCCTCCCCCAGCGCTCTGCCAGCACCAAAGGGTCAGCACAGCGGTCCCACATCCCAGGTGAGCCCTTTGCCCCATGTCCCTGAGCAGGGAAGGGGACCTGGCTCTGCTGCTGTGCCCTAGGAGCTTCCTCATCCCTTTCTCTCTTCTGTTTCCCCCTCAGAACCCACTTCCCGTGCTCTACCCCGGAGTTGCCGGAGGAGAACCAGCAAAGTGCTTGTCAGCATCCCCAAAGCTTCCCCTCCCCAGCACCTCAACCCCTTCTTCTGATGCCCTTTGACACCCAAGATCCCTCCCTGCATCCTAACCCAGCCCCAAACCTTGTTTTCCTCCAGGGAGTCCTGTTCCCCATCACCCTGTTTGTGTTTCTGCGTCAGATGGGTTCCTGCTGTTCCCTCTCAGCCCCTCTCTGCTCCGTGCTGGGTGCTGACAGATGGGTGCTGCTGAGAACTCACCCGTGCTTTTAATATATCGTTTCGTTCCAAGCTGGGGGGAGACGTGTGGCTGGTTCTTCTCGCCTCCCCCTCTTGTGAGGAGCTGGGGAGTGGCTCCTGTCTCAGCCAGCCTGGAAAAGGCACTTGTTCCTGGGGCTGGGCTCCGGCCTCATGTCCCCTTCTCACCCTCTCCCCTCCCCTGATCATAGGGGCCCTGGATGCCCTTTCTGTTCTCTTCCCAGCTCTGCTGGGGGCTTGGGGCTGCTTGGTGAGGGGCAGTGAAGGCTGCTGCCCCCCTGCGTGGAGCTGGGCAGAGCCGCAGCACTGTTCTTCCTTGACCCTCACTTCCCCCTGGGCTCCCTCGTTCCAGCTGCCTCTACCCTCCCTTCAGGTCCTGTGCCTGAGACCTCCTACCTTGGAGCCCTGTGCCCCCCTTCCTGCTCTCCCAGCACACATCTGGGCACAGCTGCATGCACCAGGTCCTTGGAGAGATGACTGGGTGGGATGCAGTGGGTGGGGTACAACCAGCTCTGGGGCTGCTGTCCCCCAGGAGGATGGGTCACCAGATCCTCCTGTTCTACTTTCCTGCCTGGCAGTACTAGATCTTGCCTTTTGTCATCTCAGAGGCTGGAAGCTTCTAATTAAAACTTCCAGCCTGCTCCCGGTTCGTTTGTCTCATTAAGAGGGGGACTGAGGAGGAGGAGGGGGGAGCACCCAGCTCTGCCTCCCCGCAGCCGCAGGGAGCGATAGCTTTCTGTGCTTTGATCCTGCCTGCGTAGGAGCTGGGAGAAAATAAATCTCTGAGGAGCAGTGTGGGGGATTGTGCAGGACCCCAAAGACCCCCCCCACCTCTCCCTGCCCCTCTGTTCTGTCAGGGCTGTGTGTCCCAGGGGCTTCAGAAAGTCTTTGGGGTGGAAGGTCCCTGGCACCAGGGGCTGTTGTGCAGCACATGCACCTTAGGGTGCCACAGTTCTGGCAGGATGGGGACACTGAGGCGCCCCCCCCCCCCCCCCCCAAAGCCCTGCTCCTTGTGGGACACCAGCCTGGGCTTAGTGGGGGATGGAGGGCAGGGTGGGGGCAAGGAGCTTTTGGGGATTAGAGGGGGATGTGGCAGCAAGAAGCTGCCCTGAGCCTTCCCCAGTGCCACCAGCACCACTACTCTGACCCCCCATGGGCTCATGGCTGTCACCATAACTCCCTCTGACTGGTTAGTGGCTTGGTGATGGTGGCTGTGGCCCAGTGGGGCAGGGCCATGTGTCCCCATCCCTGAGCAGCCAGGAGCCTCTGCCGGCCACCAAGCACTGTCTCCTCTCCATCCCTGCCAGCACCCTGGGGCCCCCCTGCCTCATCCCAGCCACCCCAGGACTCCCACCCCACGTCCCTCATGTCCCCTGCCTGGGCTCCCCCAGGGCCTGGCTGTGTTGCCGTGGCTCAGAGGGGACAGGGCTGGCGGTGGCCCTGTGCCTGTCACTGTCCCCCCCGCCCTTTCCCGGCAGCGCGGTGCCCCACACACAGACACCCCGGCGCCGAGCCGGGCAGCGCCGGCCCCACACAAAGCCCCTTTCAGCTGCCCGGGGAAAGCCCCTGGCACCCAGCCCCTGCCTGGGGAGGGGTCCCGGCCCTCGCTTCCCCCCCCTTCCCCGAGCCAACAGTGCACATAAGACCCCCCGAACTCAGCACACGTGTGGCTGGGGTCGTGACCAGGCGCCCCCGGCGCTGGGACGGGGACCCGGTGTTCTGAGTCCCGGCCAGGCTCCACCAGCCAGCGCTGCCCAGACCCGCTGGGGTGGAAAGGACCGTGGAGGCTTCGGCCACTTAATTAGCAGCCTGCCTTAATTAGCAACCTGCCAGGCTGCCAATGAAGGGCCTGGGCCTGCTGGGGCAGCCAGGCTTCGGTGGCTGGTGCTGGGGTTGTGTGAGGGATGTAGCACAGGGAGAGCATGTGTGTGTGTGTGTGTGTGTGTGTTATACACATGTGTGTGCTATACATGTGTGTTATACACATGTGTGTGCTATACACATGTGTGCTGTATGTGTGTGATATACACATGTGTGCTATGTATGTTATACGTGTGTGTGATAGGTGTGTATGTGATAGACACGTGTGTGCTATACATGTGTGTGCTGTATGGGTGTGATAGACACTTGTGTGTGCTATGTATGTTATACATGTGTGTGCTATATGTGTGTGTGCTATACACATTTGTGCTATATATCTGTTATACACACGTGTGTGCTATACACATGTGTATGTGTAGTGTGTGGCTGTGCCTGCTGGGGATACGTGGAAGGGAAGGTGTGTGCTTGCACCCTGTGTGTGTGCACGTGTGCTCAGGGACAGCAGCATGCGTGTGCACATGTTTATGTGAGGGTAGGTGTGGGGGTGTGTGCTGCACGTGGGGGTGCACATGTCTGCAGGGAGGGATGCACACGCATGTGTGTGTATGTTGACATGAGCACACATATGTGCATCTTGTGCACACACACAAGCATGGGTGTGAATGTGCACATGCATATGTGTGTTGTATGTGTGTACGTGTGCCTGTGTGTGTATGTGTGCAGGTGTTGATGCCTCCTTAGGGAGGTGTGTGCACAGGGGGTGTGCATGGTGCAGGCTGTGCACACGTGTGCAGGTATGTGTGCACGGGGCGCAGCCTTGGACACACACCCCCATCCCTGCCTTGAGCACCTTGAGGTGCTGCTGGGGGTCTCGTGGCAGCAGACCCCTGGGGCACAGACACAGCTGGGGCCTTACAGCACCCACTCTGGCTCGCACCCAGCACCACGGAGCCCCACGACGTCGTGCCCAGTGCCCGTGGTGCTCCACAGCATTGCACCCAGCCTGGTACCCAGACACCAGCTGCCCCATTGGGTGCCCATCTCCCGTCTGCCTCCCACCCTGGCGTGTGGCCTGGCCCTGGCAGTCCCCATTGGGGGGGTCAGGCGCTGGGCTGGGGGCTGCACCGCGGTGCCCAGGCTGGGTGCCAGGGCACATCCATCCCTGCCAGGCGCCACAAAGGCCGGCTTTTGTGCCGGGCCTCTGGCTCCCTGGCCTGTGGCCAGTGCCAGGGCGGCTGGCAGGGCCCCCATGCTCCATAAAGCCCCCAAGCCGGGCACCTCACTCCCACCCCTTCGGCATGGAGAGCCAGCGGCTGTCCTCCTACGGCTGCCGCTTCGGCCCTACCACCCCGGTGTACCGGGTGCTCTCTGCTGGCCCCCCAGCCCGGCTCCGGGCCACCCGTAGCACCCCGCCAGGTCCCCGTGTGGGTGCCCACCTCAGCTCGGGCAAGATGGTCTTGTCCCTGGCCACAGCGCTCAACTCGGAGTTCAGGGAGACGCGCACAAACGAGAAGGTGGAGATGATGGAGCTCAATGACCGCTTCGCCAGCTACATCGAGAAAGTCCGGCTCCTGGAGCAGCAGAACAAGGTGCTGGTGGTGGAGCTGAACCAGGCACGGGACCAGGAGCCCTGGGGACGTCTGGCAGATGTCTACCAGGAGGAGATCCGGGACCTGCGGAGCCATGTGGAGCAGTTGGCCACTGCCAAGGCCCGTCTGGAGATTGAGAGGGACAACCTTGCTGAAGACCTTGGCAGCCTCCAGCAAAAGTAAGATGCTACTTGGCTTGGGGTACTCTTGGGCAACCAGGGTGACGATGAGGACCAGAGGGGTGGTGGTGACTAGTGTGACCATCGGGAGCAGGAAGGCCCTAGGGACCAAGGTGGCCATCAGGACAGGAATAAGGGTGGCCGCTGGGGCAGGTATCAGGGTGACTACCAGGCAGGGTGGCCACTGGGACCAGAATGGCAGCAGGGACCAGGATGGCCACGGGGATGATGATCAGGATTGTCCTGGGAACCAGGATGGTGATGGAGACCACAGTGGTGGCAAGGGACAGGGTAGCCCCAGGACCAGGATGTGGACTGAGGTGTCCCCAGGGATCAGGGTGGCCACTCAGAGACCAGTGTGGCCACCAGGACCAAGGTAGCCTTGGAGACCAGGCACTGGTGGGATCCAGGGTGGTGATAGGGACGTGGGTGGCAACAGGGACCAGGGTGACCCCTGGGAACAGTTTGAGGTAGGGGGGGCACATGCACCAACATAGGGTGTGGGTGCTGGGGTGACCCTGGGGGAACCTGTCCGTGGGGCTGACGGTAACAAGCAACAGCACCCAACAGTGCTGACAGAGTAAGGTGCCTCTGCTCTGGCGCAGGCTGCAGGACGAGGTGACCCTGCGGCTGGAGGCTGAGAACAACCTGGCTGCCTACAGGCAGGTGAGGGCAGGGGCCAGATCATGCAGTGGTGTGGGGAGCTCAGCTTCCCTTGGGATGGGACCTGGATGGGTAGGATGGGGAAGGGATGGGCGGGATGGGGAAGGGATGGGCAGGGATGTGCAGGAGTAGGCAACAGGAGGGACAGACCCCCATGGTCAGCCCTGGGGACAGCCCCACCAGTCCCCTCTTTGGTGGCAGGATGTGGACGCCTCTGCCTTGTCTCGCCTGGACTTGGAGCGGCGGGTGGGGACGCTGCAGGATGAGATCACCTTCCTCCGCAAGGTCCACGAGGAGGTAACCCTGCCTGGGGGGGTCCGGGCCTTGGCTGGGGGGTGGTCTGACCCTCGCTGTTCCCCCAGGAGCTGCGGGAGCTGCAGGAGCAGCTGGCCCGGCAGCGGGTGCACGTTGAGGTGGACACAAGCAAACCAGACCTGACTGCTGCCCTGCGCGACATCCGCAGCCAGTACGAGGCCATGGCCACCAGCAACCTCCAGGAGACCGAGGAGTGGTACAAGTCCAAGGTGCAGTGGGAACCAGTGGTTGGGTGGCTGGGCTGTCCCCTCCAGTGCTGTCACCTTCTCAGGGCAGAGGGTGACCGTCCTTGGGTTGGGTGGTTCTTCTTGGTGGTGGCAGGTAGGGTTTGGCATCCCCTTGTCGTGTCCCATGTGCTGGTTTGGTCCCTGTGGGGAGCAGGGATGTGCCCCTTGTGGGGAGTCACAGTGAGGAACCCTGCAGGAGCAGGGACACGTCCCCAGGAACACCCCACAGCACCACCACTCCCACCTGCATCCCTCCTGGCTGCCAGGGATGTCATCATGCCCACTGTCCTACCACCCCAAGGGAGCTGGGACGTTCCTCCATGACACCTGCTGTCGGCCACATGCCTCACGGACACCATCCTTCCCACTCACAGGAGCGGGGACACATCCCCAGCGCCACATGCAACTGAGGCACATCCCATGTGCACTGTCCCTTCCTCCCCTGAGAGCTGGAGGTGTCCCCAGGACACCCCCTGCTGGGGCCACATCCCTGCCGTGGGACATGGACCTTTGTGGATGTCACGTGTCCCTGGTGCCACTCAAGCACACGTCCCATGGGTGCCATCCCCTCTTGCCACTGCAGTAGGGGTGTTCCCCATGGGACACGTCCCACCACCCTGCAGCAGCAGGGCCATCTTTCCACGTCCCTCCCATGGAGCAGAGCAGGTGCCAGGTGCCACCAGGACACATCCCGCGGCACGCGGCTCCATCCCGTGGCACGTGTCCTTCCCAGTTCGCAGACCTGACGGACGCAGCCACCCGGCACGCAGAGGCCCTGCGTGTGGCCAAGCAGGAGGCCAATGACTACCGGCGCCAGCTCCAGGCCCTCACCTGCGACCTGGAGGCTCTGCGGGGTTCGGTAAGGGGTGTGAATTGGGGGGCAGAGCCTCAGGGAGCAGCCACCCCCACGGGAATCCTTGGCACAGCAGTGGAGCCACCAGCCATGGCTGGGGGCACCACAGAGAGCCCCAAGCTCCTGGGAGAAGGTGGCTGTGCAGGGTGTCACGTCCCCTTGTGTGTGTCCCCAGAACGAGTCCCTGGAGAGGCAGCTGCGGGAGCTGGAGGATCGCTATGCCCTGGAGACAGCTGGCTACCAGGACACGGTGGTGCGGCTGGAGGAGGACATCCGCAGCCTCAAGGAGGAGATGGCCCGGCACCTGCAGGACTACCAGGACCTGCTCAACGTCAAGCTGGCCCTCGACATCGAGATCGCCACCTACCGAAAGCTGCTGGAGGGCGAGGAGAGCAGGTGATGGCACAGCGGGGGCTCCATCCTGCCTCCTGTGTCCCAAACCATCCCCAAGTCCTTGTGGTCCCTCTGAGGTGTCTGACCTCCATGGGGACCACACTCCAGCCCACCTGCTCCAGCCCCAGGCAGGGCTGAGCTGGTGTGTAGAGCAAAGGCAGGACCCTGATGCTCTTCCCAATACCCCTCCATTGCTCCTCAGGATCACCATTCCCGTAAAGAGCTTCTCCAACCTGCAGATCCGAGGTGAGGCTGTGCCCACCTGTGGGGTGGCTGGGCTGGGCTGGTGGCACAAGCAGGGGTGACTTCTGGGGGGCCTAGTGGGAGCAGGTGCTGTCTTGGCTGTCTCTGCAAGGAAAATCACAAGGAACCAGGACTCCTGGGTTCTCCCAAAGTGGGGGGAGGAGTGTGCCGTGGCTGCACCCCTGAAGCTGAGCATGTCCCCAAGGCCTCTGATGTCCCTAAGACTGACCAACCACATCACCATGTCCCCAGTGCCACCCACATCTCCAAGGCCAGTGACGCCCCCAGTACCGTGTCCCTAGAGACAACCCTGTCCCCAGGCCCAATCACATCCCAAAGCCACCTGTGTCCCTATGGCCACCTACCTCCCCAAGACCCATCCTGTCACAGTGCTGTGTGTCCCTAAGGCTAATCGCTTCCCAAAGCCAGCTGCATCCCCAAAGCCAGCTGTGTCTGTAACCACATCCACAAGGCCAACCGTGTCCCCAGCCACCCCCCACCCTTGGGGCACGGATGGATGGGCCATCCCCTGGGCACTGGGTCACTGCAACATCCTTCCCATGTCCCCTAGAGACCAGTCTGGACACTAAATCTGTGTCAGAAGCCCATCTGAAGAAGAGCATCGTGGTCAAAACCGTGGAGACCAGAGATGGAGAGGTGAGCAGTCCTCATGTGTGTCACCCATGCTGCCTCCCCTCCACCCCATGTCCCCACAGGGTGTCCCCAATGTAGTCACATGCACATGGAGCCACCATCCCTCAGCTGCAGGAGCAGCCTGGGCTGGTAACCAGCGATCTCAGTGCCCTGAGGCCATGGCATGAGCTGGCACTGCACCATGCTGGGGCTGAGCCTGGCAGCTCAGAGAGAAGAACCATCCCCATCCCTGTCCCCAGGCGTGTTCAGAAGCCGGGCAGGTTCTCCGGGGAGGACAGCCCAAGCCCAAGGTGACAGCCTCTCCCCCTCTGCCTCCAGGTGATCAAGGAGATCAAGCAGGAACACAAGGAGGTGGCGTAGGCTGGGAGAGCCGCAGCAGCTGTGCACTTGTAGCCGTAGGTCCCCCACGATGCTCCAAAGGCCCCGGGGCCAGGCATGGGGCTTGGGAGGAGCTGTGACCCCTGCCAGCCCTGCCCCCAGCCCACCCGGTGCCCCCTGCCAGCCCTGCCCCCAACCCACCCGGTGCCCTCCCCCACAGCCCTGCCCCCAGCCCACCTGGTGCTCCCCCTACAACCCTGACCCCAGCCCACGCGGTGCCCCCCACAGTCCTGCCCCCATACGCACCTGGTGTCCCCCACAGCCCTGCCCCCATACCCACCCAGTGCCCCCCCCCAGCCCTGCTCCCACCTCCTGTTCTCCACTGACCACCAGCAGAACCTACCCTGATGCCACCTAACACAGATGCCATGGCCCAGCAGTGCCTCTCATCCCCTGGATCCCTTTGGGGCGAGCACACGGGATGCCACTTCGATGTCATCCCCCCACCCCCATCCCCTCTGCCCCTTCTCATCCCCCACCCCCAGTGCCAAGCACGCTTTGCAGCTACTGGCCCCGGACAGGCTGGAAGGACTCGGTGCACTAATGCCCGTGGCAGTTTGGGATGAGAAATAAAGCTAACACAGCTTCCGGCATCATGCTAGCAATCTGCCTCTCTGCAGCCAAGGCCGTGGGTTATTTGGGGTTCCCCGGGGTGATGGGGACTCCTGGGAGCCCGAACTAGCTGCTGAGGGGATGGGAGCTCAGTGCCGCACCCCAAGGCATGGGGGGGGATCAACACCCGTAAGGAATTGAACCACTGGGGAGGTGGGTGCTGGCAAAGCCCTACAAGGAGAGGCTGAGGGAGCTGGGCTGGTTCAGCCTGGAGAAGAGAAGGCTGTGGGGGGACCTCATTGCAGCCTGCCAGTCCCTGAAGGGAGCAGAGGAACCCACTGCAGTGGGGAATCAACTTTTTAAAAGGACAGAGATAATGGCAGGACAAGGGGGATGGAGTGAAGCTAAAGGAGGGAAGGGTTAGATTGGATATTAGGGGGAAGTTTTTTACAGAAAGAGTGGTGAGGGGCTGGAACAGGCTGCCCAGAGAGGGGGTGGGTGCCCCGTGTCTGGGGGTGTTCAAGGCCAGGTTGGATGGGCCCTGGGCAACCTTGTGTAGCTCCAGGCCTGAGGTTGGTGTCCTTGCCTGTGGCAGGGGGTTGGAGCTCTGTGATCCTTGGGGTCCCTTCCAAACCAGACCAGTCTATGATTCTATGAAAGCCCCCTCCCCCAGAGCTGTCAGCCAGGCAGGGGCGTGGGGGAGATCCTCTTCTCAGGAGGAGGCAGGCAAAAGAGGGATCTGCTCAGGGGTTTGTGCCCCAGACCCAGCTCCTTCACACAGTCATGGAATCATGGAATGACCAGGTTGGAAAAGACCTTTACAATAACCAAGTCCAACCATTCCTGTCCTGTGCTAAAACAGATCCCTGAGCACCTCATCTCCCCTTTTTTTAAACACATCCAGGGACAGTGACTCAGCCCCTCCCTGGGCAGCCTGTTCCAGTGCCCAATAACCCTTTTGGAGAAGAACTTTTCCCTCCCATCTGCTCTGACCCTGCCCTGGGGCAGCTTGAGCCCATTGCCCCTTGTCCCATCTCCTGTCCCCTGGCTGAAGAGACCATCCCCCACCTCTCTGCACCCTCCTGGCAGGGCAGGGGAGGTGGGGAGAAGGTCTCCCCTCAGCCTCCTCTTCTCCAGGCTCAACACCCCCAGCTCCCTCAGCTGCTCCTCAGAGGATTTGCCCTCCCGCTCCTTCCCCAGCCTGGTTGCCCTTCTCTGGACTCACTCCAGGACCTCGATGTCCTTCTGATGGTGAGGAGCCCAGAAATGGACCCAGGACTCGAGGTGCAGCCTCACCAATGCCCAGTCCAGGGGCACAGTCCCCTCCCCAGACCTACTGGCCACACTGTGTCTGACACAAGCCAGGATGCCATTGGCTTTCCTGGCCACACTGCTGGCTCCTGGTCAGTTGCAGTCACCCAACGCCCCCAGGTCCTTCTCTGCCTGACAGCTCCCCAGCCAGTCTTCCCCAGCCTGCAGTGCTGCAGGGGGTTGGTTGTTCTGTCCCATGAGCAGCACTCTGCCCTTGGCCTTGTTACACCTCATCCTGTTGGTCTCAGCCTATCAGTCCACCTGCTCAGGTCCCTCTGAAGAGCCTTTTAACCCTCAGGCAGGTCCACACTTCCTCTCAGCTTCCCCAAAGGAACCCAGGCTGCAGCTCCTGGGAAGCTCCTGGGATCAGCTGCAGCTCAGGACTGATGGTGGGTTTGAGATCCTGCATGTCATTGATGTGGTTCAAGTGCCTGAGCATCACTGGGACCCTCAAGGCTGCCCAGCTTCCTGGACAGAAGTGGTTTTCTCAGGAAATCTGAAATCCCCAAGCCATGTCCTTGAAAAAGGGAATGGAGACAAGGTCCATGGGGAAATCCTGGCCACCTAAACCCTGCAGAGATGCCATCCTCATGGGAGGACATCTTTTGTCAGGCATAAACATCAACTAACAAACATGTGCTGAGATGGGTGAGTTAAAAACAAACAAACAAACAATTCCAAGAAATCTCTGCAGAGATCTGCCAGGCTCATTTGGAAACATCTTTTTCCTGGTCAAAAATGAAAGGTTTTTTTTTTTTTAAAATGGGTTTGCTCCAGCTAAGGAGCTCAAAGGGGCATTGAACATCTTGAACCATTGGCAGTCAAAGTTCTCAGCAGTGAAAAAACAGTTTTTATAAAGAAGGGCAAGAAAAGGGTGAATTAATGGGACTGGAACGGTTTGGTGGATCTTTCCAGCAGCCTTTTAGAAAACCAGCCCAAATAAATCACTGCTGCAGTTCAAGAAGTCTGTCAAGTTTGGCCAGAACATCTTGCACCAACTCCAATCGTTACTTGGAAAAGGACTGTATTGAGCTGGAAACCTCACCCCCAGACAGAGCTGGGAACTGGTGCTGGTGTTGAGAAAGATGGGTTCAGGTTGGGTCTGTACTGATCTGTACCCATTGGCAGCTCAGGGATTTTTGCACACTGGTCCTCTCTGTTTCATTCCAGACCCAGAAGGGAGGATGAGGAGCTGCTGGCAGGACTTGGTGACGCTGAGTTCTAACAGTCAGAGTCTTAGGAATTTCCAACAGGAAGGATGCCAGGAGTAAGAGCGACCCACTGGGGCTGTGATGGAGGCACTACCTCCTGGCAGGGAACCTGAACACCCTCCTGCAGCAGCGGCACACATGGATGATGATGAAGATGATGGTGATGAGGGCGTAGCTCATGCCAATGGTCTTGATGGCGTAGATCGTCTCGGGATCGCTGAGCCTCCGCCCGCGCCGGGCCTGGTACATCACGCTGAGGCGGAAGCCAGCCACCATCCTGCCCTCCCGCCAGCAGAAGTAGGTGCCTCGGTCGCTGAACTTGACCCGCTTGATGTGCAGGTGGTTTCCATGGTCGATGAAGACCCTCATGCTCTTGTTGACATTGATGAGGTAGCGGGAGCGGTAGAACTGGACCGAGTCCTTGTCCCAGGCCACGGCGTGCTCAGGCCGGGCTCCCGGGCACGCGATGATAAGGTTGCTTCCAGCAGGCTGCTTGTGAAACTGAGTGGGGACACGGGGCAGCCAGGGCTTCTCACCCAGCTTGGAAATGATGTTGGAGATGGCTTGCACACCTTCCTCGGGGGTTTCCTCCTTTGGGCAAGGGGTCAGGCAGCTCCGGATGGCTATCTCAGGTCTCCGGAGGCGGACTTGCCTCTGGAAACGTGCAGGGATGGCCCTGGAGCCACAGGACGTGACGTTGGGTATGGCAGTGCGATAGCGGGGGTGCAGTTGGGTGCTCCACACGTAGCACAGCCCGATCCGCTGCTGCTCCCCTCTCACCCCGCAGCGGTCACATCTGGTCCAGTCCCAAAAGGTGGTGAAGAGGCTGAAGAACTCCTCTGTGTAGTCATCCTGGACGTGCTGGCCTTTGTCCATAAAGGCCACCTTGATGTGCTTGGTGGGCTGCACATCCACGTCGTAGCCATAGAAGAAGTCCCCTTTCTTTGTGCCACACAGGTAGTGTCCAGAGTCTGTCACCTGGGCTCGGAAGACGATGAGACTGAACATCCGGATACTGAAACGCTTCAGCACGTTGCTGCCCGCATTGATATGGCCCGAATCAACAACCATGGTGCCTGCAAAGTCTGTCAGCACCGTGGTTTTGTGGCTGCCCATCTTCTCTTGGAAGTACCAGGTGACAGAGGAGACCTCTTCGGGCTTGCAGTTGCAGGGCAGCTCGAAGGTCATGTCAGCCAAGTAGGCGGTGTTGTCGAACATGAGGAAGGCAGGACAAGCCATCCTCTTGAACACGTCTCCTTTCTCTTCAACCGCAAAAGTGTGGAGAACGTCAACCACACAGAGGAGAATGATGGCTCCTGGCAGCCTTCTCTCCATCACACCAGATGGTCTCTGCAGCCAGCAGAACCAGCCCAACCACGATGTCCTCAGCAGGAATCCACGCGTGGGGTTAGCAGGGCAGGGATGCTGCACTCACCAGCTCGTTCAGCAGAGATGGAGTCTGCAAATGACCGCCCACAGTGCTCGTGGCTGACAGCAGAGATCAGACAGTGGCTGAAATCCCCAACCCCAGACAAGTATCTGCTGGGAAGCACTCTGTGTGTGTCCTCCAGGGCAGGCTGTTCCCTGGGACACGGGCTCCAGAACCTCTCCTCCCTCCAGGCTGCTATGGAGTGTTGATGTCTGTGTCCCGGACAACGAGGCATGTTGTGCAGCACAGCCATGGAGGGAAGGTGCAGCAGTAGGAAGTGTGGTGGGAACAAGGGAACCACCACCCTGCAGCACATGTTAATCATTGCTCTGACCCCTCTGAGCATGGTGAACCCAGAGGAGACCCTCCTGTGATGGTGCCTGACCTCTGTAGCCCAGAAGAGGTTTCAGACATGATATTTAGACTTCTACACCCTCCTGTTGGAACAGGGAAGGGACTACGTGGGCTTTGGTTTCTCTTTCAAAAATACCAGCCGAGTTTCCCTTTGTTCTCCTCATCTATGAGATGCTGACAGAGCTGTTCAGTGAGGACACCCTGCCCCAGAGATCACCACAGAGTCCTCTGACAACAAACCTTTATTTGTGCAGAGCTGGTGCTCTGGGTGGCTCCCAGCTACATAGAAGGGTGTAACACCACCACAGAAGCATCCGGTTTAACTGTATCACACAGCAACACCAAAATCAAGCAGTGAGCCCCTTCTGTGCTCTGTTTCTGCATGACCCTGGTGCTTCTCCTCCTTCACTTCACCTGGTAACTTCTCATCAGCTCCATCACTATCCTTTCCTCCTCAGCTTCCTTCGGCGAGCTCATGTCCATGAAGTGGGCTTCCATCTCCACTCTGCAGCCTGCTGGGCCACTGGGATGGCCAGTGGTCCAACAATCCCTGCTCATGCTCCACAGTTTCCTAAACAAATCCCTGCTGCTCTCTTTCTCTGATTCACTCAGAAGATCCACGTTTAACCCGAAGCGCTTAGTGCCCTCCAGGCTCTGTAAGATCTGAAGGACAGCATCTCTGTCCTCAGGACAGATGTTCTCTGCCAGCACCATAAGGAATTCACCCAGGAGGCCAAAGCCCAAGTCAGCCCTGAAGAGCCTGCCCAAGGCCTTCCCTCCAAGCTCAAGCAGGAACTGGTATTTTTCTTTGCTGCTTTTTAAGCATCTGCGCCAATCCCTGTAAAACTCTGCTGAGGTTCTGGGCAGTTGATCCAGTTCCTGAAGGGAAAAAGAACAATAAAAGTTACCTGGTTCCTTTTGGTTTGTTTCCACCTCAAGATTTTTATCCCCTCCCTCATCCCTCATGGACCTGTGGATGGCTGAGATGGTTTGGACAGCCCAAAATGCTGCGTGAAGCTTGTGTGTGGCAAAGCATAAAGGCAAAGGAATACTGGGTTCCTCAAGCCCCATGGAAACCAGAGAACTTCAAGGATAGAAGAATGGATGAGATGGGAAAGCTGGTGTGGATGGACGCAGGCCAGCAGTGGAGTAATCCCAACCCTGAGCAGAACTGATCTGCCCAGTCTGGATCCACCATCCTCCTTGAGAGAAGAAGACTGGGAGTGGATCTGATCAATGGTTATCAATATCTGAAGGGAAGGACACAGGGGGACATGGGCAGCCTCTTCTCAGTATCTGTAGGGACAGGACAAGGGGTGAATTGGCCTCAAGTTGGAGCACAGGGAGTTCTGCACCAATCTAGGGAAGAACTTTTCCCCAGTGAGGGTGAGGGAGCCCTGGGACAGGCTGCCCAGCGGGTGTGGAGTCTCCTTCTCTGGAGAGATTCCAGACCCATCTGGACACCGACCTGTGTGCCCTGTCCTAGGGACCCTGCTTTGGCAGGGTGTTGGACCCCATGGGCTCTGGAGGTCCCTTCCAACCCCTGTGATTCTGTGAAGGAGCACCCAGCGGGTTCCAAAACAACCAGCACTCTCCCATACCACACACAACTAAACCATGGGGACATGGAGACCTGGCTACAGTCACAGCTCTGCAGTCTGTGGCTGCACAAGCCTGGCTCTGTGTCCAAACTGCAGCCAGCTGGAGGAGTGCAGTCAAGGGGGGGCACTCTTCCTCCAGAATCTGGTACTGGCACCATCAGCGGCAGCGTACTGGGAGCTCTGGTCCGAGGCTGAGCAGATGGTCTTAGATTCCCAGAGGGTTGAAGGCAATGAGGCAGCTGGTGTGAGCCCTTCTCAGACACCAAGTAGGGGTCAAGTTTGAGCCCTGTGGTTATCCAAACGCCTATGTCCCCAGGGACATTGAGGGAAGAGAGATTTCTGAATGACTCTTGCTCTTTAAAATAATCTCCAAATGATTCTGGGGTGAATTTTCAGCTGTGGAAAGCTTCTCCCTCACCTGGGTTATCTCCACGCTGCTGGTTTGGGGGACCTTGGTCTGGGCTGCACAGGGATTCCACAGCACATCCCTTCTGTTACCCATCCTGTCCTTTTTCTCTAGGGGCTTCAGGTGTGATGCCAGCACAATGTTCCTGCAGGTAACAAGAAGATGGGATGCTTAGCAAGATCATCCTTATGGGTACTTTCCTACTCAGTATATTTCATGATTCTGTAGAACACTCTGAGGCTTTGAGCTCCTTCTCAGAGGGAATCTCTGAGTCTGGGCCTTAGGAGTCATCCGGAGGGATCTGGATAGGCTGGAGGAATGGGCCCATGTGGACCTTGTGAAGGTCAGCAAGGCCAAGTGCAAGGGCCTGCACATGGGTGGGGGCAATGCCCAGCATCAGCACAGACCGGGGATGAAGGATGGAGCAGCAGAGGGGGACCTGGGGGTATGGGAGGTTCAGGAGTTGGACACAACCCAGCAATGTGCTCTGGCCACTTGTGTCCTGGGCTGTGTCACCAGCAGCAGGACCAGCAGGTTGATGGAGAGGGTTCTGCCCCTCTGCTCTGCTCTGGGGAGACCCCCTGCAGTGCTGTGTCCAGCTCGGGGGTCCCCAGGACAAGGAGGACACGGAACTGTAGGAGCGAGTCCTGAGGAGCCACGAGGATGATCCAAGGGCTGGAGCTCCTCTGCTCTGGAGCTAGACTGGGAGAGCTGGGCTGGCTCAGCCCGGAGAAGAGAAGGCTGCTTCTGGGGAGAGTTCCGAGCCCCTTCCCATCCCTCGAGAGGCTCCAGGAGAGCTGGAGAGGGGCTGGGAGGCAGAAATCCTTCCTGGGGAGCGGGGAGGCCCTGGCACAGGGTGCCCAGAGAAGCTGGGGCTCCCCTGGGATCCCTGGCAGGGTTCAAGGCCGGGTTGGATGGGGCTTGGGGTGCCCTGGGCTGGGGGGTGTCCCTGTCTGTGGCAGGGGGGGCACTGGGAGGGCTCGCTCCCCAGGAGCTGGACTCTTCCACCCAACAGTTCCTCCAGCGCCAGGGCCCAAGGAACCAACACAACTGCCTCCTCCTGCCTTCCTCCTTATGATACGCTCAAGTTCTGATGGCTTTGGGACTGCCGGAGGAAAGACCCTGAATTCTCACAGGCTCTGGGGACTGGGTGCAGCTTGTGGTGTGCTGGGTATGGTTTTTGTGGATTCGTTTGAGTTCAGCACCTTATTACCCCACTCGGGGGCTCCCCTGGCTCCTCTCATCCCAGGGATGAGCTCCCAAACCCGCCCGTGAGACGGGGTTGGCCCCATGTCTGGAGCTCCCCACAGCGACGGCACCCATGAATCCCTCTGGGGTGGGAAGCCCCCAACCCGCCCCCCCGCCCTGGGTGGCCCCTGTCCGTCTGTCCGTCCCTCCGACCTGAACTCCTCATAGGAGGCGACGCGCTGCCGCACAGCCCGCAGCTTGGCGGCGTTCTCCCGCTCCCGCCGCTCGTCGGCCGCCGCCGCCGCCCGCAGCTCCCGCTCCAGCGCCCCGGGCTCCAGGGCTCCGTCCGCTTCCATCCCGGCCTGCGGGGCGCTGGGGGACCCCCGGCAGAGACCTCAGGCCTGTGGGTGATGTGGGGACAGGGCCCTGTCGTGACAGCCCTGCACGGACTGGCCTCACAGACCTGTCACAACAGTCCTGACAGTGCTGGCCCCAGGGCGCCCACTCCTGTCGTGACAACGCTACCAGGCTGCACTCTCCATCGGCCCTGAGGACCCTCACTCCTGTCGTGACAGCGCCACCGGGCTGTGTGCACGGATGGTAGCTGGAAGCCCGCTCCTATCGCGACAGCCCCGCCTGGCCACGCACCGCACCGGGTCTCGCTCTATCGCGACAGCCCCGCCTGGCCACGCACCGCACCGGGTCTCGCTCTATCGCGACAGCCCCGCCGCCCCAGCCGGGCTCCCGCCGCCGCGCGCGGGCTTCTCCTCCCGTCGCCATAGCGACAGAGCAGCGCGGCGCGAGGCCCCGGCGGGGCTGCCCCGGCCGCGCCTGACAGAACCGACCCCGCCGCAACGAGCGACCCGGCCCGGCCCGCGGCCACTGCGACCCCGCCGGGACTGTCTCCGGCTTCTTCTTTCACTCCCGTGGGCGTCGTGCTGGCGGTGGACGACGAGGATTCTGTCGCGACAGGCGGTTCGGGCAGCCCGGGGGCCTTCCGCATCGGTGTCGGCGGCGCCAGCGGCGAGGGCAGCGCGGCGGGTGAGAGCGGGACCGGGAGCGGGACTCAGGTCGGCCTGGGGCAGCCGGGGAGGGCTGGGGTGCGCTCGGCGGGCAGCCGGGGCCGTGCCGGGCTCCGTGAGGGGCGAGCGGGAGGGAGGGCCGGCCGGCCGGCCTGCGCGGTGCCGGGTGCGGCGGGCGGCGCGCGTGGGGCCGCGTCCAGCCTGGTTCCCGCCCCCAGCATGGACACCGACCTGTACGACGAGTTCGGGAACTACATCGGGCCGGAGCTGGACTCGGACGATGACGATGACGAGCTGGGCAGAGAGGCGAAGGACCTGGATGAGGTGAGCGCTGGGGATGGGGGGCGGGAAGCGGCGCCAGGAGCCTGGCGCGGGCCTCCCCCTGCCCGTGACCCTGCGGGGGCAGCAGATGGGCACCACACTGGTGTCCAGCAGGGAGCAACACGCAATTCAATACATGAATTTGAGGTGAAGCCCTTTTATGAGGTGAGATCACCCAGATTCTAGACCTTTCTTACTGCAAACATGGCAAGCTAAAAAACTGCCAATTGCTTACAGACACTGTTCACACCATATTGATTGGTTAGTAATTATAATGAGTTCTGATAAACCTCTTCTAGCTAAACATCCTTAGTTTACCTTTAATACCTAAAAGCATCCTCACACCTGCTGTTTTGACCCTGTTGTTATAGCTGGTTCCTGACATGTTCTGTTATTCCCAAATACCTTCCCATAACTGCTTCTTGGTTCAGGGCAGCCTGTACCCCTATCAACAAGGTTGCTGTGTTTTGAGAATGTGATTATTAGGATCCTCTCAGCATGAGGAACTTTTCTCATAGGAACAGGAGAATATTGTCAGGGCCTGTGTCTTGGGAGAAGAGAGCTAGGCTGCTGGCAGGCCTGCTGCCTTCCCCAACACCACACTCCTCACGAGTTGCTGGTAACAACCGTTCCATGCTGGGCTCTGGATCTGCAGGTGGGATTTTGTTCAGTTCTGGAGTTTCCCCCCTGAGGGTCAGGGTGGGTTTGGGTTTTAAAGGATTTGGTGAAAGCTGCTCCCCTGTTCTAGTGGTAAAGGGGGAGATGAAGTTTCTGCTTGAATTGGGTTTGAACTGGAGCTTCTGTAGCTTGAGCTGTGGTGGGTTTATTGTGCTCTGTCAAACAGAGGGTCTGTATCTGTTCAGTGAGGCCTTTAGCAACATGCACTGATGCTACAGCAGCCTTGCAAGGGGCTCAACTCCTGGGTGGTGAAGGCAGAGCGAGGCTCCAAGGCACTGGAAGAGAGCCATGAGGGGCAGGGAGGGCAGCAGGGGCTGCATTGCCATGGTGGGGCAGTGTCAGAGGGCTGGGGAGCCCCTTGTTTGTCTGCAGATGACATCTGTGTGTGATGGGTGTTGTGCACAAGTGGGTTTCTGTTGTGCATGCAGGACAGGTGTCACTGCCTGTGTGGGTGTCTCTGCGAGCCTGCTCTTCATTGTCACCTCTTGTGGTGGTGTGACCCTGGCTGGAGGCCAGACACCCACCAAAGCTGCTCTCTCACTGCCCTTTTCAGCTGGACAGGGGAGAAAATAGATATTGAGAGGCTCAGGAGTGGAGATAAGGACAGGGAGAGATCAGGCCACAGTCAGCATCACAGGCACAACAGACTCACCACAGAATAAAGGACAGAAACCTCTCTGATTTATGACACTGCCCTACACCCCCAGTGACACCAGAGTTGGGTGATTAAAAGGTGTGAACAGATCTTTAAGCACCTTCCCCCACTCTTCCCTTCTCAGCAGACTGCACTTTATCCAGGATTTTGCTCCCCTTCTCCCCCCATTATGGCGCAGGGAGGGGCAGGGACTGGGGGATCGGGGGTTTGGGTAAGCTCTTCATGAGTTGTTTTCCTTCTTGGCCTGGGGGGCATATCATTTCTCACCCCCTTCCCCCTGCTGCACCCTGGGGTCCCACCCATGGCAGATAGTCCTCCAGGAACTTCTCCAACCTGAGTCCTTTCCCACAGGGCTTCAGCTCTGCCCCAGCCCAGGTCCCTGCCATGCGTGCAGTCATCAGTCACAGTGTCTCTCCGTCCCTCAGGCCCAGACTGCTCCAGCCTGGTCCCCACGGGGTCACCAGCCCCCAGCAAACCTGCTCCCGTGTGGGGTCTGTCTGCACAGGCTGCAGGTCCTGCCAGGGGCTGGCTCCAACGTGGGGCACAGCATCTTCCACGTGTCTCCACCTGCCCCACATGGCCTTCTCCATAGGCTGCAGGAGGGGTCTCTCTCCATCACCTGGGGCATCTCCTCTCCCCCTTCTTCACTGACCACCCCTTTTCAGTGTCTGTGGGGACAGGACAAGGGGCAATGGCTGCAAGTTGGAGCACAGGGAGTTCCACACCAACCTGGGGAGGAACTTTTCCCCAGTGAGGGTGAGGGAGCCCTGGGACAGGCTGCCCAGGGGGTGTGGAGTCTCCTTCTCTGGAGAGATTCCAGCCCCGTCTGGACACCGACCTGTGCAGTATGAGCTGGGGAGCTGCTTTGGCAGGGGGGTTGGACCCCAGGAGCTCTCCAGGTCCCTTCCAACCCCTACAGCTCTGTGATTCTGTGACCTTAGTGCCTGCAGAGTCTCTCACACATCGTCACTCCCTTCTCTGGGGGCACCAGCAGGTCTGCCCTTGAGCCTGGCTCATACTTGCTCTGTCAGGCCTGGGGGAAGCTGCCAGCTGCCTGTACCTACCGGGGCCATCGGTGACTGTGAAGCGCTTTGGCTGCACCAGCAGCTAAACATGAGTGTTGGTTGCAGCTCGAGGATGATGATGATGATGATGACATGGGGGACCATGATGAGGACCACCCTGGGATGGAGGTGGTGCTGCATGAGGACAAGAAATACTATCCCACTGCTGAGGAGGTCTACGGCCCTGAAGTAGAGACCATAGTGCAAGAGGAAGACACGCAGCCTCTCACTGGTAGGTGCTGAGGAAGCAGTGAGTGGGAGGGAGGAGAAAACTCTTCCCAATGGATCCTTGGGAAAGGCAAGACATGGTTCCCTTCCATTCTCCCTAAGGGCTTTTAGTGCTCCTTTGGAATTCCCTCTCAGAGTCTGGTTTGCCTGGGGTGCCTGGATTTTGGGGTGTTACAAATGCCAAACAACGCTTTGAGAAACAAGGAGCAGCAGACACTGGAGAGAGACTTAATGAGGGGTAAAAGTGCATTGAAATCACCTCATTGAATCCTTGTAGAACAGTTTGGGTTGGAAGGGACCTACAGCTGCCTCATAGTCCCACTGGCTTTGAGAGAAGCTAGAAGAATCCATCAGCTTCAAAACCATGTCTTTGTCTGCACAAGTCCCTGCAGCTGTTGCTGTTCCTGCTGGGTTCAGGGTCCCTGGTAACAGTGTTTCATTGTTCTTTCTCTTGCTTTCAGAGCCTATTATTAAACCTGTGAAAACCAAAAAGTTCTCCCTGATGGAACAGACGTTACCGGTCACTGTCTATGAGATGGAGTAAGTAACATAGGGGGTTTTTAAAGCATGAATGTTGGCTGAAGCCATCTGTGGTGTGATTTCCTCTCACTTTGTTGTTTGGAGGGAAAGGTGGGGAGCCAGAGGGGTGCATACTCTCTGGAGGAGGCAGATTGCAGGGGGCATTGGCTTTTTTTTTTCTTCTTACTGATAACCAGTAAGAGTACAGCTGCTTCCCAGATCTGGAATCAAAACCAAAGAAGAAGAAAGTCCAGGACTAATATTTGCAGATATTTTCCCTCCAAAGCATGCAGCACAGTGTTTCTGGAATGGAATGTCAGTCTTACCTTGACAGCCAACACACAGCTTGGTGATCAGAAGCCCTTGTGGGGCAGGTTTACTGGAGACTGGCTCAAAGAAATCCTTACACATCAGTGTGTGACAGGCCTCATACTGGGATGGTTTGGGTTGATCCTGGTGACTGTTGGCTTTCTGCTGCCTCAGATCAATTCCAGCCATCCTGGAGGGCTTTGTGAGGGGAGGTTTTTATGTGGCTGGTTGTATGTGTGTTGGTCAGTGTAACATGCTGCTGTGCTTGATGGTGGCTGTTTGTACCCCACAAAGCAGCCCCTGGGACACCAGTGTTGTGAGAAACACTCCCAGAAAAGAACCCAAATTAATTTATAATGTGAGATATAATATCTTTGGGAAGGAAGAAACCCAGTCCTTTACTTTCTCTATGTAAATGTATCATCTCCACATCCCCATCTCTGTTTAGTCAATGGGTGGAGGGGCTCTGCATCCTCATGGGGACTGTGTTTCTGTAGCTGCCTTCTATTTGAGGCTGAACAGATTGAGCTGCCTGAGTGTCTTGTTAGGCTCATATTTCCACATGCCACTTCAGGGCCAGGCAGAGCTTTCTCCAATTTTTAATAATCCTCTTCAAGTGTAGATCCCAGAACCAACCAGAGGCTGAGCAGCCGTTCCCTGCGTGCCAGACTGTGTGAGCAATCCCTCTGTGTAGCACCAAGGATCCTGTTATTTCCCAGCAACAAAATTCCCACTGGATTTCATGTTCAATCAATTGGTTACTTAGATGCTTGGGGACCTTTTTTTTGGAACAGCTGCTTATTGGGGCCATCCCCTGAGACTGTTGCTTCAGCCACATTGATCAGGGAGATTTTGGATACAGCCAGATCCAAACCAAAACCTGGCTGGGTCTTATTTTTCCTGAGCTGTCCATTTTGCTCAGAGGCAATGACCTGAGCTCTTCATTATCTTCAGCTTTCCAGCTCCCTGTGTCCTCTGCTCATTCCATCTATAATGAATTCCTCTTCATCCTGTTCGTTGATATAAATGGAGCCAGGAGAAATTCCCTCTGAGACTTAACCAGGAACTTGCAAGCTTGGAATTGATTTTCCCATTTAGCCTTATTTTAAGACCAATAAGCAAGCTTTTAATCAGTATTATTATTGATTTTTGTATTTTTTTAGCTCTTAATCAAAATGCCCTGTACACTCAGAAGCCTACTGTGAAAATGAAAGGGTTGTTAAAAAGGAGATTATTTGATAGCACTTCTTATCAGCAGCTCCCTGGCAAAGGACACTTGTTTTATAGAGGAGTTAGTAATTTAGGATCTCAGTTGTATTTAGGCTGGGGTCAGTGCAGAGCTGACTGCCCCAAAAGATGTACATTGTGTTCCTGTTTCCCTGAGTCCCTGGGAATATCACTGTTTTAAGACCTGAAAATCAGAATTAATGCTCTGCAGAGCCCTGTAGCTGCCTTTTAAAACTGTGTGGGGTGCTCGTTACCCAGCTCTGAGATTGACTTGACTGCCTGCCACTAGTTGAGTGGAAGCATTTCATCATCTGAGTGCATGGATGTGACTTTTGATCTAATACTGACAAGAGGAGAGGAGAAAAAGACTCAATAATATTCCATTGCTGGCAGTTTTACCAGCTCCATATCCTCCCACCCACCACCATCTGTCTAGGACTCCAACTCTCTTGTCCTCCCCATCTGGAAAGTGGGATTCTTCCTCCGCAGGGCATTGGCAGAGTGAAAGTTTGGAAGGGATTTTAGGGTTAGGGAGGGGGTGCACCTTGGATTGGAGGTGTAGCTGAAATGGTGCCTGCTTTTCTTAGACACTGCAGGAGCCTCCAACAGGCTTTTGTGTTTCATTCTTCCAGTTTCCTGGCAGATCTGATGGACAACTCAGAGCTGATTCGGAATGTGACTCTGTGTGGGCACCTCCACCATGGCAAGGTAGTGTGACTCCCCAACACCTGTCAGGTGGCAGTAATGGCCTGTTTGGTGCTTACCTGACCTCTTGATGCTTTCTGCTCCCCTTGTAAGCACAATTACTCATGGGTTTTCTTTCAGCCACGTGTCCATGAGGAACAGGGTGTCCTGGGGAGGGGGGATGTTTGCTGCTTTTCATCTCTCTGATTTTTCTTTGCTTGTATTTTACATCTCTACATGGTGATGTTTTGGTTCGGTTTTTTTACTTCTAAGTGTTTTGGTTTGTTTTTTTACTTCTAAGTGTTTTTTACTTCTAAGTTGGTTTTTTTTACTTCTAAGTGATAATCCTGTTTTCCTGCCTTTCGGAGGGGAGTAAGGATCAAGAGCACACTGTGCTCCCACTTTCTCTACGTCTGCTGGAGGGATGGGCTTGTGTTTGCATTTCTCTCTCTGAACATAGTCACCTCCTTTCTCTTGTGCTCTGATATTTTTCAGACTTGTTTTGTTGACTGTCTGATTGAACAAACACACCCAGAGATCCGGAAGCGCTACGACCAGGATGTAAGTAAACTGGGGGTGTGATCCTGCCTTGGGCAACACAGGTTGGCTTTACACTCAGAGGCAGCATGACATGGGGAAAATGTGGTTTAAAATCAGAATGTGGGGGTTGGAAAACCAGAGCTCTGTCCTGATCTTGTCTCTCACTTGACACTAGGACCATGTGTATAGAGTTACTGTGTCCTGCTCCATACTGTCAAAATGTGACACTCTGACTTTGTCTTTGCAGCTTTGCTACACTGATATATTGTTCACAGAGCAGGAGGTAAGTGAACCTGGAGATTTTCATCCAGTTACCTCACACTTTCTTACTGTGGGCAGTTTCCTCTTCCATTTCACCATCTTTTTGTGCCTTCCTGATTTAATTTTTTTAAAATCTGGGGTGCATCATGAGGAGTGTGGGCAGCAGGTCACAGGAGGGGATCCTCCCCCTCTACTCTGCCCTGCTCAGGCCCCACCTGGAGTGTCGTGTCCAGTGCTGGGCTCCCTGGGATAAAAAGGACAGGGATCTCCTGGAGAGAGTCCAGAGAAGGGCTACGAAGATGATTAGGGGCCTGGAGCATCTATCCTATGAGGAAAGGCTGAGTAAGTTGGGACTCTTCAGCCTTGAGAAGACTAAGGGGGACCTAATTAAAGGCTATAATTATCTGAAGCAGGAGATGCAGGGGGAATCAGCCAGTCCCTGTTCAGTGTCTGTGGGGACAGGACAAGGGGCAATGGCTGCAAGTTGGAGCACAGGAAGTTCCACAACAACCTGGGGAGGAACTTTTCCCCAGTGAGGGTGAGGGAGCCCTGGGACAGGCTGCCCAGGGGGTGTGGAGTCTCCTTCTCTGGAGAGATTCCAGCCCCATCTGGACACCGACCTGTGCAGTATGAGCTGGGGAGCTGCTTTGGCAGGGGGGTTGGACCCCAGGAGCTCCCCAGGTCCCTTCCAACACCTACAGCTCTGTGATTCTATGATTCTATGAAATCAGTGACATGATCTCCTCTTGTTTGCCACAGTAAGTTCCCTGGTCCAAATTTCTTCCATTTCCTGCAACCCAACCCTCATCACCATATATGATTTTATTTACCTGAGGTGATAACTTGTGTAATGCTGAAAATCTATAGCAGAGTTATCCCAGCACAGGGGTAATGCCTGTTTTTGGTGGGAGGAGGTGGTGGAAGGGCTTCATGGCAGTGGTGGATGAGCAGAAAGACTGGGATTTCACAATAAACATATTTCTCCTCAGTTTCCTTTTATGGGAACTCCTAGCTGGGTGCTCTGACTCCATGTGGTTGGTGTGAATGGGAATCTTGCTTTATTACCCACCGAATATTGTCGTGACCAGGACAATCCTGTACATCATCTCTTTCTCTTCCTCTTAAAGCCCTGCTTTATGTGGTGGGTGATCAAGTCTTGCCCTTCAAGGTATAACTGGATAGCAGCAGAAGGGCAAGAGCACAGAAAACCATGTCTTTGGTCTCTGGTGGTGTATGATTGTGCTGCGGTGGCTCCGCAGGCTGAGCTGGTACAGATGGAGGCGCTGGGCTGGATGCTGCAGCAGCCTGAGAATCATAGAATCACAGACTGCTCTAGGTTGGAAGGGACCCCAAGGATCACTGAGCTCCAACCCCCCTGCCACAGGCAGGGACACCAACCTCAGGCCTGGAGCTACACAAGGTTGCCCAGGGCCCCATCCAACCTGGCCTTCAACACCCCCAGAGATGGGGCACCTACCCCCTCTCTGGGCAGCCTGTTCCAGCCCCTCACCACTCTTTCTGTAAAAAACTTCCCCCTAATATCCAATCTAACCCTTCCCTCCTTTAGCTTTAATCCATCCCCCTTGTTACAACCTTGAGGTTGTAACTCCCTCCCTGGGAGGAACAGGGTGTCCTGGGGGGATGTTTGCTGCTTTCCATCTCTCTGATTTTTCTTTGCTTGTATTTTGCATCTCTACATGGCGATGTTTTGGTTTGTTTGTTTTTCTTTCTTTTAACTGCTAATCCTGTTTTCCTGCCTTGCAGAGGGGAGTAGGGATCAAGAGCACACCAGTGACCATTGTTCTGCCAGACACCAAAGGAAAATCTTTTCTCTTCAACATCATTGACACTCCAGGTGACTGTATAATCCAGAACATTCTGCTTTGGGATGCACTTGGTGTGCAGAGCAGATATGTGACCATGTGAATGAAGGTTTCTCTTGTTAATAAACCTCCTTGGTCCTCTGGACAGTGCTACTGACAGGCTAGAGCAAGGAAAACATCTGTGGTGCTGCATAATGAGGGCCTCCGAAGAGCTCTTGTGTCGGATTGTGGTGGGATTGTGTAGCATGGGCTCTCAGAAAGACAAAGAAAGAATTTATACTCCAAATCCTCGCAGATTCATCCAGAAATGTCACACTGGGGCAGTGAAACTCTGGGAAGTTCTCTTTCACAGGCAGAAATGTGTTTTGGGGCATGTTTGTTTTTTCATAGATGATCCCAGCCTGGTCCTGAGTCTTTAGCTAAATTCATTCTGAAATCACTTCCAGTAGTAACAACTGTGCTGCTGGCTTTGTTAGGCTTGTGTTTCTGATCAGCAGGCCTAATTGAGGGCTAATGGGGCTGCAAATATGTTTCACTCAAGTGTATGAGAAGCATGTGGAGAATTGGGTTTTCCAGGTGTTGTGTGGTGGGGACTGTGCTTTTCTCAAATGCTGTTCCCCAGCCAAGTTCCCTCCAGCCTCTGACAAGCTCCTGTGGGGGGAACATAATCATGGATCAACTTCTTGTAAGAAATCAAGGCCAGGCTTTAGGAATGAGGGTCTTGGGACACATCTGTTGAGTTGTAGCTCAAGATGAGGGAGGTTAGAGTGCAGGAGGAGGCTGGAGAGAGAGGCATCTGTTGTTCTTTGGTAAGAAGTAATCTTCCTCCTTTTCCTGAAGTACTTGCACAGAGCTGTGAGAAAAAACAGTAATGAATGTGATGAAAAGTGCCTGTTAAAGGAGTTGTTGTGTTTATTCTCAAAAAATAGCATTAAATCTGAAGTGAATCCCTGCGCAGAGCTCTGGCAGCCACTCCTAGGTTGCTGTCTGAGAAAGAAGTCATTCTGCCTTGCTGGATACCTGTGACCAGATTAAGCTGCAGAGCAGAGGGACAGCTTTCCACCCTCCACGCTGCTCGTGTCAGGGTTTACTCTGGGCCTCACCACTGTTCTGTGTTTTTGAAGGTCATGTCAATTTTTCTGATGAGGTGACAGCTGGCCTGCGTATTTCGGACGGCGTTGTGCTCTTCATCGATGCGGCTGAGGGGGTGAGTGTCAGGTTCTCCTGGGGGTTGACAGCAAAATCTCTTCTGCTCAGGTCGTTGATCTTGCTTTGGCATGAAGGGCTGAGATGGGTTCAGCTTTCTGGGGTGAAGGATTTCTGGAGGACACTTTGGGAAGTGAGAGTGTTTTCCAGCCATAACAGGGACTCAAGCCTCTAGCTTCTTTATCCAGGGCTGACATCATGTGTGTGACCTGTAGGCCGCTTATCTAACTTGTTTGCATTTCCATCCTCATAAAAATCCAGCAGGTTATTTATATCTGAGATGTCCAAGGGGTAGGATTCAAGGAATTCAGTTGGGTTAGCACCTAATTCTCCATTTCAGGGTGATGATCTTGATGCCTGGTGGCTGAGCTCAGGCTTTTCTGCAGCCCTCTGCATAAGGGTCGCTGCTTTCTTTGTCGTGCCTCAGAGAGCATTTTGGGGAGAGCTTTCTCTAGGGGTCTTTATGCTTGTTACCCCCCCTCAGGTGATGCTGAACACGGAGAGGCTGATCAAGCACGCAGTGCAGGAGAGGCTTGCAGTGACTGTGTGCATCAACAAGATAGACAGACTGATCCTGGAGCTGAAATTACCCCCTACAGATGCCTACTACAAACTCCGACATATCGTTGATGAAGTTAATGGTCTGATCAGGTAAAGGGATTGGGGGGACACATGGTTGGAACTCACCGTCCCTGTTCCATCGTGGGTGCTTCTCTCCATGAGCCCTGTGACTGCCTGGAAACTTCAGAGCTCTATCTCTTGACAAGTTGGATTATGGGAAATGGTGCAGGAAGAACCATCAGAAGTTGAAAATTCGTCTCGGCCAATATATTGAATTTCAGAGGGAGGGCAAATCCTGCCTGAATTCTGACAAGCTTCATGGGGTCAGCCCCTTTTCCCCCAGTAAAAAGTGGGGAAAGTGGACACATGGCCAGAGCAGGGAACATCTGTGCTTGTGAATGTCTCAGATACACTGAGATTGTCCAGGCTGTATCCCAAATTGTAGGCTGGGGGTCTCTCAAAGCTCCCAAACTTTTATTACAAATTGGAGCTTGCTGTCCCAGCCCCTGATGAGAGACTCTCATATTGCCATGGCCAGATCTCCTTGCAACACCCTGCCCGGGGAAGGGAGGGACATCTTCCCTGGCCTTCACAGTAGCAGTGCATCATTTCTGAGGGCTCTTCCCTCTGATTTGTCTGCACTGAAGCCTGTGTAACCCCAACCCAAGTTTACACAGGAGCTCACTACATGTGAGTCTGTTCAGTCACTATTGGCATCGAGCAGCTCAGAGCAGGATGCTTGTGATCACATTAAAACAGTTTCAACTCAGTTCTGTCCCTACGTTGCCTTGAATCACTTCATAAACCTCACTGCCTTCTTTTAGGGGAAGCAAAACTCTACCTGACAAACAGTATGAAGCAATTGTGTCAGTAACAGTTTCAGTTCTAGGCCTTTAGCCATAAAATCATACAGACCCTGCAGCTCCCATGGCACACATGCTGTGGCTGGTTGTAAGGTGCTGTTTGGCAGCGCAGAATCCGTGCTGCTGTTTGGTGTGGGAGGTGGATTTAAGCCTCTTCCTTGGGTTAATCACATTGATTTTTTTTTTTTTTTTAATTTTTGTTTCTCTTGTCTCTAAAACTGTCTCCTCTCAGCATGTATTCCACTGATGAGAACCTGGTCCTGTCTCCCCTTCTGGGGAACGTGTGTTTCTCCAGTTCACAGTACAGCATCTGCTTCACGCTGGGATCGTTTGCAAAGATTTATGCAGACACATATGGTGAGGACTATCCAGAAACCTCCTGCACTTTAACATCTCACTTTCTAACTGATTTTGTTGAGGCTTTCTGAGCTGTCCAGCTTTCACTGCAGATACAGGGACAGCATATGCAGTTTTGAATCTCTGGGAGTTGAGATGTTCTGCAGATCATTATCCTGTCTGGTAAAAAGCAGGAATACAGCTCTGACTTAGTTTTAGCTACATAATTTCTCCTGAGAAATGTTTCCTGGGTATGAAGCCAGTGTTTTATATGTACTCTTAAGCAGAAAAAATGAGCCCAGCTATGACAGTGGAGTGCAAGGGTAAGTGTAGTGCTGGAGTGCAGGTGGAAGAGTTGTGCTGGAGTGCAGGTGGAAGAGTTGTGCTGGAGTGCAAGTGTGAGGTGTTGGGCTGGAGTGCAAGTGTGAGGTGTTGGGCTGGAGTGCAAGTGTGAGGTGTAGTGCTTTCCTTCTATCAGCAGAGCTTAGGAGTGAAGTGGTTAAGTCCTGCCTGCCTTTTCACAAAAGTCTCCAGAGTCTGAGGCTCAGCTGCAGCTGGGCACAAGCCTGGCCCCGCAAGGTTTTGCACTCTTGCCCTCTTTCTTTTTTAAGAAACTCTCTTTTCCTGCCTTTGATTTAATTGTCTGTTCCCTGGTGCCCACTGAAGGCAATCTGCCACTTGTGAAAGTGGCCAGCGGTACAGCCAGGGTTTTTGAAGTCTCACACTGGGGAGTTGGGGGTGATCTGTAAGGAGGCACAAGCGGTGGAAGGAGGATGTTGTAAAGCAGCTGGCCAAGCTATTGCAAAGAAGTTAGCCTGAGGGAGGATGAAGTTGTAGAGGTCAGGCACTGATGTTTCAGGCCTATCGTGTGTCCTCGTGAGTTTGGAGTAATAAATGAGCTCCCTGGGTGTTGTGACATTAACTCCATGCCTGCTAGGATGATGCCCCTTCCTTGGGGGACTGCTAAAGACGTGGGCACTGTCTGTAGGAGATCATAGAATCATAGAATTGTAGGGGTTGGAAGGGACCTGGGGAGCTCCTGGGGTCCACCCCCCCTGCCAAAGCAGCTCCCCAGCTCATACTGCACAGGTCGGTGTCCAGACGGGGCTGGAATCTCTCCAGAGAAGGAGACTCCACACCCCCTGGGCAGCCTGTCCCAGGGCTCCCTCGCCCTCACTGGGGAAAAGTTCCTCCTCATGTTGGTGTGGAACTCCCTGTGCTCCAACTTGCAGCCATTGCCCCTTGTCCTGTCCCCACAGACACTGAAAAGGGGCTGGCTGATTCCCCCTGCATCCCATGCTTCAGGTAATTTTAGACTTTAATTAGGTCCCCCCTTAGTCTTCTCAAGGCTGAAGAGTCCCAACTTACTCAGCCTTTCCTCATAGGATAGATGCTTCAGCCCCTAATCATCTTCATAGCCCTTCTCTGGACTCTCTCCAGGAGATCCCTGTCCTTTTTATCCCAGGGAGCCCAGCACTGGACACAACACTGCAGGTGGGGCCTGAGCAGGGCAGAGCAGAGGGGGAGGATCCCCTCCTGTGACCTGCTGCCCACACTCCTCCAGATGCCCCCAGGATCCCATTGTCTCTCTGAGCCTATAGGGCACACTGCTGGCTCATGGCCACCCTGTCACCCACCAGCACCCCCAGATGCCACTGGGATGTGAGCAGAGTGGGTACTTGAAGGCAGTAACACTGGATTGTGGCCACCAGGGATTTTGTGTGCAGCCACCACACTTCTGATAACACGAGTTATAGCAGTTTTAACTGTCAGAACCCCAGCCACTGTGAAATTTCTTATGCTTGCACATCTGCCCACAGCAAAAGCTTGTTTGGAAACTGCTGTAAATTACCACTGCTGTCTTATTATTTGTAAATCTACCCTGACAGCCAAGCGCTGCCGCTGTTCCGTCAGCGCTCGGGTATTCAGCCAGGCACTTAGTGCAGCAGTTGGAAAAGAGAAGAGAACCTGGAGATGTTCAGCAAGGCAGAAAATGCCTGTGATAAGCCTGTGGGGCAGATGGGGGTGTATGCCATGCCAGCACCTTGGCGCTGCAGCGTCAGGTTGTGGTGGTTAATGTTAGAAGAGTGAAGCAGATGTAGCGGGGTTCCTGCAGCACGGCGTCTGGCAGCCCAGCTCTTCTCAAGCTCTTCTCAGCTCTACCCTTGGGTGTAATTGAGAGAGTTGAAATGTTTGAGAGGCAATTGTGCAAACACTCAGCATAGCTGGGTTGCTGCTGTGGTTCTCAGTGAGCTGTTTCCCACTCCCCTCTCTGCCTGGTTTCCCCAGCTCAGGGCCTACTAGTCCAGCATCGATCCATTAAATCCTCAGGGTTGGTTGAAAAGCCAAACCCCAAAGATTTCCAAGGTGAGAGAAATACAGTGTCAGCTGAGAGACATTTGCCATTTCCTTTGTCCTTTTAGGAGACATCAATTACCAGGAGTTTGCAAAGCGGCTTTGGGGTGACATCTACTTCAACCCGAAGACGTAAGGAACCTGTTGAAATATTTGTTAGCTTATTGTTGGGCTTTTCCCTCCTTTCCCTGTAAAACATGGACTGGATCACCACCCTTCAAACCTGAGCTGTCCTTTGGTCCTGTGATGGAGCAGTATCTGGGAGGGCTTGAGTCAGGCCTCCTGCCTGGTGTGAATCCATGTGGTCCTTCAGAATCCTTTAACTGGGAGCAGAGAGCTTCCTCTGGCCTTCATTTGGAGTAAATGTGACTCCCTGAGGGCTTCCCAGGAGGACTGGGAGGGAGAAGATAACCTGGGAAGAGCAGAGGCTGTGCTGTGTAGGGCTGCTTGCAGGCTGCAGAGTCCTGGCTCCTCACATCTCCTTCGGTCTCCCAACAGCCGCAAATTCACTAAGAAGGCCCCAACGAGCAGCTCCCAGCGCAGCTTTGTGGAGTTCATTCTGGAGCCCCTCTACAAGATCTTGGCTCAGGTACGTGGAGGTTCCTTCTCCCCATAGCTCCAGGTTGGAGCAGCTGAGGTAGTGGTGTGGCTGGAGCCTGCAGGACTGTTACACAGGGTGATTTTCAGGGATTTCTGGGTTTTGGGGTGCAGAGGAATTGTGGGCAGCTCCTTAACTGTTGCTTGTTGCAAATTCGACCCCACATTTGCCTAGAGTTCCCTTTGCTTTCTGGAATATCAGCCAAGTGCCAGTTTGAACCAATTAAATGGTCCTGTGAGCTCTAAACCCAGTGGGGCAGGAGCCCTGAGGGTGAGGGATGGTGTGTGAAGCTGCACCTGGGAGTTCCAGGCTTGGAGCCCCCCAGCACAGCTGAGCACTGCTCCTTGTCTTGCAGGTGGTGGGAGATGTGGACACGACCCTGCCCAGGACTCTGGATGAACTTGGCATCCACTTGACCAAAGAGGAGTTGAAATTGAACATCCGGCCCCTCCTGCGGCTTGTCTGCAAGAAGTTCTTTGGGGAATTCACAGGTACCTGCTGTGTGTCTTCTCTTCTCCTCTTCCCTGGGGATGCCCCAGCTGGATCCTGTGGCCAGAGCTGGGTCCCCAATACAAGATAGATGTGGAGCTAATGGAGAGGGTTCAGAGGAGGCCGTGGGGATGCTCAGAGGGCTGGAGCAGCTCCCCTACAAAGAGAGGCTGAGGGAGCTGGGCTGGGTCAGCCTGGAGAAGAGAAGGCTGTGGGGGGACCTCATTGCAGCCTGCCAGTCCCTGAAGGGAGCAGAGGAACAGGAGGGGAATCAGCTTGTTAAAGGGCAGAGTCTGGCAGGACAAGGGGGATGGAGTGAAGCTGGAGGAGGGAAGGGTTAGATGAGATATTAGGGGAAAGTTCTTTACAGAGCGAGTGGTGAGGGGCTGGAACAGGCTGCCCAGAGAGGGGGTGGGTGCCCCATCCCTGGGGGTGTTCAAGGCCAGGTTGGCTGGGGCCCTGGGCAACCTTGTGTAGCTCCAGGCCTGAGGTTGGTGTCCCTGCCTGTGGCAGGGGGTTGGAGCTCTGTGATCCTTGGGGTCCCTTCCAACCCAGACCATTCTATGATTCTCCAACCTTTCTGACAGCCTAGTCTGACACCCCCAGAGTTTGCTACAGCTGTGGGGTGCTCACTTGCCAGCTCCCTCCTCAGCCTCTCAAAAGGAAAACATTAAACCATTCCCAAGGGGCAGCTCAAGACACTGCTCACACCTTCCCCGTTGCTGTGGGCGCTCTGCAGTCGCAATGGCTTTGACTCATGGTTACCTAGCTCCTTTCCTTTCCCTTCCCCTGCTTGATCATGTTCTCAGGAGGTATTTGCCTTTCCAGGCTTTGTGGACATGTGTGTGCAGCATATCCCCTCCCCAAAGGTGGGGGCCAAGACCAAAATTGAACATACCTACACCGGTGGAGTGGACTCTGATCTAGGAGAGGCCATGAGCGAATGCGACCCTGACGTAAGGAAACTCTTCTGCTTTGCTCTCAGAGTCCAGAAGCCTGGCAGATATGTTCTCCTTCCTCTGCCTTGACAGGGCAGCTGCCTCCTAGACAGCCATCTGCACAGATTTGACTTCCAGCATTTGGAAACCTCTCATCCAATACTGAAACAAATCTCTTCGCTCTGAGAAACTTTAGCAGCCTGCCAGGGCAGCCCTTGAGAGGGAGAATTGTTTGTCAGTGCTCAGAGAAGAACAGGACTAGGTCAGGGCTTCAAGAGCACATGGGAACTGCAGGGTGATTTTGTGGCCTTTTGTAGCCTTTTCGTTCCCTTTCCTTCAAGTTTGATATTTTTTTCTCTCCAAACTGTGAGAAAACTGCTCCAAACTGTACTGATAAAAATAACCCTCCATTAGTTAGTCAGCACCTTCCATATCAGAGCCTTGCAAAGCCCCTTCCTCCTCTAACAGCTTGTACTGAGCTTGTCTGGAGCCACCAACGCCAACTAGAGAGGAATTTGCCAGAGACTTTTGCTCTGATGTCTGGAGAGAGAAATGAATTGTTTATTTAATGAGCTGTGGTTACCCACATAAAGCTGCACAGTGGTGACTGTCACCCTGTTGTGGAGTGACTTTATGGGACTGTGAGCTGGGATCTGTGGGGGCTTGGGTGCTCTGCCCTCACCTCTTTGCAGACCAGCAGATGAGGTTTCTTCTCACATCCTTGTCCAAACTGCTGTTTACTGCTCCACAAGAGGAGGGAGGAGAGCTCCAGAAAAAGTCTACCAAAGTCTTTCCAGGGGTCTCCATACATGGCAAGGAGATGTCAGGATTCCAGTGGAAGGAAATTAAGAACTCAACAAGTTCAAAGAAGTATTTCTCTGAGAGGACAAGAGGGAATGGCTTCAAACTGGAAGAGGGCAGGGTGAGGTTAGACATGAGGAAGGAATTCTTCACTCTGAGGGGGGGAGACCCTGGCACAGGCTGCCCAGAGAGGCTGTGGGAGCCCCTGGATCCCTGGCAGGGCTCAAGGCTAGGTTGGATGGAGCTTTGGGCACCCTGGTGCTAGTGAAGGTACCCCTGCCCATTTGAGGTCCCTTCCAACCCAAAGCACTTTGTGATTCCATGATCCATGAGTTCTACCAGGTCTCTGTCTTGTTTCTGAGTTGTATTTTCAGAGAGGTTTATTACATTTCTCTCTCCTGGAAAGGGTCCTCTGATGTGTCACACAACAAAAATGTACAGCACAGACGATGGAGTTCAGTTCCATGCCTTTGGCAGGGTGCTCAGTGGTACCATCCACGCTGGGCAGCCTGTGAAGGTCCTTGGAGAAAACTACACCCTGGAAGATGAGGAGGATTCCCAGATCTGCACTGTTGGGCGCCTCTGGATCTCAGTGGCAAGGTATGGAGAGAGCTCTGGTGATAGGTTTGTGTGGGAGAGGAGTCACCTGGAGCTGTTACTGCCAGGGAAAGGGAGGAGGATGGTGCTGCAAGGGAGGAGGATGGTGCTGCAAGGGGCCTGAGCGCTGCAGTGATGCTCCTCTGATTTTAGGTATCACATTGAGGTGAACCGTGTGCCTGCTGGCAACTGGGTACTGATTGAAGGAGTGGACCAGCCCATAGTGAAGACAGCCACTGTCACAGAGCCTCGGGGCAATGAGGAGGTACAGAGCAGAGCCAAGAGTCAGGGGGTGGAGCACATCCCAAAAGCTCCAGTGAGGTTAGAGGGACCTTGTCTGTCAAGGTCCCAGGGCACAGGGGATGCTGAGGGACACACACCAGCTTCCAACACTGTGCCCAGCACCAGTGGCCACCTCACAATGCAGACACTCAGCTCTTTGTCTGCTTCCAGGCTCAGATCTTCCGTCCTTTGAAGTTCAACACCACATCTGTCATCAAAATAGCTGTGGAGCCAGTCAACCCCTCCGAGCTCCCCAAGATGTTAGACGGTCTCCGCAAAGTCAACAAGAGTTACCCCTCCCTTACTACTAAGGTATTTCTGGTGTATGTGTGGCTGTTGGCAGCCTGTGCTGTGGGCTGCCTCAGGAGTTTTTTACTCTAGGTTGTTTTGGGGTAGGTTTTTTTCATGCTCTTGTGGTTGACCTCAGAAACCATGTGGAAATAGCAGGAAATTGTAAATCCAGCAGAAAAACACAGAGTTTGGTGTGCCAGGGAAGTGGCTTTCTGTGGGGCATGTCAGCATTTTCTGCTAGAAAAGGCTGTGGGAGATTTCCTTGGGGTGCTCTGCTCCTAAGCAGCTTATTTCCTCCTCTGCTCTGCCATGGTCAGGCCCCACCTGCAGTGCTGTGTCCAGGGCTGGGCACCCTGGGATAAAAAGGACAGGGATCTCCTGGAGAGAGTCCAGAGAAGGGCTACGAAGATGATGAAGGGCCTGGAGCATCTATCCTATGAGGAAAGGCTGAGAGAGCTGGGGTTGTTCAGCCTGGAGAGAAGAAGCCTGAGAGGGAATCTGATCAATGTTTATCAATATCTGAAGTGTGGGACACGAGGAAATGGCCAGCCCCTTTTCAGTGTCTGTGGGGACAGGACAAGGGACAATGGCTGCAAGTTGGAGCACAGGGAGTTCCACACCAACATGGGGAGGAACTTTTCCCCAGTGAGGGTGAGGGAGCCCTGGGACAGGCTGCCCAGGGGGTGCGGAGTCTCCTTCTCTGGAGAGATTCCAGCCCCGTCTGGACACCGACCTGTGTGCCCTGTCCTAGGGACCCTGCTTGGGCAGGGGGTTGGACCCCATGGGCTCTGGAGGGCCCTTCCAACCTCTACGATACTGTGATTTAAAGCTGGTGCTTCCTCAGGGAAGGGCCTGTGAGCAGTGACACTGTCAGCTGAACCCCTGCCTTGATTTCTCAGGTAGAAGAGTCAGGAGAGCACGTTATCCTGGGGACAGGGGAGCTCTACCTGGACTGTGTGATGCACGATCTGCGGAAGATGTATTCAGAGATTGATATCAAGGTGAGGAAACAAGAGGGGTTTTCCCAGCTGGGGAGGGGGCTTTGTCCCCCTATCTCAGAAGAACAGGGAAATAAACCTAGCTGAATGTGTAGCATGGATTTTGTTGGGTCCTTTTAAAAGGAAAAGGCTGTTAGGATGTAAAAGTAACCTACAGCCTGACTGTCACACCATTGTGATTGAAAGCCTGAAAACTGGCTTGGAGATGGGGGTCTGACCACGTGCCAGCCTTGTCCTGTACTTGGACAGAACTTTTCATACCTGGAGTGAGGTGTAAAGGTTCCTGTCCTATTTGAGGGAAGGGGATTAGTAAAGCTGCCTGTGCAGACCTCTGTGGTTCCTACACCAGGCGCATGAAAACACTGGCAGGTGAACCAGGGTTATTTTTTCCCTTGTAGATGTTCAAAGGTTTCAAACTGCCTTTTGAAACCCAGAAAAGGCCTTGCAGACCTGACAAAGCTGTTGTTATTCCAGGTCGCTGATCCGGTGGTGACATTCTGTGAGACAGTGGTGGAAACATCCTCCCTAAAATGCTTTGCTGAGACACCCAACAAGAAGTAAGAGCTTGGGGGTGAGCTGGGTGCTGGGCAGATGAGGGGCTTCACTAGAGACTGGGCTTTGTCCCCTCCAAGGGCTCTGTTCTTGGTGGCTGTTGTTCAGACATCCTGCCCTGGCAGCAGCTCTCTGGAGCTCCTCTATAGCACCTTGTGTCCCAGGGGTGTTTCTGTGCTGTGCAGGAGCTCTCAGAGCAGAGGGAATAAAGATGGATCCACATCCTCCTTTTTTTTTAAGCTGAATTTCCCACCTTCCCAGCAGTTGTGAGGTGTTTCCCAGGCTAGGAGATGTTTTGGGATCCTAGAGCAGGTGCCAAAGAGCCTGGTGCTGCCTTCAGGAATTCCCCAAACTTTTCATGAGCAAAAGCTTTGTCTTCTCCTCCCCATTTATCATCTTGAAACGGATTTTTCTCCTTTCTGGTGGTGCACTGGGGCCTTACAGCCCAGTCTCCTCTTCCTCCCCAGCATGTGTCTGGAGGAGAGAGGGCTGTGAGGGAACATGGGCTCAATGAAATCCAGGAGCACAGGGCATTTTGATGCCTGAATTTTCAGGGAAGATAGCTTTTCCCTTGTGGTTTCTGGTTCTCCTTACCCTCCTTCATCCTGGTATCCTTTCTGTGGGTGGCAGCCTCATTTTTAGGGAACAGAAAGGTTCCAGTCTTAGGTCAGTGTCCAAACTGCTGGGCATGTGGAGTGACCTGCTCTGGGGGCAGGTTACTTGTGTGGGTGAGGTTCTCTGAGACATATTGCCTGGCCCATGGGCTTCCTTCTGCAGCCTGGACAAGCACTGGACATCTGGCAGGAGAGATGGAGCATCCTGTCCCTTAGCAATCTGCTTCTGGAGACAAACAGGCTTCAGAGAGCAGTTGGTAGACACAGGGGTTGTCTTTATAAGCAAGACAGTAACAGTGAAGGACAGGGATGGCTTCATCTCCCTGGCTGTCTGTTTGAGTCAGTACACAGTCCCTGGGGTCCTGCCAATTACTCCCATTTCCATCATTCTGTGGACTAATTGCAACCATCTCTCTTCTCAGGAACAAGATCACTATGATTGCTGAGCCTCTGGAGAAGGGACTGGCAGAGGACATTGAAAACGAAGTGGTCCAGATAACGTGGAACAGGTAGGAGTGAACTGGGGACAGCAGGAATCTGCTCAGAGTCAAATCTCTGGGGGAGAAGGGGAATGCTGGGATCTGCAGGGTGCATAGTGTCAGCCAGCAGCCTCCAGGCAGGACCCTGGGTCTGGCATTGCTACTGAGCACTCCAGGAGCTTCTGTCCCAGCACATGAGCTGTGCCAGGCATAGCACTGAAGCAGTTTCATGCCTGCAGGAGCTGTGGGGCTGTAAATAGCTTGGGAGCTCAGGTCAGGTACTTGTTTCCTAAAGTTTCTTCTCTTCTGCCATCAGAAAGAAGCTGGGGGAATTCTTCCAGACCAAATATGACTGGGATTTGCTGGCTGCCCGTTCCATCTGGGCCTTTGGGCCAGATGCCACTGGCCCAAACATCCTGGTAGATGATACGCTGCCCTCAGAGGTGAGAAGCAGGCAGGGGGTTGTGTTCTGGGGAGATGCTTGTCCTGTGGTGCTGAGAGGTGGCTCCTTCCAGCACCTGCAGCATGGTCCTAATGCTTTTGGAGTGTGTGTTGGTTTGCTGGATCTCAGGGCTGCTTCTTTCACAGCACTCCACTGGCTGGCAAATGGTCTGTTACCTTCCAGGGGTTGCTGCTTTGCCAGTGTCTTCAAAATTAGCAGCTAAAAACCCTGCCTCCAGTGTTGCTCTTCATTTACAGCAGCGGATGCTGCTGAGACGTGAGAGGGAAGGCTGGTTGTTGGGGATGTGGGGAAATGTTGCTGCTTGTCTGGGAACTGTTTTTTAAGCACTGGGGTCTGTCACTGCCTTGTGGTGCAGGTCTGATCTCTGAAGCTGTCTCTCTGTCTGTCTGCAGGTAGACAAGTCGCTGCTGGGCTCTGTGAAGGACAGCATTGTGCAGGGATTTCAGTGGGGCACCAGGGAGGGGCCTCTCTGTGATGAATGTAAGTAGGACCAATGGAGAAGTGGAGCTAATAGGATCAATGAAATTCATCCCTCTGTGAGGAGGCTTTGCTGGTGCTGTCCCTCAGCAGTCGGTTCCCTTCTCACCCCACAGTTCTGGGGATGGGTGACAAGGGAGATAACAGAACCCCCTGCTTTTTCCTGGCTGCAGATGCCACCCAGGCACTGCCCCTTCCCATCTCCCTACAAACTGGGAGCTGGCAAACTGGCTCCCCCAGCCCCTGGCTCTAGTCATACATAGTTTGGGTGCAGACCAGCAGGCACCCTGCAAGACAAGCTGCTGAGTTGGTGTTTGATAGGCAGGGTTAGGACATGTGCTTTACCTGCTGGAATTAGAAGGGCAACCAGGCTGGGGAAGGGGCTGGAGGGCAAATCCTCTGAGGAGCAGCTGAGGGAGCTGGGGGTGTTGAGCCTGGAGAAGAGGAGGCTGAGGGGAGAGACCTTCTCCCCACCTCCCCTGCCTTGCCAGGAGGGTGCAGAGAGGTGGGCGATGGTCTCTTCAGCCAGGGGACAGGAGATGGGACAAGGGGCAATGGGCTCAAGCTGCCCCAGGGCAGGGTCAGAGCAGATGGGAGGGAAAAGCTCTTCCCTGGCAGAGTTGTGGGGCTGTGGCACAGGCTGCCCAGGGAGGGGCTGAGTCACCTGGCCACCTGGAGTGGCCAGCAGGGACAGGGAGGGGATTGTCCCTCTCTGCTCTGCCCTCGTGAAGCCCCAGCTGGATCCTGTGTCCAGAGCTGGGGCTCCCAATACAAGAAAGATGTAGAACTGTTGGAGTGGGGACAGAGGAGCCACAAAGATAATTAGAGGGCTGGAGCACCTGCCCTACAAGGAGAGTCTGAGGGAGCTGGGCTTGTTCAGCCTGGAGAAGAGAAGGCTGTGGGGGGACCTCATTGCAGCCTGCCAGTCCCTGAAGGGAGATTATAAACAGGAGGGGAATCAGCTTTTTAAAAGGGCAGAGACTGGCAGGACAAGGGGGAAGCTAAAGGAGGGAAGGGTTAGATTGGATATTAGGGGGAAGTTTTTTACAGAAAGAGTGGTGAGGGGCTGGAACAGGCTGCCCAGAAAGGGGGTGAGTGTCCCATCCCTGGGGGTGTTCAAGGCCAGGTTGGATGGGGCCCTGGGCAACCTTGTGTAGCTCCAGGCCTGAGGTTGGTGTCCCTGCCTGTGGCAGGGGGTTGGAGCTCTGTGATCCTTGGGGTCCCTTCCAGCCCTTGCCATTCTGTGATTCTTCCCTGGATGTGTTTAAAAAAGGGGTTGCTGAGGGATATGGTTTAGTTTAGGATGGGAATGGTTGGACTTGATGATCTTCAGAGGTCTTTTCCACCTCTGTGGTTCTGTGATTCCTCAGTGATCCGCAACGTGAAGTTCAAGATCCTGGATGCAGTGATTGCTCAGGAGCCCCTGCACCGGGGTGGAGGACAGATCATCCCCACGGCCCGCAGGGTGGTCTACTCCGCCTTCCTGATGGTGAGGACCAGGCTGTGTGTGACAAGGACTGAACCTCCTGCTGCTCCAGCTCCTTTGGGCCCTAGGGAGTGTGGGTTGTGTGTGTGCTGTGCTCTGCTCCAAGGGTGTTGGTTTAAACTGACTCCTTCATCCATGAATGCTTCCAGCGCCCTTGTGTGTTGGCGGATGGCTCTTACAAGCAATCACGTTCCAGTCTGGCTAGAAACTTGTGTGCAGCTGCTCTGATTCCCCTTTTTTCCTGCTGTTTGGCTTGCTGGGAAGTGTGGGTGTGCAGGAGAGGGAAGCATATGACTCATAGCCAGAAAGAGACAAGCTCCATTCAGTGTTTGACGTGGGTTTGGGTGGCCGTGGGGCAGCAGGAACCCTTCCATCCCCATGTCAGGCACTGCGTGTGAGTTGCAAACCAGTCTCTGACTCTTACTGGAACCAAATTTTGCCCTGCTGCTGCTGCTAAAGGGTCAGTGGCTTGTGTCCCTTTCTCCCCACAGGCCACCCCTCGCTTGATGGAGCCCTACTACTTTGTGGAGGTGCAGGCTCCTGCTGACTGTGTGTCTGCAGTGTACACGGTGCTGGCTAGGCGGAGGTGAGCTGCCCTCACTGGCTGCAGTGTTCCAAAGCAGCAGCTACTCACTGGGGATCTGGGCTGCTGGAGACATTCCCTGCACTGGGTGTGAAGCAAGGGGAGAGGCTGGAACCTGTCTGAGTGACAGCCCAAAGGTTCCTTGGCTGCTCCGAGCCCCTGTGCTGTGTGGGGAGGGATGGTCAGGATCACCTGCAGCGTTTGGTTTGTGTCTGGTGCTCACTGAGTCTGAGGGGAGAGTATATAAAGGGACATGAGATGTGTCCAGCTCGGGGGTCTCCAGGACAAGGAGGACACGGAGCTGTTGGAGTGAGTCCTGAGGAGCCACAAAGATGATAGGAGGGCTGGAGCCCCTCTGCTCTGGAGCCAGACTGGAAGAGCTGGGCTGGCTCAGCCTGGAGAAGAGAAGGCTGCTTCTGGGGAGAGCTCTGAGCCCCTTCCCATTCCTCAAGGGGCTCCAGGAGAGCTGGAGAGGGGCTGGTGCCCAGGGCAGGGAGGGCCAGGCCCAGGGGAATGGCCTTCAGCTGCAGGAGGGGGATGGAGAGGGGCTGGGAGGCAGAAATCCTTCCTGGGGAGGGGGGAGGCCCTGGCACAGGGTGCCCAGAGAAGCTGGGGCTGCCCCAGGATCCCTGGCAGGGTTCAAGGCCAGGTTGGATGGGGCTTGGGGTGCCCTGGGCTGGGGGGTGCCCCTGCCTGTGTCAGGGAGGTCACTGAAGGGTCCAAACCAGCCTGGGATGCAGTGACATACAGGAAGACTAATCTTTTGAAATGTTGGCAGAGGCCACGTGACACAAGATGCTCCGATCCCAGGCTCCCCTCTGTACACCATCAAAGCCTTCATCCCAGCCATCGACTCGTTTGGGTTTGAGACAGACTTGAGGACCCACACGCAGGGACAAGCCTTCTCGCTCTCTGTCTTCCACCATTGGCAGGTGAGTCCATGTCCCAGTGAGATGGGGAGGGGGAAGAGGCACGAAGTGGGATCAGGCACTGGGTAGGTGCTCTCAGTGCAGTGCCACAGCTCATGCAGGGCAGGACAACTGCCTACAACAGGTAGCATCTCACCTGGGCAGGCTTTGTGTGCTACCTGTTGTCTGCCAGAAGGTGATGGCTTTGTTCTAAGTCTGATCACCCTGTGCCCTAGTGATGAAGCACTGCCTGCTGCTGCTTGCTGTGCCTGAGAGGCTGTCAGTGCCTGGAGAGGGGACATCCTCCTCCAGGAGAAGGGAAACTGGGTACGCTGGGTGCTCTGCAGCTTGGGGAGCAGCAGGCTGGTGTCAGGGCTTGGACTTGTTGGCATGCTGTAAGACAAGGGTGCCATGCTTTGGCTTTGCCTCTCAGAGAAGGTGTTTTTTAACTGATGGCAGCCAAGGTTTGGGACAGAACACTGTCCTCCAGCCTCTTCCTGTTGGGAAAGAACCAAGTCTTGTGGGAGCTACTGCACCCTACAGCCTGGTGGGAACAGCAGCTGCTGCCTGAGCCCAAGAACTGGCCAAAGGCTGAGCCCAAGAACTGGCCTAAGGGTCACGCTGTGAAAGCCCAAAGGTGGCTCTGAAAGGAAAATGTGCCTGATGTCTGGAGAGGGCACTGCTGCTGGGCACCCACGTGCAGGGTTTTAGAGGTCTTGGGATACATGGGCAGATGGGAAAGGGAGGATGTGTTCTTGGCTTGAGTTATTGATACAGTGTTGGGGACTTCTCACAGGGGTGGTGTGACAACCCTTCTGTGCCAGGAGAACAGATGGGGTGTCAGGGCTGTCACATCAAGACTGGGGGTGTCCACAGGGCCCAGGAGGGTTTCGTGTTGTAATTCAGGCTCTCCTGGAGGTTGAACCAGCCCCCAGCATTGCTCTCGCCCTGGCTCTGTGTTTTAGATTGTGCCTGGTGACCCCTTGGACAAGAGCATCGTCATCCGGCCCCTGGAGCCCCAGCCAGCCCCACATCTGGCCAGAGAGTTCATGATCAAGACCAGGCGTAGGAAGGTAGGTCTGGGAGTAACCCCCACAGCATGCCCCTGTCTGTCTGCACCAGCAGCCCAGCTGTTGTGGTGTGGTCCCTTGAGCAGGTGACATCCCCTCTGTGTTCCCAGAGTGGCCCAGTGTCCTTCGGGCCTCACTGCCTGTTGGTGCCTGTGATGGCCCCACGAGTGACTCACCTCCAGCCAAAAAAAGTGGGATCCTGCAGCATCGCTGCACCCCACTCCCTCCCTAGCCCCTCTGACCTGATTTAGTCTGTTTGTCCTGCCGAAAGAGCAGCAACTGAGGCTGTGCTGGTTTCAGTGAGCTGTGCTGAGGGTTGGAGGGGCACTGGGCACTGCAAAGGGCTTGGAGGGACTCAGGCTCCCTTTTGGGTGAGCAGAGAGCTGACAGGTTGGCTCAGCAACAGCAGCCACGTGCTGCTGTTAGGTGTCTTCAAGCTGTCAGATCCTCAGCAAATTCTCCTGCTTCCTCTGGAGCCCAAAAAGGTGTCTTGCTGTGGGACACTGGGGCTTTTTGGTGGGATCTCTGCTGGGATGGCTGCCTGGGTGCTGGCAAAGGGATAACCTTTGGATTTACCATTACCCTGCAGGGCTTGAGTGAAGATGTGAGCATCAGCAAGTTCTTTGACGACCCCATGTTGCTGGAGCTGGCCAAACAAGATGTTGTTCTCAACTACCCGATGTGAACATGCTACCGCAGCCTGAGGGCAGCCCTGAGTCCTGGCTGGCATCTGTCTGTCCTTCCCCATCCCTGCTTGCCCAGCCCTGGCTCCTGGCCGCTCCTTGGGATGCCCTTTCGTGGCTGTGGCAGCCTCCCCGGCTGGGTGCTCAGGACCTGCCCCGTGCAGGGAGCAGCCCTGGGTCCTGATGCTCTTTTGGGTTATGACTCTTCAGCTGGGGTGGCCTCCAGGTTGCTCTCTCTGGGCACATGGACTGTCCCCCATCCCATGTCAGGATTGTGAAGGATCGAATGTCAACGCACGCGTGGAGCATTTGGGCTATGTGCTGACCCCCTCCTGGCTTCCAGGGGGGGTTGGCTTAGGCAAAGCACCTCTTTGGGCAGCTGAGGAAGGGGGGAGTGCTCCTGCCCCCAGGAGAAGAAGCAGGTGTGGCTTTTCCCTGTTTTGTACGGCTTTTTGAACCCTCATAAACCTTTAGTACAAAGTTCCAGCTGGAATTTGGTGTGATGGTGGGAGAGAAGGGAGGGCTGGGAGACACGCAGCCTCCTCCAGTGCTTAGAGCACCCCCAGTGGCCCCAGCTCCAGCCCTTATTTCCCACTGTCTCACCCCACAGGCTCCATGTGTGCGTCCCCCAGCCCTCCTGGTCCTCCTGCCTGCCCTCGCTCACAGAGCAGTCGTGTCCCACGCTGAGATCTCTGGCCTCTCTCCACAGGTCTCAGGCTCCATTCTCACCTCTGGAAACCTGCCCCAGAGCCCCCCTGTGCTCAGAGGGGCTCAAGGTGACTTGGAGGGGGGGGGCACACAGCACCCCAGGGGCAGAAGGTAAATCCCCCACCCCCCTCCTTGCCCAAACTTTCTCCCAGCTGCGGGTGTAAACTGGGAGGCACTGGGGGATAGGAAACAGCCTTGGGAAAGAGTGGGCAGCCATCCCACAGTGTGCTGGCTCTGGAAACGGGATGGGACGGGTGGATAAATGGGGGTCAGCGCTGCCCAGGGGGGCTTGGGGAGGGGGAAGGGTTTCCTGCTGCTGCCCCATCCCATCCGCCCAGCTGGAGGGCGGGGGGGGCTCCAGCCCTATCTCTGGGTGCAGCCTTTCCTGCTGGGCAGTGCCGGGAGGTTCCCCGCTGCCTACCCCATCCTCTGTGGCATGTCCTCCCCCTGCCCTGGGCCGAAGTGGGGCTCAGGCTCTGCTTTGTAGAGGGAAGAGCATCCTGCCTGCGGCCTTGCTGGGGTGCTTTTTGTGTCCTAGTACAGCCCAGCACTTAACTGGGTCCCAGGCCAGGCGTCTCCTGGAGCTACAGCAGGGTCAGTGCCCGCAGGGCCGGCAGTGTGCTCAGTGCAGCACAGCACGTCCCGGGGCTCAGGGGAGGTGACCCCAGCACTGGAGCTGAGCACTTGGCTGCTCCATCCCCTCCCAGCAAGGGGACTTGTCACAGGAAGGGGACATCCGCCACCATTCCCTGGGTGGCTTTGATCCCAGCCCCCCTCTCTCCAGGGACAGGGGGGGCAACCGCACACCCATGGGCATCAGTGCTGGTTGCTCTTGGCCTCCGAAGAGCAGGACTGTGGGGTGCAGTGCCCGATGGGTCCCCATGGATCTGGGCATCCCCCCAGCTCTTTCACCCCGGGAGAAGTGGCAGGATGCGGCCTGGGCAGGCGTGGGAATGAGTGGGTTCCCACGCAGGCGCTTCCCAGCAGCTGGAAAACGCTGACCCACGGCAGGGCCTGAGTGAGCTCTCACAGCCCAACCCCGGGTCCCATGCGCACGGGGTGGGAATTTTCCATGGAAACAGCTCTTCCCTGGGAACGGGGGCTGCAGGCAGCAGGACCCTGACGCCCGGCCCCTCCAAGGGGCTGGAATTGCCCCCCTCCCCGAGCAAAGGGTGCCGGGGGGCTGCGTCCTCCTGGAGCGACAGTGGCGAAGGTAAACTGAGGCACGCGGGCACGGGAACGGTTTGTTCGGGGGGCAGGGGCTGGGGGAGGGGGGGCCATCCTTGTCACAGCTTCATCGGGGCTCAGCACGAGTGCCGCCAGCCTGACCCTGTCCTCCCTGACGTCACCGCTCCCGCGGGATGAGCCCCGCTGCCCCGGCCCCGCACTGACCCCGCGCTCCCCATCCCGGGGGTTCTCGCCCCCCCTCAGCCCCGACCTCCCCTGCCCGGCACTCCCGCCCCCGCCGCGTGCTGCCAACCGGGGGCGCGCGCTGGGCGGCACGTGGCGCCGTGGCCGAGTGGGTGGGTGGGCTCGTGGGGGGGGTGGGAGTGGGAGAAGGGAGGCGGTTGCGCATGCGCCCCGTGCCCCCCGCCCGGGCTCGGTGGGCCCGCCGCGGCGGCGCGTGGGGGCGGCCGAGGGGCCCCGCCGCGACCATGGGCTGGAGCCGCGCGGGGCAGCGGCGTGAGTGGGGGGCGGCGGGGCGGGGGGCGGCCCTGAGGGGGCGGCGGGACGGGGCGAGGGGCGGGGGGCGGCGGGACGGGGCGAACGGCCGCGGGGCTGGGGGGCGGCTCTGAGGGGGCGGTGGGATGGGGGGGCGGCTGCGGGGGGCGGCCCTGCGGGCGCTGAGCGGGAGAGACCGGCTGAGGGGAAGCGGGGGCGGCGAGACGGGGCGAGCGGCTGAAGGGCCGCGGGGGGCTGAGGGGAGGCGGGAGCTCGGACGGAGCCGCGGGCGGCCGGGCGCTTCGAGAGGAGGCGGGACGCGAGCGGAGCCGCGGGCTCCGCGGGGCGGGCGGGCTGCGGGGAGGCGGGCGCCCGAGGGGCCCGAGCCGGGAGCAGCCGAGGCCGTCCGCTGGCCCGGAGGAGCCGGTCGCTTCCCCGCTGCCGGCTCCGTGCCCCGCCCCCCGCTCCGGGGGGCAGAGCCGGGCCGCGCCTCGGGTCCCGCCGCGGGGAGGGGGCGTGCGGGCCCGGCGGCTCCGGCGCGCCTCCCCGAACCCTCCTCGCGGGTTTCCGGCGCCGGCAGCACGGAGCCTTCGGGGCTGTTCGCCCCCGGGGGGACGTGTCGCTCCTTCCCTTGAGTCGGGTCTTGGCTCCAGGTCCCAGGTTAGTTTTGGCGTTAAACTGGCCGGGCGTTAAGCTGTGCCGGGCAGGGTCAGGTCAGATATTAGGGGAGCATCCTTCCCTGGCAGAGCTGTGGGGCTGTGGCACAGGCTGCCCAGGGAGGGGCTGAGTCCCCAGCCCGGGTGTGTTTAACAGAGGGGAGATGAGGTGCTCAGGGATGGGGTCTCACATAGGACAGGAACGATTGGACTCGGTGATCTTAAGCTCTTTTCCAACACTGGGACTCCGTTTTCTTGGCTTTAAGAGGCCCGGTGCTGCCCCACCGCAGTGAAGCCGCCTCGGCCATCCCAGCTCCTCAGCCCCGGCAGGACAGGACAGTGCTTGGACATCCCAGAGCGCTCAGGCCGTGGCAGCAGACGCAGTTGTAGCACCAAGATGAGCAGAGAAATCGGCAGCTCCTTGCTCTCCTCAGTCAGATCAGTGTTTATAACGCTGCTGGTAGCCTGGGTTAACCCTGTCTCTGGCTAGCCAGGGCTGTGGCAGTGTGGTTTGACATTTCCCTGCGCCCAACCCAAATTCAGACCATGAGGAGAGGAAAGAACCCACCACCTACACTGGATAGCAAAAGTTTTGGCCTCTCTTGGGCCCAACTTTCACCCTGGTGTAAAATTCCCCAAGAATGACGTTTGTACAGTTGATTTTAGTGGCTTTTGGGGGGGGTGGTTTTCTACGGGTAGGAATTAGTTCGGCTTCTTTCTGGTCACTGCGACTTTGCTTCCCAGGGAAGTGCTAATTTGGTCAAATTGATTACAAATAGGAGACAGTGCATGGGGATTTAATTAGGGCATGGCCATACAGTATGGATTCTCGAGCAACAGTTGGCAGCGCCGGGTTCTGCTCTTTTGCTGGGTGCTTAGTTAGCAGTTAGAAATAAGAGGAAGAACCAACCCCTTGCATCTGACAGAGAATTGATTATTCCTGTTGTTATTTCCCTGCCTTCTGCCTGCTGTGAGCCAAGGATAATTGGTAAGGAAAAACAAATCTGTCCCTTTCTGTTAGAAATGTGTTTCACGGTGATGTTCAGCAGACAGCCTGTCAGTCTGGGTACCAGGAGCCACCTTTCTCCAGGTCATTTAAAAGGGGAAAGCTGTTGTTTCCTGTCTGGCCTTGTGATTAGGAAAATGAAAGGTGCCTTTTGCTGTGGGTTTTGTTCCTCCTGAGTCCAATCTGAAGTTACTCTTGCACTTTCCTAGGGGAACAAGCAAGCGCTGTTCAACCAAGGAGGATGTGTAAGGATTTGTGAAAGATGAAGACTATAGAAGCACGGGGGTAATTTGAGCCTTATTGTGCTGTTCCTTGTTCTCCCCCTGTGACTGCAAACAGCTGGAAGGCCCATATTTCCAGCAATCCTAAAATGAACCCCGGTGTTTCTGTGGCTCCAGTAAGACAGGGGGGGATGATGTTTGTTTTCCCTCTCGCGTCGCGCTGGTGACTGAAGCAGATCCGGAGGGCTTTGGCGGTGGGTGGGGTGAACTGTTACATATCTTCTCTGCCTGACGAATGCGCAGGCTGCTCAGTGTCCGTCCTCCTCTCTGGTCAGTGGCAAAACCTAACGAGGAGGCGATCCTGATGATTAAAGCAGAGGTAGAGTAGCGTGACCACAGGGATTTCCTGCGTTGGTGGTGCAGCCTGGGATCCTTTACAGCTGGGGGCTTCTGGTCATGCTTGCGGCTGGCAAGGAGGTGAGGTAAGGAGGTGAGGTAAAGGGGTGAGGAGGCGAGGAAAGGGAGTGAGGGGCTGGGAGCCGAAGCTCAGGTGGGTTGGGGTTGATGGGGAGCTGAGAGCGGGCAGCATGGCTGCATGCTCTGTGGCCCTTGTGCTGAGCGTGGCTGGCTGCCCCGCGAGTATTCTGGTGCCTCCTCCTTAGAGAAACGACCCCTCTGCAGCGCATGGCTGGGGAAAGGGGAACTCTCCTGACATTCCTGAACTGGAAAGGGAGAGGCTGGGGCAGACCAGAACAAGGGAGGGATGTTAGTCTGTGTGGACACATGCTGGAAGATTTGTGTTTCAGATCACATGAAACTTATTTTACAAGACTCTTCCCTGGTTTTCCTACTGTGCTGGGAACGCGTTTGTTGTGGCTCCTTGGGTTCATCTCTCATCCTTGCTCTGGCCTCTAAAACCAGCTTTTATCAAGTTGCAGATCAGTTGGAACTGTGAAAAGTGATAAAAAAGTTCTAATGACTAGCTGTGGGTGAATCGATGTGACAACCTTTAGCACTTCTAACACTAACACTGTATTATTGCTGATGTGGGGGGCTCTGGAATTACTGCTGAGAGACAATATTTTAATTTTAAAAAAATAAGTGGTTTCTTAATTGATGACAAAATATTAGTTTTTTTGGGTTTTTTAAAGCAACTCGCAGGTCCTTGTGCATGATTATAAAGGAGGAGTTGTAACAGAATACCTGTTTTCTGGATGTTTTCCATCAATACCCTTTTTTCCACCTTCTTTAATGGTTATTTTTCACGTCCAGGTCATCGCAGCGAACTTTGATGCGCTGTGTGTGTCAGTAAATAACTGCAGACAATCAGGGCTGTGGGCTTGAGAGCCCAGCAGCCTGCTCCAAACGAGCCCTGAGAGGGTTGGAAAAACGTGCTCACAGTGAGGGCTTCCAGCAGCCCCATCTGTCCATCCCTGAACAAAGGGAGAGTTGAAACTCCTCTGTAGTGTTGTGGTGGGGACAGCGGTGTGTGGGGACAGCAGTGTGGCACGGCAGCCATCGGATGCTAGGCCAGTTCAGATCATTATGAAGAGTTTAGCAGAGATTTTAGTGCGTCCTGAGGAGTTTTAATTGTAGCCACAGGGTTTTTCTCAGGACATTTTTGTGCTTTAAAAGTTCTGGGAGTTGTGTTGCAGAGGTGAAACTTTAAATGAAGGTTTCTCTGCCTGTCTGTGGCTTTATAGCTGACAGGGGCAGGATTTAGCAGGAGAATCCCTATGAATTGTGGAATCAAACAGCTGATGGAGAGCTTGTGATTAATTTTTACCACGCAGACTTGTTGATTTAGTAACCTACTGACCGCCAGGAGCTTCTGTGAGTCCAACCCCCCCCCAAGCTCTCCTAAAGCATCACTTCTTGCCGAGCCAAGGAAGAGGTCCAGTGCAGTTGTTTTGCCTGCAGCTGTAGGTGTAACTCAGCCCCTCAAGACCAACAGAACAACCTAGAAATGCTGTTGGGAGTCATTTCATGTTGAAAGCACCGATGCTGGGTATGTTACAGACTGGGGTACAGAACATCCCATGCCTTGGCTGCCTTGCAGACACTCGTGGCCTGGCTGATGCTGCTTTGTTAACCAAGTCGCGATGCTGGAGGACGTGTTGTATCACAGGGAGCTCCCAACATTGCTGCTGGAGCACAGTGGGGTGCTGTGAGCCAGGCATGGGGGATCCCCGCTAGCCTGTGCTCATCGGGTTGAATTCTGGTGATTGTCCAACATCCTCCTTGCAGTCATTTGTACCAGTGAGAGGCCATGTGGCTGAGGAAAGGAGCTGTAAAACCAGCCTGCAGCCTCGTTGTTAGCATTGGGGCAGGAGGAAGGAGGAGAGTTTGTGGTGCTTCCCTAACTCCACTTCAGGTTTTCACCACCTTTAAACATGGGCAATGCAGAGGCTGCCCAGGGAGGTGGTTGGGTCACCTTCCCTGGATGTGTTTAAAAAAAGGGTAGATGATGTGCTCAGGGATATGGTTTAGCTTAGGATGGGAATGGTTGGACTTGATGATCTTAAAGGTCTTTTCCAACCTTGTGATTCTGTGATTTAATTGCAGCTGGTACCTGGATTATGCCTTTACCCTCCTGGCACAGGCAGGATTCCCTGGGTAGTGGCACAGGCTCCTGCCCAGAACGATAGTTACACAGTTGGAGTTAAATCCTTGGCAGATAATGGCCCCCTTTGTTGTCTGGCTGCTCTGAGGTCGGGGAGAACAGCGCTGCTGTCTCATTAGGAGGAAGGTGATGCTTTCTTCCCACCCCCTTCCCAGCTTTTGTTTGTTGAGCTGCCACTCCACAAAAGTCGGTGCTCCAGATGGGTTTATTTCTAATAAATCCTTCCTTAATAAGAAGGAAATTATTCCCATGGAAAAAGTTCTGTTAATCCTCCCTTCCTTTCCTTGCTTGCTCTACTTCCACACTGCAGACCTGCATGCGCAAACAGGACCCTTCCCAGCGTCCCTGCCTCAATTACAGATGTGCCTCCAAAAACCAGTCCCCAGACTGCAGCCTGATCAGCCCTTAGGAGGGTGACTGCCTCCACACAGGGAAACAATCGCCTTGACTGTGCTTCCTGAGTATCTTATCACAGACCCCACGTCATTATCAGCTTTTCCAGCTGGTTTTTGCACTTCCCACAGGAGAGGAATTCCACCACCCCTCAGTGGAGCCATGTAATGATGTCCTGTGCTTTCTTTTGACTGGAGTTGTGGTTAATAATGGTCAAGTTCTATTAAATCCCCTTTCTCTTGGTGCGTGCTGTATCGCTTGACGTCTAAATTCTGTCTCTGGGTGGGGGGAACCCCTACTTTTTAAATGCCTGAATTACCTACTCGCTGCCTGTTCTTCAGTATGGGTCTGGTAGGCTGTTTGCTTCCTCTTAAAAGCCACAAAATTGAATTTCTCTTTGAGATGCTCCTTGGAGAGGAAGAGGGCAGGAGGGTTTCTGACCCCCTCATAAATACGGATTGTTATTGCTCTTTGGGGTCCTACCACACGATTCTTCCCAAAGCCTGAGCTGCCTGTGAGATCTGGTGGGGATTTAAAAGAACTTGGCTTCCTTTGGGCTCCTCATCGTAAGAAGGACATTGAGGTCCTGGAGCGAGTCCAGAGAAGGGCAGCCAGGCTGGGGAAGGGGCTGGAGGGCAAATCCTCTGAGGAGCAGCTGAGGGAGCTGGGGGTGTTGAGCCTGGAGAAGAGGAGGCTGAGGGGAGACCTTCTCCCCACCTCCCCTGTCCTGCCAGGAGGGTGCAGAGAGATGGGGGATGGTCTCTTCAGCCAGGGGACAGGAGATGGGACAAGGGGCAATGGGCTCAAGCTGCCCCAGGGCAGGGTCAGCTCAGATGGGAGGGGAAAGTTCTTCTCCAAAAGGGTTATTGGGCGCTGGCACAGGCTGCCCAGGGAGGGGCTGAGTCACCTTCCCTGGATGTGTTTAAAGAAAGGTAGATGAAGTACTTAGGGATATGGTTTAGCTTAGGATGGGATTGGTTGGACTTGGTGATCTTAAAGGTCTTCTCCAAGCTTGTGGTTCTGTGAAAACAGGGATTTAAGGTGAAAGTTCCTGGCTGTGCTGAAGGTTAAACTGATGTCCAGCTACATTACTGGGTGTTTTCTGGGGAAGGAGGAACTGAGAGTAGGGAATGTTGCAGTGGAAAGCAACCTCTTGTCCTTCTGCAGACGTAGGTGCCTGCTCTGTACCTCAGTATCAATTAAACAATTTCTTAATGATTGCATTTCAGAGAAGAACCCAGGGCTTTGAGTAAACAACCCAGGTTATGAGGGTTTCTGACTCCATAAATAAAAAGCTAAATTTGGAAAAAAGGGAATAGTGTATTTATGGACAAAACTGTATTAAGGGAAATGTGATGGAAAAATTGAGTCAGATGAGCTGATGTACGAGGCATTTCCCTCTGGAGTCACTGGGCTGAAAAATGGTTTATATGCCTAAACTTGAACAGATGCCTCAACGCACACACACACAAACGTACAACAACACCCCCCCCATGGTTTAATATTAGCAGCCTGTTCATACCACTGTGATTAATTCACAAACCAGCCTGTTTCAGTCTCTTTTCCGGGGGCTATGGGGTATTTCCACATCATCCAGGTACTCAAGCCCGTGCCCAGACGCAGATCTGCCAGCAGCCTGGTTGTCAGCTGGGTTTCTCTCCAGCCTTACGTTAGGCGTGTGCTTAAATGACTCCCTGACCCAGGGTTTACATTTGTACACAGGAGTGAAGGATTTCTCCCCCATTACCTTGCTTATATGACAATCTGTGGAGCCAGCCAGCTTTTATGCCTAAATAAGGCCATGGCACCAGCTTTCAGCTCTTCCAGATGTTAGTTCCACCTTTTTAGTTAGAAATCAGTCAGGGAACGATTCCAGGTGAGTGAGCCTGACCCTGTTTAAGATGGGATTGAAGTACTAAGTGAAGACACTCACAAGGATAACGAGCAGGTTGTGCCTGCTGTTCCTTTCAGTATGAGTGGTGTATTTGGGGGTGTTGGAGAGGTGACCCTGACAATTGCCTTTTATTAATTATTTTTCCATTGAGTATTCAAAAGAGCTGGGCTCCTCACCATCAGAAGGACACTGAGGTCCTGGAGCGAATCCAGAGAAGGGCAGCCAGGCTGGGGAAGGGGCTGGAGGGCAAATCCTCTGAGGAGCAGCTGAGGGAGCTGGGGGTGTTGAGCCTGGAGAAGAGGAGGCTGAGGGGAGACCTTCTCCCCACCTCCCCTGTCCTGCCAGGAGGGTGCAGAGAGGTGGGGGATGGTCTCTTCAGCCAGGGGACAGGAGATGGGACAAGGGGTAATGGGCTCAAGCTGCCCCAGGGCAGGGTCAGAGCAAATGGGAGGGAAAAGTTCTTCCCTGGCAGAGTTGTGGGGCTGTGGCACAGGCTGCCCAGGGAGGGCCTGAGTCGCCTTCCCTTGATGTGTTTAAAGAAAGGGTAGATGAGGTGCTCAGGGATCCGGTTTAGCACAGGACAGGAACAGTTGGACTTGATGATCTTAAAGGTCTTCTCCAACCTTGTGATTCTGTGACTCCCTGCAGTGTTCCCCTGCACTATTAATCCACGTTCCAGGGGTGGTTTTATTTCTGTTGTAGGTAGCTGTGTGGTGCTTCCTCTTCTGAGCATCCCCTCAGCTGGAGCCAGTTCCTTTTCCTCTTTGCTTTTCCCCATTGAGCCAAGCCCATGAAGGAATGTGGGGAAAAATGACTTCTGGGTCTAAACCTGAGGATAGCCAGATGAACACACAGCTTGTGGGATGAAGGGCGATGCTCACGGTGTCGGGGGACAGTGACTCCTGCTCGCGGTGATGTCCCAGCATTGGACACTTGTGAGCGGTGCAGCCGTCCAGGACTCCTGTGTGATGAATCCTCATGGGTAAAGTTCTTTATCTCTCTCATGCTATAAATAGTAGAGAGCCTGGAAGAGAGAGATTCCTTGTGTGTGGATGGTTTCTGTGCTGCCTCAAGGGCGAGCTGCTGACTCCTTGCTAACGCCTGAAGCCTCACTGTGTTAGGGGTTCAGGGACACAGCTCACCGGCACAGCCTGTGGTTAGAGAAACACCCATGGACAGGCAAGGGGCTGGAGGCTGGATTGTGTGTGTGGGGCTGGCCCCAGTGCTCAGCTGGTTTTAAATAGTATAAAAATTGAGGTTCTTTATACATGTGTCTTGCAGGTGTGCAGCATCTCCTCCCCAAAATCTCCTCATTTGCAGGTAGTTGAGAAGTGTCTGGATTTTAATTATGACAGGCATTGATTTACAAGTCGCTTAGTTGGAACTAAGTAACTTGTTCAAACAGTCAAACTGTTTTTAAAAGAAGAATTTTCCTAATGGAAACGGATTCCTGGGATAGTAAAAAAGTAAATGGAGGTGTCTGGGAGGATGCATGTGGTGATCTTCCACGTAGCCCCATGGAAATCTTTATTCTTTGTTATTTTTTAATGGCCTTAAGTTGGAGCGTAGGAAGTTCTGCACCAATATGTGGAAGAACTTTTACACAGTGAGGGTGAGGGAGCCCTGGGACAGGCTGCCCAGGAGGGTGTGGAGTCTCCTTCTCTGGAGAGATTCCAGCCCCGTCTGGACATCAACCTGTGTGCCCTGTCCTAGGGACCCTGCTTTGGCAGGGGATTGGACCCCATGAGCTCTAGAGGTCCCTTCCACCCCCTACAGGTCTGTGATTCCCTGATTCACATAAAGTCTTTCCTCCTTCTGGGCTGTGTACTTGAAGCATCCAGCTCTGTGGCGATGCCCAGCCTGATTTGTATTCCTCAGCCCGCTCTTCCTCTCTTTGCAATCCGGCGCAGATCCTTATCGATCAGGGTGTCTGGAAGCCCCTCTCCCTGGAGGATCATGCTGGAGAGTTATCGACAGAAATAAATCATTACCGCCCTTCAAGCATGCTGATGGGCTGAGATTTGTCCGACGAGTAAATACTGAATCCCCACCAGGCTGCAGCTTATGATTCATAACCTGAGGTACCAGGTTTTGTTCTTTTGGCTTCTGCCAGCACCTCTCTTCTGGCTGACAGCTGAGCATGCTCTTCCCACGGCCCCTGGAGCAGACACTGGCTCCTGGCTCCTTTGGAACAGCCACGCTGGGTACACTGGATGTCCACCTGGTCCACGGTCCTGGTTCTGACCCTGGCTCAAGCAGGGGCTACACCCAAAGCAGAGGAGAGGCATGTTTGAAACCCCTCGCAGCACTCTGGCTGCTCTGTGCTGCGAGACTTACCCACTGAGGGAAGCACTGTCTCCCCCATTCACAGGGTGTCCAGCTGGGGCTGCCCCTGGATCCCTGGCAGGGTTCAAGGCCGGGTTGGATGGGGCTTGGGGCACCCTGGAATAGGGGGCGGGGTAGGTGTCCCTGCCCATGGCAGGGAGGCACTGGGAGGTCTGAGGCCTCTGCCCACCCAACCCAGTCTGGGATGCTGTGAACTTGGTGGAGTAGGTGGGAGTTGCCTTAGTGAGAGACTCCAGCAAAGAATCAGCACCTCTATTCAAGGAACCCATTCCCTGTTAGGAATTACCTTGGTGCAGCTAATCCTGCTTTGAGGGACTGAGGAGATGGAATGCAGAGGATGCTTAGGTATCCCTTGTGTTGGGAACATGTTTGCAGGCAGGGTTCTTGCCTCTCCTTGAGGAAATGGCTGGGGACCCTGCACACACCAGGGATGTCACCCTTCAGGGAACCGGTACAGCAGTTACCTGTACAGCGGTTGCCAGCGTAGTCTGTGACAGACCATCAGATGGTTGTGGGTGCAATGGCAAGGCTGTGTGTGCATTCATCACTAAAGTTATCCACGGTGTTAATGGTTTTTGTCACCCATCAACCCTACTGTCACCATCATCAAGCTCTAGACAATCAAACCACTCCCCAATACATAGGGCTACCCCAACACCTCTCCTTCCTTGCCTAACTCTCTTGAAGAGTTTGTAGCCATCCACTGCAGCACTCCAGCTGTGCCAGTCATCCCACTGTGGTTTTGTGATGGCAGCTATATCATAGTTTTCCCACTGCACAATGGCTTCTGGCTCCTGTTTGTGGCCCATGCTGTGTGTGCTGGGATCTTAAAGGTCTTTTCCTACCTGAACTATCCTGTGATTCGGGAGGTTAATCTGCCTTCAACTCACTGCTGGTTTTGGTGGTCTGTGTTGATGATTCTGATCAAGCACTTGGCCCTGCAAAGCAGGCAGTGGGCAAGACATGACCTGCCTGCTGAAGTGTGCTGGCCTGTGTGGGACAGGGGCTCCTCAGAAGTTGTTTGTGGCTGTCCTCAGAAGGAGAACTGCCAGCTCATGTGCATGTTCTCCCAGCTGGGCTGACGGAGCGAAGGGAGTTCAGCAAGCCAGCACTTTGGGTCTCATTCCAAGGGGGTGTGGAAGAGTAGTCAAGTCTTTGATGCTCATCAGTAGTCAGGTTGCTGTTGGGGAAGACAGTGGGCCTGTTGGCAACCTGACTTTCAGTTCCTTATTTCACTGTAGAAAATCGGGGTTTTTTTCAACAAAAACTTTGCAGAGTGAATTTCTGTGTGTGTTTATAGTCTGAATTTTACTTTTGGCAAAATAAAGCTGTTGAGCCTCCTGCTGAACTCGAGCTGGAGTGAAATCTCAGTGCCAGCATAGCAGTCTGTGCTGATTTACTGCCCTCCTCCTCTCAAAACAAATTGTACTTAAAACTGGTTTCCTGAAACGAAGCTCTCCAGTTACTGCGGTGGTTTAATAGCACTTGAGAGAAGTTGAAGCAGCTGGGCCAGCGTTTGGCCCACCAGCAAGCATTGAGTATCTGTTTTATTTACAAGCCATTCACATGAGTGTTTGAGGCTTGTGTGTGAAGCAAATGCTATGCTTAGTTCCTTCTGACTGTCATAATATGGTGGTGGGTGAATTAGGTGTTCATCCCCACTTGACTGTACCCAGCTCAGCCAAGTGAGAGCCCTTTGACATACAGGAGCCGACAGAATTTCTCTCTTTTGGCTTCTCTCTTCTTTCCCAAAATGGCTCTGAGAGTGATATTTGGGTCAGCTGCCTCCAGAGTGTCATTTTCTTTTGACACTCATCCCTCCGAGCGTAGAGGAGGAGCCCAGTGGGGAAATGCTGCGGTGCTGTTGGCTGCGGCGGCATCGGGAGCCGTTAAGGGGGTGTTGTGGTTATCGGGATCGCTCATCGCAGCAAGGCACAAGAACCTCTCCAATGCCTGACTGAAGCAGCATGCGAGGGACTGTGGCCTCTCCCAGACCTCGCTGTGAGGGATGGAGGTACCAGGTGAGCTCACGGGACTCTAGCGCATCCAGTGGTTGGTGTTCTCCAGCAGCAAGTGGCTCTGGGTGGCATTGTGGTGATGTGGCACACCTTGGTACTTGTGTGTTCTCCCATTTAGACCAGAGCTCTTTTGGGTCTGTCTAGGGGAAATCCCAGGGTTTTTTTCCTTCTTTTCTTGCTGCAGCACTGCGGGGCTGGGTATGGAAGAGCCCATCTCTCGGTCCAGCATGTCAGGTAGGGCATTGCGTCCCCGTTTGAGAGCATGAGTGGTTCTCACTCCTCTCCTGCCTGTCTCTGGGTGCAGCGCTCTGTGCTGGGCCATGCCATGCCTGCTTGCAACGCTGCTGTCCCAGAGTGTGAAGCTGGATGCCACCCCACAGTTTCTTTCCTTTTGCTGTTCACAAACAGTGAGCACATCCTGAAATGAGCTGAATCTGTGGGATTCCTTGGCAGTAACTCCAGTCCCACGCTCCATCATGCTCCTTTGGGGTGCACCATCATGCACCACTTTGGGGTGCTGTTGGTCACTTCATACCTGTCTTTGTCATCATCCCCACTGTGTTTTTTCCATCCTTACCTTTCTGTTGCCTGTATTTGATGAAATAACTGCTGGGAACACGGGTTTGATAAGCAGCGGTGCAATATCTGTGATAACACATGGTGTTTATACCACACTGACAGTCATGGAACTGCAGAGGGTGTCTTGGGGTGACTGCATAGCAGCAGCCCTGCTATTTTTTTGGGCAGTTGTCCTGCGCTGTGGACAGTTTAGGTGGCAGTGTCACTTGTCAGTGTATTTCAAGTCCCTGTGACTTGTCCCTCCTGGATAATTCTCCTTATGGGAAAAATGGCTTTGCTGCTCTTGTCCCAGACTGTCCTTGTTGGCACCCAGGGAATGGAGATGGGTGCAGATGGAAGCGCAGGAAGTTCCACTGGAACATAAGAAATTTGTGTGCTGTGGGTCTTGCCAGCTGTAGGAACCGGTGGCCCAGAGATCTTGTGGAGTCTCTGTCCTCAGAGGTGTTTAAAACGTTTCTTAGGATGATGCATATGGGTATGAGGGAACCCAGAGGCTGAGCATCCTCAGAGGTACAGATAAGGTGCTGAAGTAAAGGGGTGGTTCTCTTGGAGATGTCACAGCCTCAGACTTGCAGAAGTTTGGTGTGGTTGATCTCTGAAGTATTTTGGCAAGTGGTAACGCTTCGTGTGTCTGAACGAGGGTTTGGTAGCCCCAAACTAGGGAGCATGTGGTGTCTGATCAAATGGGTGTCTAGTTTGGGAGCAGCTCCGAGAGGGATCTTGGTGTTTGGGAGATGAGTGCTGTATGTGATCCTCTCATGGAAAGCTCTGCAGGACCTGCTTGGTGTGGAATAACGGGAACCAGCAGCTCGCAGTCGGGGGGGTTTTGTGGGCCTGAATCCATACTCCCTTGAGGATACCCTCTTGGTCTTTGGATTTTCATAGAATGGTTTTGGTTGGAAAAGACCTTAAAGATCAAGTCCAATCCGCCCTACTAGGCCTGACACCAGACCATTTTAAGGGTACAGATACCAGTCCCTGGACATGTTGTCTGCAGGCTGCCTGGCCTGCAGTCCGAGAGCTTGGGTCTTGGGTGAGCACTTGGCCTTGCCAGCAGTGTTGTGTTTTCTCTAGTGTGGCCAAGCTTCAGATTCAAACTTGTTGAAGAAAAAAAAAAAGGCCCTTTTTACCTACCCTGTAATTCCCTGTTTTCAGTGCCCTGCTACAAAGTGCAGTGGGAGTTCTGCATGTTACTGGCTCCTGTGTGGTAAGGAACAAGCCTAGCAACAGCAGGGCCTGTGCCTGTAGGTCCTGCTGCACCTGCCAGTGCTGCAGGAGACCAGTTTGTATAGGAGCAATGTACAGGAGAACCGTCTTGGTAGGGTTAAACCTCATTGTAGAGAGATGGGTTTAAGTGTGTGAGACTAGAGAAGAGAGCTGGGTGAGATGGGCTTGGAAAGCTCTTGCAGAGCTCACTCCCAGGTTGGTTTTGAGCTCCAGCATAGCAGCTCTTTGCTGGTTGAGATGCCCCTAGCCTGTGTGAAGGGAGAGTGGCTCGGTCTCAGTCCTGTGACCCAGGTTTGGTACGATATCCTGTTGGTGTGACTGTGGATTGTTGCCCCAAGGATTGAGTGTTCGGTGGTGAGGACTGTCAAACAGCACACCGTGTCTCGCTGTGCAATCTGCAGCTTGTTCCTTTTCCCCGTTATTATATTTCACATCACCAGGGTGCAAGCATCACCTGGGGCTTGCTTCTGCTCCCTGATACCTTAAATCTGTAGGACAGATCTGGTGAGCAGCTTGCTCAGGTTTGCCAAGCAAATGACAGCTCTGTCCTGATGCCGAGTTCAGGAGCTCCCTATACCAGACTCCAAACTGGTACATCTCTAAAGGGACACTGAGTGTGAAGGGACTCAGACTCACATGGACCCCAAAACAGATCTCCAAAAATTCATTGAGGTAACAGAGGCTCTACAGCCTCCATTTTTGACAAAGCCAGTTGTCACTGCAGACTTCCAAATGAACTTGAGCCAGGCTCGCAGCTCATGTCACGCTGCAGCACAGGGTCCACAAGCTGCCCCAACAGACGCTGCTCCTCGTAAGTCAGGATCTTGCACGCTCTGGGGTGTGTGCCCTGAAATGCTGCTTCCTAGAGCAGCGTGGTTGCTGTAGGTGAAGCAAACCCTAGCTTTGGCCAGCGCGAAACACGGCGATTTCATTTGAATCGTGTCACTGCGGGGGAGTGTTGCTAAAATTGTCACTTGGCTTTCCATGGTAGCGTTACCTGGAGGGCACGCTGGGGCTACTGGAGGCTCGTGTCTGCTCTGTGCATTCCAGCTTATCTCAGAGCTGAGTGCTCGGGTGGGGATGTGTATGTTGTTTTTCAAAAAGAGACACATTTGACATCTTTATTTTTCTGACAGCACAAGAATCTTATTATATCTCCACCTCTTACCCCTATTTTAGCATTCTATTTATATCCTGTGTGGGATCTGAGGGCCCAGAATTCAGTGAGGGGTTTTATTAGACTCGAAGGGATTGGTCTGAGGATCAGCAAGACCTTGTTAACGTGCCTGGGATTTGAAGGCATTGTTCAGAATTAGTGCCAAATCAACATTGACGCTGTGGCTTTTTCAGAGCCATTCTCTGCTTTTTGCCACGTGAGGCTTTCCAGATGACAGCATTTACTTGCAGAAGCACCGTGTCTTATTCATAAAGTACTGGCCTTGTCACTCCCAAATATTCCACAGTACAGATTTTTAAAAAATAATCACAGAATCATAGACTGGTCTGGGTTGGAAGGGACCCCAAGGATCTTAGAGCTCCAACCCCCCTGCCACAGGCAGGGACACCAACCTCCATGCCTGGATCTGCACAAGGTTGCCCAGGGCCCCATCCAACCTGGCCTTAAACACCTCCAGTGATGGGGCACCCAGCCCGTCTCTGGGCAGCCTGTTCCAGCCCCTCACCACTCGCTCTGTAAAGAACTTCCCCCTAATATCTCATCTAACCCTTCCCTCCTTCAGCTTCACTCCATCCCCCTTGTCCTGCCAGTCTCTTCCCTTTAACAAGCTGATTCCCCTCCTGTTCCTCTGCTCCCTTCAGGGACTGGCAGGCTGCAATGAGGTCCCCCTGCAGCCTTCTCTTCTCCAGGCTGAACCAGCCCAGCTCTCTCAGCCTCTGAGGTGTGGAGTCTCCTTCTCTGGAGATATTCCAGACCTGTCTGGACACCGACCTGTGTGACCTGTCCTGGGGACAGGGGGTTGCACCTGATGGGCTCTGGAGGCCCCTTCTGACCCCTGCGATTCTGTGATAGACAATTCAAGCTGCTGGTAACTGAGCTGTTTTCCTTCGGGAGTGATGGAAGCCTGGTAGCAATGAGTTGTCTTATCCTAGGAAGATCCCCTCATCCTTCCCCTCATGTGGGTTAGGAGGATGGGTGCTGGAGCTCAGGTCAGGCAGGCGGGTGGCCGGGGCGCTGTGTGCAAGGGGGGCTGTGGTGTGCTTGTGCCTCACCAGTGCTGGGTCTGGCCACAACTTTCTCCTCACTTGAACTGTAACATCATGTTCATTTGTCAGGTTAAAAACCAACCAACCAAACCAGATCCTCCATTCTTCCCCCAAATAATGGTAAATCAGGCAGTTTCTTACATTTCAATGTAAATGAGATCGGAATGAATAATGCTAATTATTCACTCATCCTAATTCAAATCCTATTTTTAATTAGCCTGTGGGTCCAATTTTACTTTCATGTGGCATGAAACCTCTTTTGATTATCAACAGAATTGCCATGCATTTATTCTTGGGGTTTTTCCTGTTCAGCACACGTCTTTTTAAACTGCTTAAAAACAAAACAAATATTAATAAATTAATCAGATTTCATTAGCATGACATGGGAAGATACATTTTAAGGAAAAAAACATCATCTTGTAAATATATTCCCCTTAATAACTGCCTTTTGGGTACAAAGTCTTTCTCCTACATCTGCTGTTTAAGTCTGAGGAGGTGCTGGTAAAGTGCTGAAGTTCTAGGGGACCGGAGAGCTTCAGCTCCTGGTTCTTGGCTGGCTCCTGTGCTGTGCTCCCCCTGTGTTCTAGGGAAGGCTGGCAGTGGGCAGAAGGCTGTACTCTGGGTCTGGATGTAGCCAGGGAAGGGTGTTCCAGGCTGGGGAGCTGGGCTAGGAAGGGCAGATCACTCCAAGGTGGTGGAGAGGTCAGTTGTAGAGTCCTTCAAGACAGAATCATTAAGTCACAGAACAGTTTGGGTGGGAAGGCACTTCAGAGCCATGGGCAGGGGCACCCCAAGGCCCATCCAACCCAGCCTTGAACCCTGCCAGGGATCCCAGGGCAGCCCCAGCTTCTCTGGGCACCCTGTGCCAGGGCCTCCCCGCCCTCAGCATAAAGTCTTTCTTCCCTTTGTCCATCCAAACCTACCCCTGTCAATTCAAAACCATCGCCCCTTGTCCTGCCACTACAGACCTTGGTAAAAAACTGTTTCTTACTTGGCCTCTGTAGGTACTGGAAGGCTGCAGTAAGATCTCCCTGGAGCCTTTTCCAGGCTGAACCACTCCAGTTCTCCCAGCCTGTCTCTGTATTAGAGCTGTTCCCATCCTCTAACCATTTCCCTGACCTTCTCTGGATGTGCTCTGACCCATGTGTGACTGTCTGGTACTGAGGACTCCAGGGACACTCACCCCTCTCCCCCAACCTTCTGGTCCTGCTGCTGGTGACACAGCCCAGGACACAAGTGGCCAGAGCACATTGCTGGGTCATGTCCAATTCCTGAACTGCCTGTACCCCCAGGTCCCCCTCTGCTGCTCCATCCTTCATCTCCGGTCTGTGCTGATGCTGGGCATTGCCCCCACCCATGTGCAGGCCCTTGCACTTGGCCTTGCTGACCTTCACAAGGTCCACATGGGCCCATTCCTCCAGCCTATCTAGATCCCTCTGGCTGGCATCCCTTCCCTCCAGTGTAGCCCCTCAACTTGATGTCATCCACAGACATGCTGAGTCCTGATGTCCTGATGCTCCCCCTGTTTTGTCCCGCTGTCTGGCCCGGCCCCATCTGCTCTGAAGGTGGGATTAAAGGTAGCTGTGGCTGATCCCGTGAGGTGCAGCTCTTCCCTCCCTCGCTGCCAGGAGCCCATCACAGTTTAATGAGGAAGGTGAAGTGAGATGAAATTAATCCCAGGTTTAAATTTATGCTCACAGGGTGGAGGGGGGGGGCTTCGTGCACGAGGAGCCCTTCACTGTCAGTGCTTAAACAATAGCTGTGTTAAAGTACTGCCAGAGATTTCCTGCAGCGAATCTCTTCACCTCAAGCTGATTCCTTTTTTCCCTGCATACCTGCTCCAAATTCTTCCTCATTCCTTCTGGATGTCAGTGCCTGCTAAACCTTAATTCCTGGGAGCCAGCTCACTGTCAGCACTAAGCGCCATGGTATTTGCATCCCATATCCTGCCAGCTCTACGGAGCCTCCTCTGCTGGAAGTGCTGGAATGAACTTATGACAAATACAAGGAATGAAAGTCTCTCTCAAACATTCTCTCTGCCATGACTTAAATTAGCTGAAATTGCTGACATTTTGCCTTCTTCAGATGCGTGTCAGCGTCCATAGACTTTTGTTTCAAAGAAGGGAAGGTTATTGAGTTAAATGTTGCCAGAACAACAGATCTGGGAGATGCTCAGTGGGTGTTGGGTGAAGGTTACTGCGCTATAGCCGGGTCCTGCAGGACGTGTGTCGTGAGGACAAGGACACACACTCTCTCTAACCTTGGCTGATCCCACAGAGCTGAAGGATGCCACCATTCCAAATGCCACGATTCTGCCTGGAACTTCTTGCTTTCGTGGATGGACTGAAGGTTTCTGGTGAAAGGAAGGTTTAATGACAGGTCATTTCTCTTGAGCCCAAAGGTTTCCTTAAAGGCAAAGCTGTTCCTTGCCTGCTGGCACATTCCTTTGTGTTGGTGTTGGTAGCTCTGCTCTGGACTGGGACTAAATTTAGAGTAAATAAGGCTTTCTTGTCGAAGAGCATCAGAGCTCTGTGGCAGCCTCACATCTCTGCAGCCAGAGCTCTCTAATTGATGGAAGGCTGGGCTATTAAACACATGGCTGATAACGCTGTCTGAGGGCTGTGGGTAACCCACATGTCCGAGTCAGTGTGGTCCATGTCTGTACTCTGTTTATATAACTGCTGGAGTCCAGGCTCTGAATCCTGTCTTTATCCCAAAGCAAGTCCTAGAGCAGCCCAGATGCCCCCTGCCCTCAAGGGGCTGGCTCCTCATCTTCCTCTTTCCAGCAGGTGAGGTATGGTGTGAGCCGGCCACAGGTACGTGGGCTGCAGGTAGAAGATATGCCACAAAAGTCTGATGAGCACCTTGAAGGAATCAATGTGGGCTTGTTCAGCCTAGACAAGAGAAGGCTGTGGGGGGAGCTCATTGCAGCCTGCCAGTCCCTGAAGGGAGATTATAAACAGGAGGGGAATCAGCTTTTTAAAAGGGCAGAGACTGGCAGGACAAGGGGGATGGATTAAAGCTGAAGGGGGGAAGGTTTAAATTGGGTATTAGGGGAAAGTTCTTTACAGAGCGAGTGGTGAGGGGCTGGAACAGGCTGCCCAGAGAGGGGGTGGGTGCCCCGTGTCTGGGGGTGTTCAAGGCCAGGTTGGCTTGGGCCCTGGGCAACTTTGTGTAGCTCCAGGCCTGAGGTTGGTGTCCCTGCCTGTGGCAGGGGGGTTGGAGCTCTGTGGTCCTTGGGGTCCCTTCCAACCCAGACCAGTCTGTGATTTTATGATGTCTAAAAGTAGTGATGCAGTAAGAGATCCCTCTTACTGAAACCAGCACGCATTCCAGACTTCTCTGTTGTTAACCTCTGCTGAATTAGCTCTGACACTACCTACCCTGGAAACAGTAGTGAATTAGTTTCAGTTTGCCTCAGCAGTTTACTTTTAGAAGTAAGTTTGGCCCTAATGTTTGAATGAATGAAAATTAACCCTTCCTTAAGCTCAGGGCTTTGTCTCATTTGTAGTGGATGAGTCATGTCTGCTGACAGCTTGTATGTCCCGTTATGTGTCTGTGCGCGGTTCTAGCCTGGCAGCACCTCTCAGTGTGAGTGTGGGCATCGTGGCTCTCACCTCTGGGATCCCCAGCTCCAAAGCTGGGTTTCACATGCTCCTGTTCAGCTTATCAGAGACTCTAGGGGTACACACAGTGCCCCAGACCCGCTCTGCCACCTGTTTTGGCTCCCGACCACGATGAGCTGCTGGGAGATACTGAACATTGGGATGTCTGAAGCGCTGTCTCTGCTCACTGTAACACAGAACTCTGGGCCTGGAATCACTGGGTTGGGAAAGACCTTTGAGATCATCGAGTCCAAGAACCCTCTGGTCTTTCTTACTGTTAAAAACATGTTGTTTCAGCCAATTCTCCTGACAGCATAATGGCAGCAGGGTTGCTTAGAGAGAATGTCTTGGATTGTAAGTCATGGACTGATCGCGTGCTCGTTTGACAGTCACTAGATGAAGCGATTAATCCTTCATTTTCTTCCCTATTTCCCAGCCAAACAAACTGAACTCTCTAAATCTCTCACTTCCAGGCATCTCCCCTGTTCTTCAGCTGGTTTTGAGACTAATTCATCGGCTCTCTGATATTTAAGCAACTTTTGAAGGATGCAGCTGCAGGCATCGAGTGCTGTCTTGCTAACGAGGAGGTAAGACCACTCTCTTTGCTCCTCTTTGCACGCCACACACCCCAGGCTTGCCTTAATCACCTCTGCTGCCCCACCAGCTCTTGTTAAGATGCTCACCCCATGGAACCCTCACTCCTTTCCCTGGTAGCTGATGTCCCAAGTAACTCCCCCCTCCTCTAAAACCGGACTTGGGTTCTTTTTTTGTGGCTGCATGTTAAGCTTGGATGGGGTGGTCTTGTTTAAGTAGGCTCAGCCTCTGAGGGCTCCTGTTTTCATTTGGCAGCCTATAACCTCCTTTGCCATACACAGGTTTCTGTCAGCAGGCATTTTCTGGTTGAGTCAGGGGGAAATCCAGCCTAAACTGCCAGGCCTGAGCCTGGTCTTTCCAGAACTTGCTCTAATTACATGCAATTGCTCTTGGTTCTAACGTGGGAGTCGTTTGTCAAGATCTTTGCTGCTTTTAGTCCACTTAATATGGGCTCTTTTAATACTCTTTTGGGCTTTTTTTTCGCCCTTCACACTGTCATGAAGTAATAAATCACATGTCCCACACAGCCTGTCCGCATTACATCTGGGCTGGTGCCTTTTCAGCAGAACATTGAACTCCACCAGAAGGAGGATTATGTTTCTATCCTTTAATTCTGTATTGATTGCATCCCCTCAAATTCCATTATTTTGCCTGTGAACAACTCTGTAGTTGCATGGAAGAAGTTGAAGAGTAGCAAATACAGCTTTTCTTCCAGTCTCCTGGAATTTCTCCAGGTTTAAAATAAAACACTTCCAAGACCAGAGAGCCAGAGGTTTGTCCAGTTCTGGATCTATCACCAAATGCATAGATTTCTGTTCATAATATTTGACAAACTGACGTTTGACATCATCAGAGGACTGAAAGTTGTCGTCCCCTGTCCTCTAACAACATCAGGCTGGTCTTCCTGTGCTCAGTATTTCCAGCTTTTCCAACTCAGAGCTCCAGGTGGGCCTGAAATGTTGCTAGGTTTGGCAGTGGGGTTAGACTTGATGATCTCTCGAGGTCCCTTCTAACCCCTACAATCCTGTGGTTCTGTGATAAGTACCTCAGCGCTGCCAGCTGTGACTTTCCACTGGTGTATTTTTTGTTGCTATTCTGATTTCTATCTAATACCTCCTCTAAAATTTCTGACAGAGAACTTTTTAAAACTCGATTTTCCTTCTACTCCCCCAAAATCCATACTAAAGTCTTTCCCAGCCCTGTGAGGAAGATGTTTCCCCTCCCTATGGGACTGAACACAAATCCACCGACTGAATCCAGAATCCACAGTCAGAGCATTGGGTTAGAAATCGGCTGTTCCTTAGGTCAGCCCCTGTCCCTAGCCTAGACTGGCAGGTAGCATGGCTCACATCACTCAGGGCTTTAAATCAGAGGTACCAGCAGTCTCCTGTCCCTCAGGTTTGGCCTCCTTCTTAGTACTTGCCATACCAGAATTGCAATCTTGCTGTAACAATTACAATTTTAAATAAGCCTTTAAAAACTGTGATCTAGGATCACAGCCTGGAGAAAAGAAGACTGAGGGGGGACCTAATCAATGTTTATCAATACCTTAAGTATGGGGTGCAGGGGAATTGACCAGCCCCTTTTCAGTGTCTGTGGGGACAGGACAAGGGGCAATGGCTGCAAGTTGGAGCACGGGAAGTTCCACACCAACATGGGGAGGAACTTTTCCCCAGTGAGGGTGAGGGAGCCCTGGGACAGGCTGCCCAGGGGGTGTGGAGTCTCCTTCTCTGGAGAGATTCCAGCCCCATCTGGACACCGACCTGTGCAGTATGAGCTGGGGAGCTGCTTTGGCAGGGGGGTTGGACCTGATGAGCTCTTGATGTCCCTTCCAACCCCTACAGCTCTGTGATTCTGTGATTTCTGTCTGACGACAACTGGCATTGCCCCGTGAAGAGAGTGGTTTCTCTGCAGGCTGTGGTCAGGGCTGAGGTGGGTAACTGAGACCTGAACAATGCCTGGCCGCCTCCGTGGGGCTAAAATCAATCTTACTGTGAGCCAACACTGACGTTGCCAGCAGCGCCCATAAAATTCCCTGGGAGTTTAGCTTTGCTCTGCTGTGTTGTAGAGGGTTTAGCTCAGAATGTAAATGTTTTTATTAACATCTGAAGTAGAGAGCAGCCACAATTCCTGCTTCTCTTGAGTAGCTTTGGGAGCACTCCCTGCTTGCCAAAATGGCAGTTAACTGCTGCTTCTCTTTGTAGCAGCCTTCTCAAAAGCCTGTGGAGGAGACGTAGGATCTTCAAGCAAATCCTGGCAGCTGGAGTTTCCCGGTAACAGGTGATGCTGCGGAACCAGTGGCACATCAGCTGGAACACTAGAGATTTCTGATTTTCTTGGTTGCAACGTTAAGGTTTGAGCTGATAAACTCATCCATGTTTGGGGTGGGGGGGTTTGTTTGTTTGTTTGTTTGTTTTTTAGATAAAATTCTTTGACCACCATGAGTTGGAGTTTTCTGACCCGTCTGTTAGAGGAGATCCACAATCACTCAACCTTTGTTGGCAAAATCTGGCTGACAGTGTTGATTGTGTTTCGGATTGTCCTGACTGCTGTGGGAGGAGAATCCATTTATTATGATGAACAAAGCAAGTTTGTGTGCAACACGGAGCAGCCTGGCTGTGAGAACGTTTGTTATGATGCTTTTGCTCCTCTGTCACACGTGAGGTTCTGGGTCTTTCAGATCATTCTTGTTGCCACTCCCTCGGTGATGTACTTGGGCTATGCAATTCATAAAATAGCCCGGATGGTGGAACACAGCGAAGCTGACAGAAGAATGAGAAGCAAAAGCTTTTCCATGCGCTGGAAACAGCACCGTGGCTTAGAGGAAGCTGAGGAGGACCATGAGGAAGACCCCATGATGTACCCAGAAATAGAGCTGGAAAGTGAACGGGAGAACAAGGAGCAACAAGCCCCTGCCAAAGCTAAACACGATGGCAGGCGGCGAATCCGTGAAGATGGGCTCATGAAGATTTATGTCCTGCAGCTTCTGGCAAGGACTACGTTTGAGATTGGCTTCCTTGTGGGTCAGTACTTCCTGTATGGCTTTGAGGTCAGTCCCATCTTTGTGTGCAGCAGGAAGCCGTGCCCGCACAAAATCGATTGTTTCATTTCCAGGCCGACCGAAAAGACCATTTTCCTGCTGATAATGTATGGAGTGAGCTGCATGTGTTTACTTCTGAATGTCTGGGAGATGCTCCACTTGGGATTTGGCACAATCCGGGACACATTGAACAACAAGAGGAAAGAGCTGGATGACTCTGGTACCTATAACTACCCTTTTACTTGGAACACACCATCCGCTCCTCCCGGCTATAACATCGCGGTCAAGCCAGAGCAGATGCAATACACTGAACTGTCCAATGCCAAAATGGCCTACAAACAGAACAAAGCCAATATAGCTCAGGAACAGCAGTATGGAAGCAATGAAGAAAACATTCCTGCCGACCTGGAAAATCTGCAGAGGGAAATTAAAGTGGCTCAGGAGCGCCTGGACCTCGCCATCCAGGCTTACAACAACCAAAACAATCCCAGCAGTTCCAGAGAGAAGAAATCCAAAGCAGGCTCAAACAAAAGCAGTGCCAGTAGCAAGTCAGGAGATGGGAAGAACTCTGTCTGGATTTAATGCTGGCTGAGTTTTATAAGTTGTGGTTTTTTTCTCCTACTTTATCATAACCAGCAACCCCTTGAATAATGGCTTCCATTAAGTAAATATTTGACTCTGCTTATTTTCAGGGATACCGTTGGCTAGTGATTCAGAAAGGGTTTGTACTCATATTCCAGGGTTATAGGACTTTATTCTTCTGTCTTCCAAGTCAGGAGACAAATAGGTATATTTAAATCATTCTCATTGAACGGTTTATGCTGTATGTACAGTATTATAGTACATTTATTATGCACAACTTTTTTGTATTTGTACACTGGATCTCTGATGTTACACTTTTTTATATCCATGAGGAGAAAGCTATGGATAGCTGTTTGTGTTTTGCTAGTTTTATTACTGTGGTCAGCAGTTTCGTCCTCGTTCTTCCTTGTTTTTAAACAGAAAAATTTCTATGCTGCGTTTCAGAAGTGCCTTTGAACATACAGACAGCCCAGAGGAGTCCCTGGTTTGCCTGACAGCCCCTGGGTGCCACTCACTGAGCAGCAGAGCAGTGAAAAATTAGGAAAACATCTGTTAATGGTGCTCTAGACTCTTGTCTTCTCCCAAAATATGATGTGCTACTTATAAAATGGAAGTGTCATACTGTAACTGCTGTGTTCTATGGGGTTTGGGTTTTTTTTTCCCCTTCTAGGGTAAATTATTTCCAGGAAAAAGGGATGTGTGAGGGTACTGGGGTTCAGAGTGAGACTTGCTCCCTGCAAGCTTTATGCAACAGGAGAGAAGAGACACTTCAAACCCCTGTAAAACATCCCCCCCAAAAAAAAAAAAGTCAATAGAAATGGCTGGATTCAGTAATTTATGTGAGATCTATGGAAATGGATAGTTTTGAGGTCTTGTTGTTACATAACACCCCCTCTCCCCAAGGGCACGACGTCATTCCGATACCTTTTGGAGAAGATTTCTGTCTTTTCCAAAGTAATCTGCTTAGATGGAGTCACAGTGATTCTGTTTCTCTGTGCATTACACTCGAGGAATTAACCTTCCTTTCCCCCCCTCCACCACCACCCCCCAGCCAGGACACAGAGCTGTCTGGAGGAGTTTTTACAAAGCCCTTTCCAACTCTCAGTGCTGCTGCTTTATTCCAGACCCCTCGTCCCTTCTGCTGTGTCCGAGGAATTTAGTTCAGGCAGAGCAATATGTATAATTTAGATTTCTGCTTGAGAGACTGGTCAGATCTGGCATTCTGTGGGGTTTGGCATTAAACTTGAATTTATAATTAGAAAAGGAGAGCGCGGTATGTGCTGCCTTTGGCAGTGTCTTTTTTGCGAGGATGCTGATAAATGTGTATGCTTTTTCCTACTATTTATGATGTGTTCAGGTCCTCGCTCCGCTCTCTTTGTCCTTGTTGTTGTTGTCAGGTTTCTTTGTGTGTTGCAATATATTTTGGGGGCCTGTTTCAAGCGGGGCTGTTGTGTTTTGAGGCTACCTCAGTCATTAGTGTCCTCGTTACAGCCCGATCAGGAGCAGGATTGAGAAGAAAGGCTTTGTGGAGGGTGCAGATAGACCCCACTCCTGTCCCATGGAACATGGAAGCATCAGCTTTACCTTAAGTTTAACCCAAGGGGATGCAAGCACATGCTTGCAGTTATCCTCTACCCAAGCACTTGCTGAAAATAGGTATTTTGCCGAGTTGTTTTCAGTCTGTTTTCACTCCAGGACCCCAGGCAGTCCAGACGTAGAACCCAGCTATCTGTCAGCTCTGCTTTAGAGACATGTAGGTGTGTGCCCAGAGCCAACACAACCCTCTGCACCGCAGGGTCAGCGACAGCTTCGCCGCTTCTCCTCCAGCAGAGATGTGTGGAAGTGAAAATGCTCTTTGTTTTGTTTGGCAGAGTCTGCTGGCTGCTTCTCCAGCAAAGGAGCAACTGCTGATTTTCAGGGAGCAGAGTTTCAGGGTGATGTCTTTGGGTAGCCCAGGAAGCATGCGGCAGCTTTGAAAAGCTTGTGTGAATTCGCGGGCAGGGACAGTGAGCTGGTGAGAAGGAGCTTATTAATAGCACTCCTCTAATTAGCCAGGAGTCTGGAGAGAAGCACGCTGCCTGAAGATGGGCAGCAAGGCTTTGTCAGCACAGAGCTGAGTGCGATGGCGAAGATGGGTGGAAAACATGTCTGGAGGTCCTAGGGAAAGAAGTTTGGAGCCTGGAGACAAACACAGATGCACGGCCACAATCTGCTCATTATCCCCCAGCACTGGGCTGGTTCTTCTCAGCTTCCCAAGGGGGTGACGTTGTGCTTAACCCTTGGCAGTGGTTTCAGAACAGCTTTTCACCAACTGAATGGCAAGAAGTGAATCTCCTTTCCCCTCTGTGCAAACTGTAGCCATTCCTCAGCAGTGGGTTTAAATGGAGCCATGGCAGCTGCTTTGCCCGGTGTTTGCGTTCACCTTTTCCCCATTAGCAATCTAAACTGTTCCCCATGTCAAGCTCCTGTCTCAGGTCAGTCCCATGAGCTTTCATCCACACCTGTAAATCCTCTTGTTGGCGAGCAGCTCAGAGACTGTTGCGCTCCCAGCACTGACTTCCTTTGGAAGATGCCAAGCAATAGAGCTCTTCCTGTTACTGTTGGGGGAGTTTGGGGGTTTGTTTTCATTTTCCCTGTATATAAGTGCACATTTTCTTTGAAACGGAGTGTTTGTCCTTAGTAGAGGGTGTCTGTTGGTGTCTGTGACTCTATTCGGTTTCAAAGTCTCGGGCTTGATCCATGCATTGCTCTCAAATGCTCTCTTGCTCTGGCTTAAAGTAGGCCATCCTGCCATCCTTGTCCAGAGGAGACATTCAGAGACAAAATACTGGACATCACTTGGGTTTGTCTTGTCACTCTCTGGTTTTTGATGCAGTTTGAGGGGAAAAAAAACAAACAAAAAAAGATGAAATGCAGTGGATTACTCTGGTCTGTGTGAGATGGCTTCTTTTTCCCAGCAGGTAGGTAGCCCAGCGATGAGCTGTCGCGAGTGAGGGTGAGGGATGTTTTAATGCTGTCGCCTTAGAGCCACAACTTGGAATTGTTTTTTTTTTAATATATATATCTTTGACCTTGTAATAAAAGCGTTAGAAATGATCCTTGCCTTCTCAAGTGTGAATTGCTCTTCAGCCACAGGAACAATCCCATCAAAACCAGGGAAACCCCTCTCAAAAGTATCTCTGGACTTCTCAAGTCAGGCCTTCGGAAGGGGACCGCTTACCCACACATGAAAATCTGTGTGTGTGCATATGAATGAGCATGTTGATAATGGCCAGTGAACTGTGCAGCGCTCGCTGGCCTAATTTAGCTGCGATTTTCCAAGGAGCATACGGGAGCTGGCTGCCCAGCTCCTTGTAAAAATTGCAGCTGAATGCCTGTCTGTTTGGCCCAGCACAAAAGATGGCTTTTGTGAGTGTCCCATGCTTTCCCCTCACTGCAGAGTTGGCCTCAGAATTGGGTGTCTGAGGAGGCATTAAGCGCTTTGCCGTGTCATGCAGCTGCTGGAAAGCTGTGAGCAAGATGGATTCAGCAGCGTGGGCTTGGAAGAAAAAAGCTACTTGTTCAGAGGTCAGGAGAAACCAGCCCTAGAGATGAGGACAGCGATGCTGCTCTCGTGGAGCACGGTGCATCCTGAGCCTTGGTCGGCTGGGGCCGTAGCAGCAGAAATGGGTGGCAGGGACTGAGGTGGGACTCTGCGGTGATCACTGTATGTCTTTTGTTCAACTACCAGCTTACCTGGGCGTCCTGGGCTCTCCAGAGACTGGGAAAGCCACGTGGAGCAGGGAACAGCATGGACACAGTCCCCAGCGCTGTGCCGGTGAGGTCGGTTTGAGCTGCGTGGCGGCAGCCGGAGCGCACGGGGAAGCCGGGAGGTTCGGCGGGGTCTGGGCTCCCGCTGCATCGCTTCTGTGACACTCACCAGTGTCTCTGGGTGTGTGATTATCCCCACGAGTCGCGGCAGGCAGCCAGCTGACCGTGTGTGTCAGAGCTGGAAAGTGCAGAAACCTCCCTTTAACGAGGGGTTCTGAACTGCTTCAGGTGTTAACGGAAGAAGAGGGGTCTGGCTGCAGAGCATTTTGTGGGCGGTGTGTTTCTTGGGATGCTGGTACAAGTCACCATGGGCTGTGGGGGCTCTGTGCTGACACACGGTGCTGTCTGCGGTGACCCCGGCTGTATCACCTGGCCTCCAGCTGCTGCTATGAGAGGACACGTCTCCCAGGGGTCCCGTGTCACATCTGCGGATGGCTTGGGTGCTCGAGGAGCTCCCCGACAGCACCACGTGCCCAGATGCCCCCCCGATGAACCTGTGTGTCGCTGGGCAGGCCGGCTGGCGGTTCCACCTCGTTTCCCTCTGCCGTGCAGCAGGGATAACACAACTCACTTTGTGCCAGGTCTGGCAAATTAGATCCTCTCTGCAGAGTAATTTTCCTGCTGGAAGCACAGGCTGGGGGTTAATGTTGTTAGTGGTAAGCACTCCTGCCTGTACTCAGCTACAGTCTGTGGCGCCTACGCCCTTCTTGTGGCTTGATTTGTTAAGGATTCAGGAATTCTTGATACCGAGCGCGAACCTGCCAGCTGCAAGGCTACCTGCACAGAGTCACAGGGTTGGAAAAGACCTTTGAGATACCGAGTCCAACCATTCCTGTCCTGTGCTAAACCATATCCCTGAGCACCTCATCTACCTTTTTTTTAAACACACCCAGGGATGGTGACTCAGCCCCTCCCTGGGCAGCCTGTGCCACAGCCCCACAACTCTGCCAGGGAAGAACTTCTCCCTCCCATCTGCTCTGACCCTGCCCTGGGGCAGCTTGAGCCCATTGCCCCCTGTCCCATCTCCTGTCCCCTGGTTGAAGAGATCATCCCCCACCTCTCTGCACCCTCCTGGCAGGGCAGGGGAGGTGGGGAGAAGGTCTCCCCTCAGCCTCCTCTTCTCCAGGCTGAACACCCCCAGCTCCCTCAGCTGCTTCTCAGAGGATTTGCCCTCCAGCCCCTTCCCCAGCCTGGTTGCCCTTATCTGGTCATGCTCCAGGACCTCAGTGTCCTTCTTATGGTGAGGAGCCCAGAACTGGACACAGCACTTGAGGTGGGGCCTGTTCTGGGGACTCTGAGGGGGACTGTGTTGCTGTCGGGACGTTACAGCATGCCCAGCTCTTGTGGATGGGGTGTGTGAAGCCCTGGTACTGTGGGTTAATGGTGTCACTGGACATAACCCGCTTTCTGGAGCCACATGGAAAGGGGCTTGGGGGCTTCTGCTCCTTCCAGGCTTGCCAGAGGAGCAAGCCTTCTTGTCAGAGGAGACTTCAAATATTGCCTCATCTTTGCTTGGAGAGTGACATTCTGTTTTCTGCAGTGTGACATGATCGTCGTCGTGTGAATTCTGTGTTGATACCTGGGGAAAAATGCCTTGGAAGGGGGATGTAAAGCACCTAGTGGATGCTCAGCGGCACTAAGAAGCAGTCTCTCTACACTCCAGATGTTGCTGTCCTCTTCCCTTTGACTTTATTACCGATAAGAATGACCTGGTTACTCTTTGGCAAGGGACGTGTCACCCATTAGTGGACCGGAGCCTGCAGCGTCAAGGGAAGGCTGAAAGAACTGGGGCTGTTCAGCCTTGAGAGAAGAAGCCTGAGAGGGGTTCTGATCAATGGTTATCAATATCTGAAGGGTGGGACACAGGGGGACATGCCAGCCTCTTCTCAGTGTCTGTGGGGACTGGACAAGGGGCAGTGGCCTCAAGCTGGAGCACAGGGAGTTCCCCACCAATCTGGGGAAGAACTTTTCCCCAGTGAGGGTGAGGGAGCCCTGGGACAGGCTGCCCAGGGGGTGTGGAGTCTCCTTCTCTGGAGAGATTCCAGCCCCATCTGGACACTGACCTGTGTGCCCTGTCCTAGGGACCCTGCTTTGGCAGGGGGTTGGACCCCATGAGCTCTGGAGGTCCTTTCCAACCCCTACGATACTGTGATCTCCAGGAGCAGAGCTGAGGCCCCTCTGACTGTGTCCAAGCACAGCGCTGACCCTCAGGAGCTTTTACACATGCCCTTGTCCAGGTCTACGGCTTCTGCTGCCTCCTCACCCAGATCTCCTCTGTGTGGAAGCAAAGCCTGTTGAGCAGAAGCTGGAGTTGGCATCCTGCTTGCTCTTCAGAGGCGGCCACATGCGCCCAAGCCCAGGCATGGGACGAGTGCCCTGGTCTGGAGCAACACAGACCTGGAACATGCTGTGCTGGGAGGTTGGTCTGGGTATCTGGATGGAAGTCACTGTCCCAGTCTGTCCTAGGTCAGCAGGCACGTGGTGACAGAGCTTAGCTTTGTTGGGAGTGGCAGGAATCGTCGTGCCAGCTTCTCAGCTCTCGCCTTGCCCTTACGTAAAGCCGTGTTGTGACATAGGTGAGGTGCCCTTATCGTCCCCTCTTGAGTCTTTCTTATCCCTAAAAAATCAATGTTCCCATGTATATCACTGTTTGTCAGGCCTTCTATGCCTTTTTCCATGAGTGTTAGGACAAGGGGGAAAGGTTTAACTTGGAAGGGGGTAGATTTAGATTGGGTATTAGGAAGGAATTCTTCACTCTGAGGGTGGGGAGGCCCTGGCACAGGGTGCCCAGGGAGGTGGTGGCTGCCCCATCCCTAGCAGGTTCAAGGCTGGACTGGATGGGGCCTTGAGCAGCCTGGACTGGTGAGAGGTGTCCCCATGACAGGGGCATGGGACTTGATGGTCTTTAAGGTCCCTTCCAGCCCAAAGCAGTCTGGGATTCTGTACAGACCTGTTCTGTATGGAGAGTGGTTTTGGTAGTACAGGGATGTTGGCAGTGTTGGTACCTGCGTGTGTCTCAGTTGGTTTGGAGCTGCCTTGGCTGTAATTCCCCCTGACTTCTGTGCAGGGAAGTAGCTGGCGCTGCAACACTGAGCAATCCATTGCTGCACATACTCTTACCTTGTATAGAACCCAGTCAGCACGCTGTAGAGCTCCTTCACGTGTTTGCCTTGTGTCCTTGCAGCGGTGGGATGAACTGGGATTACACCACTGGTGTGCAGTGGTGAGAAATGCTGTGACAATGGGAAGCTTGCAGGTTGTCTGTGGTTTTTAATGGAAGGAGGAGACACCCCCCCATCCCCATCCCCACCCCAACAGCGCTGGACCCGCTGCTCTGCTCCGCTTCAGCTGCACTACCCTGCCTGGATGAGGATGAGGAGCAGTGGGACAGCAATCAACTTCCCTGGAGCGTGCTCAGCACAACACAGCATTTCATTAATTGGCTAATTAAAGGCTGACAGCATCTTCGCAGGTATGTTGGATGTTTTATAGTCTCCTTAAGAGGTCCAACCCTTCAGAACAAGGTGGTTTCTGCTGAGCACAGACCGACCCTCCAGCCCAGACAGAGCCCGGAGTCTGACATGTAAAGCATGGATCTGAAAATGTGGCTGAGCAACCAACCAACCATATTTGGGAATAAAGTTGTTAATGCTTCCAGAGCCCTTTGAGGGAGCTGCTGAAAAGTCAGTTTGATTGCATCAACACGCTGAATCTCTGTGGGCTTGTAGCTGGAACACGCTCAGTGTGAGGGATGAGCACACAGCGTCCCTGGGAGTGTGTTTTCCATATTGGCCATGAGAAGATGGATAACCAGACCAACGCTTGCTACTGTAAATCCTCTTAAAATGTGGTGGAGAAGGACATGGAAATGTGCAGTGAGAGTTTGGGAAAATTAGGGAGGGATTGATCTGGTGATGGGATACGTGATTCAGAGGAGAAAAGGGAGCAGAGTAAAGGTTCTGGGCACCAGCCACTACCTCGCCCTGGTGCTGGTAAGAACTGCTTCTGCCAGCTCTGGGGCTGTTATCCCAGGTTGGTGAGGTGCTGGGAGCAGTGCTGTGGTGATGGAAGGAGAGTGGGGAATCCCTGATCTGCTAGGCAGAAGGAACTGTGTTCCTGGTCTTTGCAGCAAGGTATTGTCATATCTTGGCTTAAATTCAAGCTATTTTGATCATCTTGATTTAAATTTTTGACATTTTGATATTTTCATTGATTACCCCTTCTTCCCCCCCCTAGTATCAGCTGTACTAATGGACTTTGCAGGTGGAACTGGGAGGTGTTTTGTAAATCCACTGAGGGCCAGGAGATGGGACTGCTGCTGCCAGCACTCCCAACCTGGCCTGGCTGGGGGCAAGGAGTTCCCTCTAATGGAGCAAACCCACTTCTCAGTGTGGAGTCATCTGCGGCTTCACCCTGTTTATTAACATCTCCCTTCAGCACCCCATGGGTGCTGGCTGACCACAAGCTGGATGGAGGGAAGTTCAGGACACTCCCAGTCACAGAATCACAGAATCACAGAATCTTAGGGGTTGGAAGGGACCTCAAGAGATCATCATCAGTCCCAGTCCTCCTGGATGGAGGGAAGTTCAGGACAATCCCAGTCCCTTGGAGAGGTGGGAGCCAGAAATGCTGCTGTTGAGAACAGGCAGGACTGCTTATTGAGCTGGGTATGGATACAGATGGAACCGGGTACGGGTACAGATGGAACCAGGTACGGATACGTATGGAGCCAGGTATGGATACGTATTGAATGGGGTAAGGATACATATGGAACTGGGTAAGGATACGTAATGAGCTCATGGCCAACCTGTCGTCAACCAGGACAACATATTTAATACATATTAATGTATTTAATAATAGACATATTAAACCAGGCACCAATTATTCAACTAGGCACCAATACGTATCAAACTGGGTACTGATACGTATTGAACTGGGTATTAAACCAGGTAAGAACATGAGTGAGGACTTGGGTTGCATGGCCAGGCAGCTGCCAGAGCACATAGCCACCCCCCACAGTGGTCCAGGGGACAGCACGGTGGGGATGCAGGGCCAGGAGCCTGAACTTCTAAATTAAGGAGATGTGATTATATCAAATAGAAAATGAGTTTATTAACTGAAAGGCAGCAGGGAGGTGTGGATACAGCTTTTGCCTCAGTCCAGGGTGTGAGTAGTGTGCTCAGCCCGGCACAGTGTGACGTTGTGCAGTGTCTGGCACTCCCAACTGAGGGATGTCCTTGCTCCTCCGTGCACTGTGATAACACCTGGATGCTGCTGGTCAAGCTGGGACCCACGATGCTCTGTCAGTATAGAAACAACCCCTTGCCCTAAATGTCAGAGGGGTGTAGCTGGGCAGAGGGCAGGTGGGGAGGCTTTACCCTGCGCTTCACCTGGAACATCATCATTCCAGGAAAACTCCAGCTGCCCTGAGATTTCCTTTCCCAGCAGGTCTGTTGGATCACGTTGTCCCAGAATATTTCTCCCTTGTGTCTGGGGAGGAAGGGCAGCTCGTTGCTGGACCATCATGGGAGGGGATGAGCTCAGGGATATGCTACAGGGCTGTGAAATGAGGTACTGGTTTAGTTGGAAATCTGGCTAACTGGATCCTGCTGGGTAGCTGGCTGGAGCAGCAGCGTTCCTTAATGACCAGTCCTGGTTTTTACACAAAAAAAGGCAGTTAGGATCCTCTGCAGTGCTCGGATTGTTTGTGTTTCTTATTTCTGTGCCTATTTTGGTGTCTGGTAAGGAAAGAGTAGATCCTTGGTAAGGATGGAGATCCCAGATAGCCAGAGCAGGGGTAAGGAGATGGTTACATAAACTGCTCTGACCCAGAGAGCCACAGTACTGCACATATCCTGGAGAGGAGAGCCGGGATCTTGAGGGACTTCAAAGCTAATTTGATAAATTGCTGGTTTTTAGTTATGGATTTGAATTCCTAACAAGGATGAGGGAGAAAACGCTCAGGAAAACGGAGCCTTTGCTTTGCCAGACACCAATTTAACTCAGCAATCTCTGATTCCTGGCTCCTCCAGTTTAACACAAGCTGAGAGCTTGATGTCCTGTGTGCAATTACAGGCAGGGGGCTCAGCAAGACATGAGTCTGTCCCGGTGTGCTGCATCCCGGTGTGCTGCATCCCGTGGCGGGTGACCGCCGGCGCCCACGGAAGGCAGAGTTCAGCGACGGAGCATCTCCCTCTGCATCTCCCTCTGCTCTGCCAAGGTGAGATGGGCCCGCTGGGGATTCTCAATTAAATCCTGCTGACCTGGATCTGAACTGCTGAGCTGTAAAACAGGCTGCACCCCGCGCAATCCCGGTCAGCCCTTGGTGTTTGAGTCCTGGCTGCTTGTGGGTTAAAGCTTACCAGCGGCTGAAATGTGAACTCAAGCGTTCATGGAGGGATGACTGCTAATAAAAAGCCGTGGCAAGGCTAGCCCACGCCTGGAATGACACAGCCTTTGAGCTGGAAAAGACCTACAAGGCACTGCAGTCAGCAGCCTGGCCAGCCGGAGATTGCTGCTTAAAGGGCGGCTGGACGTTTGTTCTGTATGATGGTAACAGACTCAAGGAACTGGGTTTCCCTCACTTCCCCCAGGCTGTTCTCAGCCTCCCCCTGGAGCTGGCAGCTGCAAAGCCCAAGCTTAAGCTAGCCAAAGCCCTCCATCACGTTTCCAGGCCACTGGCTGTCTTCCGGGCTAGCAAAAACCCTTCCCTTCCTGTCATCAGCGGAGGCGCTGGGCTGTGCCTGCAGCCCACGGCCCTCGCAAGCGAGCTGTTAGTGATGCAGCCACGCACAGCCTGTCCCGCCACCCCCAGCCCCTGCCTGTGTCCACAGCAACCCCTGGCCACAAGCATCTCCATCCCATGAGCATCTCCATCCCATGAACATCTCCATCCCAGGAGCATCTCCGTCCCGTGAGCATCTCCATCCCATGAACATCTCCATCCCAGGAGCATCTCCGTCCCGTGAGCATCTCCATCCATGAGCATCGGGGCTGTGGCTACTGCCTCTGGGGCTGCCCTCACCCCTTGCTCCCATCACCCAGCCCTCCTTGAACCAGCCCCTCTTTTCTTCCCCCCAGGCTCTGAGCTCTTGCAGTGTGTGGGATGGGGTGGGGGGAGAGCAGATCCCAAAGCAGCTTTCGTGTCAGGACCAGGGCCCACTGCCATGGTGGCTCCCTCCACCCGCGCTCGTTAACCCTCAGAGGATTTCTAACAGTGATTCTGGTGTTCAGACTGGGTCAGAGTCGCTCTGTGTGTTTGGTCCCATGCTCCCAGCTGTGTGTGTCACATGTTCCTTGTCGCCATCAGAAGTTGGGTCAGTGGTGTCAGGGTCAGGCAGTGGTGGGTTCAGCTTCAATGCCTCTTCAGCCAGCTCAGCCTGCCCAGCTCCTCCAAACCCACCTGAAACTCGGGTCAGCTCCACTGCAGATGCTCTGGGCTTGGCAAACCTTTGGTGGCTGGGACTGCTGTCACGCCCCTTCCTTCCCCAACCTGGAGTGCCTGGTTTCTGATCAGCGCTCCTGAGTGCCATTGGGACTGACAGCATTGTGTAAGGAGCCGTGGCTGCGCGGAGCCACTCGCCTTCTTTCCCCCAAACTGCCTGTGTCCTGTGTGCTGGTTTCAGTCTTGTTCCCAACTGGAGCCTAAAGAGCCAAATTCCCACCACCAAGCTAGGATCTGCTTTTACTGGAAGCTCACAGGCTCCTTTTGACCCTCTCTCCCCTCTTTGCCTGTGGAAATTGTCCACAGGGACAAAAAGGTGAATTTCCCTAACATCTCTGAGCACCAGATAAGAACCTCAGCTTCAGGAGGCACAATGGGGCCTCCTTTGGTCCTGCTCCATCGCAGCCCACGAGCTGTGGCAGGGGGCTCTGGTGGAGAGACGGAGTGGGCTCTGTGCTTCCCATCCGCCTCCCCTCCCCTCCCCTCTCCTCCCCTCTCCTTGCTTTCCCACCAGGGGCAGGGGGTGACTCAGCCACACTGTCTCCCAGCATTGGCACTGGGGTAGAAAGTGCTCGAGGGTGGTGGGTGTGTGACCAGGAGGTTCAGGCAGGGAAGGGACAGACACAGCTGCTGTGCCATGCCGGTGTGTGACCCGTTGGAGGGTTTCCCAGCTGGAAAATGTGTGTCCTGGCTTATGGTTGGGGTTCAGTCCAGGTTCTTCATTTGTTTGCATGGAAAATGAGAGAGTGTGTGTGTGTGTGTGTGTGTGTGTGTGTGTGTGTGGCTGCATTGTGAATTGTGAAGCCAGAATTTGGGGTGTTCCTTCCACTTGTCTGTGATTTACCCCCCAAAAGAGAACTCCCTCCAGGCCAGGACACCGATTCCCCATTCCGCTTCACGTGGCAGCTTTGCCTCCGGACCATCTGATGGCTCCCTCTGCTCTCCAAAGCTGACTGAAACATCTCAGCTTCCTTCAGAGCAGCCGTAGCATCCCTCTGCTCACGCAAGCTGCCGCTCACGTGGCTGCTCCCCATGCCGCGGCCTCTGCCACGACCACGTTCTGGAAGGGTCCTTGAGGATTTTCTTCCTTGTGTGCACCCTAAAAGCATGAGGTCTGCCTCATTAGATTATAGCTGGAAAATCACAGCCAGATGGTCGTCGTCGGCTTCAGCATCCGAAGGAGTGGGGATATTTTAGGTCCAAGGGTTTCCCATTACGTAACAGTGCAGGCACAGGCGGCCGAGGTGTTGGCTTCCTTAGTCCTTGTTTTTTACTAATAATGAGGGATTTGCTTAGGTTTTTCCTCACAGGTTGCAGGTTTTTGGGGTTGGTGGGCTCATAGAATCCCAGACTGGTGTGGGTTGGAAGGGACCCGAAGGATCACAGAGCTCCAACCCCCCTGCCACAGGCAGGGACACCAACCTCCAGGCCTGGGAAGGGATAGACGCGTGTCCCAGGTCTGCCCGAGCCCCCGAGGCTCCTCTCAGGTATGCTGAGTGACAGGGGGACACAACACAGAATGATGGGACACAACACACAATGATGGGACACATATCATGCTGGGGTTAGGGGTCGAGCTCCGTGTGTGGCCTCAGAGGAACCGAAAAGCCAATGCTGACCTCACAGCCTCATTGGCATCTTGGCATGGAAATGGGAGCCTATGGCTCCCCCCTCGGGCAGCGTGCTTAACCCTCAGCAAGCTCTGTAAAAACCTGGCCAGAGTGTGGGTCAGAGCCCAGCGTGAGGCCTGATCTCTGGTGTACAACTGGTGAGAAGGGAGCAGAAGGAGCTCGAGCTGCAGCCAGCCTGTGCTCCATGCTTCAGGGCAGTTCCTCTGTGAGGAAGAGGAGGTGGGCAACACAATGGAGGAAGCCAGGAAGGAGCTGGAGAAGGTTGTGATGGAGAGGAATCACAGAACTATAGGGTTGGAAAAGACCTTCAAGATCATGGAGTCTAACCAAGGAGTGGCAGCCTGGGGTGTTGTGCCACCGTGCACTGTTCCTGCGGCCTCTCCTGGTCCTGGGAGGTGGCTGAGGAGCAGCTCCCTCCTGCCCTGCATGTCCAAGTCCACCACAGTGTCCTGGTGATCCAGTGGGGCTGGCCAGGACAGAGACCCCCCTGCTGTGCCACATGCAGGGGGGCAGGCAGCCCGTAGCAAGCAGGGAAGGTGCTGTGCGGCCCCGCGGGGCTGCAGGCTGGTCCCAGGCCGATGTTGAGTCATGTTCTGTGCCCTCCTGACCCCGCAGGCTGGGAATAACTCGGGATTCAGTCCCGGGCTGTGCATCTGGGATGTTTCTGGCTCACTCAGCGCCCTGGTATCTAGACACCAGCCCAAAATAGCCCCTTGCTGAGATGCATCTTGCTCGGGGCTGGTAGCAAAGCTGTGACTGAACCTGTACGCGGCTCAAAGATGTTCCTGCCATGATGGGCTTGCCTGCTCTGAGCCTTGCCCTGGCAGGGGAGGATGCTATGGCTGAGGAGGGGCTGGCTCCTGGTGCAGACCCCCTGCCCCAGCTCGGCTGGGTGCCCACCCTGTGCTCCCAGCCATGGCTGGAGTCTCCCCTGCATCTTCCCGCCCTGTGCTGCTCATCACAAGGCCGTAGCTGCCAGTGCTGGTGCCTGGTGCTGGGCTTGACCCTTCCACAACCAGGGGCGAGACCACCTGCCTGGGGCTGCACCCCCCCTCCCCCCCCCCCCCCCCGCCGAGGGAGGCAGCACCCTGAGGTGCGCCCAGGTCTCTCCAGCACTGTGTGCCATTGCCTGCCCCAGCACCCTGGCACAGGCCCCGGTGCTGAGCGCCTCCCGTGAGGCGCTGAGTCCCGGTGTGTTTCCTTGCCACACCGCGTGGGGACACAGCGTGTCCCTGGGGGGCTCCACAGGGCACCTCCAGCCCCACAGCTCTGGGCCTGGCCCCCTCAGGCGGGTTGTTGCTGTGTGCATCACCATGTGTCTCGCCCCTCATCCCTGGCTGGCAGAGAAGGGGGTTCCCAAGGACTCCTCCCTGAGGAGTCAGGGAATTTGGGGTGACACCAGGGCTGAGGGGGCTGCTCCTCTGCTGGCAACCAGCCAGGGACCCCAAGCAGAGGCACGTGTGGGCACAGAGCATCTCGGGGACACGGGAGCAGCTCCAGCACGTCCAGTCCGGGTGTGCATGGACCGGACTGGGGGGGCCCTCTCGTGGCCAATGTGCTGAGATGGAGTCTGGCTGTGCCAGACAGTCCGGCTGTGCTGAGCCAGAGTCCAGCGTGCCAGTCTGGCTGTGCAGAGCTTTGCCACACCAATCCCAACTGAGCATCACCCGGGCTGGTCCTGAGGAGGATCCCTCTGGGAGCTGGGATCCCAGCCCTGAGCGCAAATCTGCCTGGCTTTGCAGGACCCTGCATGGAGCTAGCCCACCTTGGGGTGTCCCTGGGAGGGGACAAGAACCCACCCATGTGTCCCTTGTCCCTGCAGTGGGACGCTGGACTGCTCTTGTGTCACAGAGATGGGCAGGGGCTGGGGCCTAGTGCACATGGTGTCGCAGGGATGGAGCCATGTCCTTGCAGTGGGGCAGGTACAGGACCCACAGGACGTGGAGCACCCATGTGTCCCTGCGATGGGGCAGGGTCCCTGGTCAGGCAAAAGCTTGGCGTGGGCGAGGGAGCTTCGTGGCACTCACCATGTGTCATCACCTCCATACCATGGGGCCTCCATACTCAGCCTCCCCCCAACCCTTAGGGGCATGGGACAGGGGAGGACAGCAGTGAGGTGGAGGGGACCAGGGACTGGAGCATCCTCACCAGTGACACCAGCGGAGCCTCATGCCGCCATGGCCCTGTACTGCCCACCACCAGTGCCAGCGAAAAGCAGACCCCCCACCTCAGTCTCCAAATCTTTATTGTAAATAAATCTGTGGCGTTGCAGGAGGCGTCCGGGGGCCGGAGCCAGGCCCAGCGAGGAGCGCAGGGCGGCTCCAGCAGCAGCGGTGGTGGCTCCCCAGCACGTGCAAAGCAGGAGCGCGAGACGAGGCGTGGGCGTTTGGGAGGGTGGCAGTGAAGCCCCCACCCTACAACCCCGGGCCCCGTCCCGGCTGCAGGCGGTAGCGCGGAGCGAGGCGGTGCGGGATGGGGTGCAGCTGGCGGTGAGGTGGTGGGGCAGGGGGCGGTTCCCAGTGCCCCAGTGTGTTGTCCCCTGCGGCGGGATGGGATGGGACGGGACAGGGCCCGTCGGCTCAGCCCGGGGGGGACATTGGGGGGGCAGTTGGCTCTCTCAGCTCTGGAAGCACCGGGTGCACCCCCCCCATCCTGGCCACGGGGCTCCCTGGCGCGTCCGTGGCGGCACCGTTTGACCTTACAGCGTTAAAATCATTAAGAACACCCTCCCACCCCCCCCAATATTTATATATTTATATATATTAATGTCCCCAACCCCAGTGACAATGGTGGCTTCTTGCTCTGGAGCAGAGGTGTCCCATCAGCACGGGATTGCCCTGGCACTGTGGCCGTGGCAGCTGTGGAGACACTGTGGTGACAGTGACTGCAATGGGGGGGGGTGGGGTGTACTCCAGCCTGCCCCATGTGCCTGTCCCCCAGCCCATCACCAATGTGTCAGGCAAGGAACCACCGCTGAGGCTGGGGACGTCCAGCCACCACCACCCAGCGCCCCGGCACGGCCGTGCTCAGTCCAGTCTGACACTGCTGCAGCCAAGGCACCCATGGGTGCTCAGCTGGGTCCCACGGCGTGCTGGGGCTTGGGGACACCTTTGTGCAGGGTGACATGTGCCATAGGGCTGGGGTGGCACAGCCCCCCCACCCCCCCCACCCACTATGGGCTGGGGGACATGTGCCACCCTCCTGAGCAGCCCCATGTGCCACTGACCTGTGGTTCACCCTGTACCCCAAGCCTCAGGGTGAGCCCTGCTGTCACCTGCTCCCCGGCCCCAGTGCCACCAGTTTGGGGTCACTTGCCAAGGAGGGGGTGGGGGGTGAGGGGGGCAGCCCTTCCCTAGAGAAAGAGCCTGGCACCCGTGGGTGCCAGTCCCCACTACTGGGGACCTCAGTGTGCCATGGTCGCGGGGTATTGGGGGGCAGGATTTGGGGGGGACTTGCCCCACACTGAGGGCTCCTGGGGAGGGGGTGACACATCGGGGGGTGCAGGCCTGGCCCCCCACAGACCCCACCCAGCAGCGCTGGGGTACACTGCACTGCCATTCGCCGGGGGGGGCAGGGGGATGCAGATGGGGGCAGAGGGGGAGGTGTGGGGCTGGGGGGGGCCCCGCTCCCCCCTCCCCCCTTCCCCCGCAGGTACATTCATCCTGGTGCCAAGAGTGCTGCCGGCCCCGGGGCGGGGGCCTGGGGGGTCCGTACATTCGTGGTGGTGCGGTGGGGGTGGTGTGGGGGGGTGATCCGGGGTGCCCCCCCCAGGCTCTCCTCCTCGGCTGGTCTCTCGGCAGCAGCGCCCCGTTTAATTGCTGTTAATGAGGCCCGGGAGGGGAAGGGGGGGGAAGTGGGGGGGCGCGGGGCGGCCCCCCTCAGGCCCCCCCAGACCTGCAACACAGAAGTGGGGGGGTGCGTTTAGTGTGGGGCTGCGACACGGGAGGACACATGGAGGGGACACACACTGAGCCGAAAAGAGCTAGCACCGGGGGAGGGGGGGTGGGGGGGAGGGCTGCTGCCAAGCCCCCCCCCCCCCCCAACCACCATCTCTTTTCAGCTTGGGGGGGGGGGACGGGGGACAGAGATGGAGACAGCACGGCCGGACACACAGCGACACGGACAGACGGGCCCGGCCCGGGGGGGCTCCCACGCCGTCAGGCTGCCGGACGGTGACGGTGACAGTGACGGTGACACGATGGGGGGGGGCGGTTACACTCCCTGCTGCGCCGGGTCGTACCTTCCTCGGCGGATGTTCCTTGGGGGCGGCGGGTAGGGGGGAGGAGAGCGGAGTTAGTGACCCCCATGTCCGTGTCTCTGTGCCCCCGTTCCCCCCCCGCCCCCAGCCTCCCTGGTCCCGGGCGGGAGCAGCGACACAGCCCCCCCCCCGCCCCCCCCCACCCCATGGACAGAGGACACCCCCCCCGGTGCCGCATGCAGGGGGGCAGGCAGGGACAGGGGGCCCCACCGCAGACCATGCCCGATTTGGGGGGTTCCCCCCCATCCCGGGGTCCCCAGGGGGCCAGGCCAGGCCCTGGTGTAGTGACGGGGGAGGGGGACACGTGGGGGGGGGGTGCCGGCAGGGTTCTTACTTAAATCCCCAGCCTGTCCCCCCCAGGACGATGGCAGCCACCAGCACGGCCCCCGCGATGGAGCCAATGATGATATTGGTGCCACTGGGACCTGTGACAGAGGGGACAGTGGGGAGGGGATGGGGGGTACGCATATCAGTGCCAGGGGGCACAGGGACACTACCCCAGGCAGGGAGCTGGGGGGGGCCCCCCAGCCATTCCCAGCAGAGCCATAGCACAGGGAGGACAGGGACCCCCTTGGAGTGGCTGGGGAGAAAGTGTGACCCCCCCCCCCCCAGCCCATGGGCAGCGGGCACATGGGGACCCCGCCCCCCTGGGGCACACGGACCCTTGTATCGCTCCGTCTCCCCGGTGGGCTTTGGCTCAGGGATGGGGTCGTAGACGCTGCAGTCCTTCCCCGTCCACTCAGTCCGGCAGATGCACTTCCCTTCATTGCTGCAAACCTGTGAGGGGGCTGGCGTCACCCCTAGCGCCACCGGTGACACCCCCAAGGGCCCTTTGCCCCCCCCCCCATGTCCCTCACCCCATGGTCGGCGTCACCCCTAGCGCCACCGGTGACACCCCCAAGGGCCCTTTGCCCCCCCCCCCCATGTCCCTCACCCCATGGTCGAAGCAGATCTTCCCGTCCCAGCTGCCGGGGCAGGAGCTGAAGTTAAAGGCGGTGGCTGGAAGGCATTTTCGGTCGAGACACAGCATGCCGGGGCCGCACGGCGTCCCGTCCTCCACGTAGCTCAGGTCCGAGCCATCCACCAGCTGCACGTGGCCTCCCCTGCGCCAGGACAGGGAGAGCGGGTGACACCGGGACACCCTGGACACCCCAGGGACGTCCCCGTCCCCGCAGCACGGGCACCCACCTGCAGTCCACGTAGCGGTTTTGGTGGAAGAAGGTGGTGGTGGCGATCTCGCCGCTGAGCTCGCCCAGCCGGGGGGTCCCCGAGATGTTGGCGCAGAGGAGGAAGCCGCAGAGGACGTCCCTGCAAGGTGCCGGTGGCATCAGCGGCGTGGGTGGGTGGGGGGATAGAGGGGATGATGGGTGGGGGGTGGTCACTCACTGCTTGTTGCACTGCAGCCAGCCCAGGCCCTCGCGCCCACAGTTGCCCCTCTCAGTCCCCTCGACGTTGAGCTTCTCGTAGCAGAAGCGCTCAGCAGAGCCTGGGAGAAAGCGGGTGGCACTGGCTGTGTGTGTCCCCAGCCCTGTACCCACCCCCACCCCCCCCCCCCAACCCTGGCAGAGCCACGCAGGGTGGGTGACACTCACCCCGGCCCCACAGTGCGTTGCACTGCCGGTCTCTGGTTTTGCAGCGCCCACCGTAGCATCGTCCCTGGGGAGAGGGTCAGGAGGCTGCGGGGGGGCTTGCACACGCGTGTGCATGGCCATGCACAGGGACGTGTCTGACCCCCATGGGGACATGCCTGACCCCGCAGGACATGGCAGAGCCCCACGGGAGGTGCCTGACCCCCACAGGGATGTGTCTGACCCCCCACGGCTGTGTCCCACCCCCCCAGGCCAGACTCACCTGCTCATTTTCACAGAAGTAGCCATCCAGCTTGTGGAGGTTGGGGGGACACTGGGGGAGGGGGGACACAGAGCAGAGGATGGCTGATGCCACATATCCCCACAGTGTGTGTCCCCCGCACCTCCCCAGCCCAGCTCACCTGGCTGGAGTCCCCGGTGCAGCTCTCGGGGATGTCACACTCGTTCACAGCCTCCCGGCAGGACACACCGCGCGGCTCATACTGCACCGGGGGGGGGATAAAGCCACCAGGTCAGGATTCTGCAGCACAGGACCCTCCGTGGGTCCCAGCACCCCCACAGCACACTGTATCCGACCCCTCCGGCCCTGCACCTTGCAGCCTTTGCAGCAGAGCCCGTCGCTGCACATGGCGTCGTGGGTCAGCGTGCACTTCTTGCAGCAGTTGCCCCCGCTCTTCGCACACTCCTGCCGGGACAGCCACCCACCCGCACATCACCCACCCCCTGATGCCAGCAGTCCCGGCACGGCCGCGGCCAGCAGCCCCTGGTCCCCGCTCACCGCCAAGGAGCCACAGTCACACTCCTCGCCCGCCTCCACGAAGCCGTTGCCGCACTCCGGAGGGTCCAGGAGCTGCCGGGACCATGGGAAAGGGGAGTGAGAGCTGCTTTCGGGGGGTCCTGAGTGCAGTGCTGTTGCGAGCCCCCCAAAAAACCACACCATGTCCCCAGGGGAATGGTGGGACCCCCAGAGCGCTTGCTTTTAGCTGGCAAGCACGGGGGTCTGGCTCTGGCTGGGGACCCGCGATCAACACCATCACTGTTACCTTGGATGTGGCAGGGAATGGGGGAGGACCACGGAGGGACCCGCAGAGCTGCCTGGGGCATCAGTCCCCCCCTGCCATGGCCACCCCTGTCAGAAGGGAGGGTGCTGTTACCTTCAGGGGTTTGTTGAAGAGGCAGCTGCCACCACCGTCCTGCAGGAACTGGTTGTACTCGTCGATGCTGCAGCGGGAGAACTTCCGTGGGAGGTAATACCTGTGGGGAGGGGGTCACTGTCACCCCCTGCCTGCTCTAGGGGCATCGCTGGGCACGGCTGGTCACCCAACAGGGGTCAGGACCCCCCAGCAATGCCCCCGCCAGCTGTGGTGACACGAGGCATGTGGTGACAGTGGCAGTGCCACCCCACGCAGGCACCCACCCCGTGTCCTCCATGATACAGCCCAGCCACGAGTCTGGACAGCGGCAGTCCCCTGGGAGGAGAGGAGAGAGGCTGGGGGTGCTGAGCGTGTGTCCCCCCGAGGCTGTTGACACTGCGGTGTCCCCACCTTCATCCCCATCCCGGGGTGCTGGGTACCTGCTGCCACACGGTGCTTGTTCCACATCATGCCCACGTTCTGCCCCAGCGTCTGCGCCAGCGTCACCGCCATGGCCGCCACGTTGCCGTACTGCACAGGAGGGACAGGGACTCACTGGAGGGACATCTCCCTCCTCATCCTCAGCCTGCTCTCACGGGGGTCTCACTGCACTCACCTCATTGACACCCCCAGCGTGGGTGGGTGAGCAGATGCCCCCTACGAAGGCGGTGCCGCTGCGGCTGCTCTGAAACGTCCGACCCCTGCGAGGAAGAGGATGGTGGGGACAGGGACAGTGGCTCCCAGCCCCGGGGAGGTGACACAGCCGTAGTGCTCACGAGAAGAGGTGGACAGTGTCGCTCTGCTCCACCAGCCCCTCGCGCCGGTACTTCACAAACTCATTCAGGGTCTCCAGGGAATCTTCCCCCATCCGGATCCGGTCCTCCGAGGCCCATGTCTCCATAGCCACCAGCACGATGCGGGTGTTGAGCTGCTCCTTGTAGATCTGCAGGGATGAGGTGATGGTGCTGGGGTGAAACCTGTCCCCAGGATAAACCCACTGGCTGCTGGGGACAAACTCCCAGTGGGAAAAACCTCCAGAGAGAGAGGGACCAAGGTTCTGGGGACAATCCCACCTGGGGACCCTCCCACAGACAAACCCCCAGGAGATGGGCACAGCCCCCACCAGGGACAATCCTGGGGGGACAAACCCCTTGGGAACCACCCCCCCGGTGCTGAGGACCCATCCCTGTGGATAGATCCTCCCCTAAGACAACCCCCCCTAGGATATTTCATCCCCAGGCACTGGGGACATCCCTGCCCGGGGACAAACCATGTCAGCCAGGTTGACCACGGACTTGGCGAAGTTGCTGGTGAGAACCACGGACTTGCGGAGCTGCAGGAACTGGGGAGGGGGCACCCGGGGCCAGGTTAGGCTGGCGGGGGGGGGGCATGACACCCTGCCCCTTCACCCCACTGGCCCCAGCCCCCACCCCCCCCACTTACCAGCTGATGGTCGTTCACAACAGCCAGCTCGATGTACTTGGTCTCACTGTGAACCGTGTGCTGGGCCCGGCGAACCTGCAGCGGGAGCCAAGGGTTGGGGATCCCCCTGCTGAGCCCCTCCTGCGGCTGCCCGTGATGGGGGGGCTGAGGGGGAGAGCCCCTCAGGTACTCCCCAGGGCACCCCCAGCACCCTGAACCAGCTCGGCAGCCCCTGCGGCAGAGCCGTGCTGTGGGCAAGCCGCCACCCTGTGCAGGCTGAGCAGGGAGCTGGGGACCAGTGGGGGGGCAAGCATCCTTGTCCCCTGCCCCCTGCCCAGTGTCCCCCAGTGTCCCCCAGCATCCCCGCTGACCTGCCGCCGCCGCCGCAGCTTTGGTAACCCGCCTGCAAGGCGCTGGCTCAGCGCAGGGAAGAGGCAGCCTGGGGGGAAGGCACAGAGCTGGAGGCACAGGACAGCGGGACACCGGGGCCACTGTCACCGGCTCCGCGCGAGGGCTCACCCGGCCGGGCGCAGCTGGGGACGCGCTGGACGATGTGTGGTCGAAGGCCCTGCCGTGGGGAGATGGGTGTAACGGCCACATGTAGGCCTGACAGTGTTGGGGGAGACACACTGCCACATCCCTGTGCCCCCCCAGGCTGTCCCCAAGCCATGGCCAGACCCGTGGGGCTGTGTTGGGGAAACTGAGGCAGGCACATGGCAGGTCCCGGTGCCACCACTCACCTGCCCGTGCTCGGCGCCCACCTGGGGCTCGATCAGGTAGGTGGCTCGGCCGTCTGAGAAGACCCCGCTGCAAAGAGAGATGGGGGTGGGAGGGTGCTGGGGGGTGCAGCCCTCCCAGACCCCCCCTTTCAGCCAGTCCGGTAGCAGGGGTTACTCACCGCAGGCCCTGGCAGCTGGAGAGAGCAGCAAAGGAGCGAGGCTGCCCCCGGACCCGGCCCTGGTAGTAGCAGTGCTCCCCTGCACCCTGCCAGAGCGGGGAGAGGCAGCTGAGCCCAATGGACCCTGCCCTGGGTCCCATCCTGCCCAGCCTTCGCCAGCACCCCCGTCACCCTGCACCCTGGCTGTGGCTCTGGGCCAGGTTGCCCAGCACCCACGGGCCTGGCCAGGCACCTGCCCCACGGCCGGCAGCACTGCAGCCCATGGGGGGTCACCCATCATGCCAGCACCCATGGCAGGGAGATCCACACCCATCACCCGGGGGGCAGCACCCTGGTGCACAAGCTGGGTACCCAGGGGTGGGGGGCACACCCCAAGGCCCCCCCAGCTGGAGTCCCAGCAGCCAACCCAGGAGTTCTGCTGGATGCAGTGATGTGCTGCTGTGACCTCATGGCTGGCGTGGCATGGGATGGCATGGGATGGCAGTGTGAAACAGTGTGGCATGGCACAGCATGGCGTGATATGGCACGGCATGGAATAACATGGCATGGCATAGTGTGATATGGTACGGCATGGCATGGCATGGCGTGATATGGCACGGCATGGAATGACATGGCATGGCATAGTGTGATATGGCACGGCATGGCATGGCATGGCGTGTGACATGGCGCAGCATGGTATGACCTGGTGCCACACAGCCTGGCACGGCACAGAATGACAGGCCTGGCACAGCACGGCCTGGCACAGCCCGGCGTGGCACAGAGCTTACCGTGCTCTGGCTGCCGTTGCTGCCCGCGCTGACGTGCCGCTCCACGTAGTGGGAGGCGAGGAGGTGGCTGCCGGGAGCAGGTGGAGGGTGAGAGGCCGCAGTTGTGGGGAGGAAGAAGAGGAGGAGGAGGGAGATGGCAGCAGCCGTGGCCCTGCCAGCAGCTCCCTCATTGTGCCACCACCCCCTGCCATGCACCCCCTGTCTTTGCGCAGGTGCTGGCATCCACAGACCCCTCTCCTCCCAACCTGCCCCCCCAGCTCAGCCCCCGGTATGGAGCTGGGAGGGCTCCACACATCCCACTCCCCACCATCCCCAAGGACCCCCGGCTTGTCCACCCCCTCTCTCCTGATGGGGAGGGCAGTGGCAGCCCCATATGGGTGTCCTCAGCCCCATGCAAGTGCCCCCAGCCCCTCACGGGTGCCCCCAGCCCCAGGTGGGTGCTGCTAGCCCCATGCAGGTGCCCCCAGCCCCACCAGGACCCCCAGGGCCGCTCACTGGTTCAGCCGGAGGTCCAGGGTGAAGGCCGAGCCGAAGGCGTGCACCACGAAGCTCACCCGTGCCAGGTGCAGCCCCTGCAAAGGAGCCGGAGCTGTCAGCCCCCCCTCGCTCCCCCAGTGCCCATGTGGGAATTTTCCCAAAGAAAATTAAAAATTAAAACAATTAACACCCCCCCCCCCCGGCCCAAACACACGGCCCTTCAAGGTGCAGCTGTATCTGTAACCCCCAAACCTTCTGCTGCTCTCTGTGCCCCAAACCCATCGCTCCAGCAGTGCTGGAAGGGCACCTGCACCCTGTCCTGAGCTGTATCTGGGTGGGGGCTGCTGACCGCCCCCCCGGCAGACCCAGCTGGTGATGCCGATGCTGAGCCGGCGTTGCGCCCGCCCTGCAGCGCCCGTAGCTCCTGACCTAGTTCCTGCCGGCGGCAGCGGGAGCCACACTCTGCAGCATCCGCCTGAGACCCGGCAAACTCACTGCAGGGGTGAGGGTCCAGCGCGAGCTGCGTGTCCCTCCAGAGCCCCTGGCTTCATGCCACAGGAATCAGCAGCTGGGCAAAGCCAAGCCTCTGCTGGAGTGCTCTGACCCTGTGCTGGGGCAGCTCGGGAGGGCCCCAGGGGCACGAGGACTCGCTGGGCAGCGTGTGGCACCCTGGGGAGGGGACAGCCTGGGCCAAGACCGTGTTTGCCAGAGACTCACCGGGGCTTTGCCGGTGCTCAACCCAGCCCCGGATCTCCGGGATCTGCAGCCACTCCTCTGCCCACCAACACCCCAGCTCAACACCCCCTACACCCCCGGCGCTTCCTGGCGTCCGGCTGCTTTCCCGAACACGGGGTTTCAACCACCTTTGCGGCAGCCGCAGCTCATTACTTCACCTCTTACCCGGCAGGATGGGGATCGATGCCGCCGGCCCCGCAGCCGCCCCTCTGGAAGCATCACCCCCCCAGCGCCACGCGCCACGCGCGCCCCAGCTGCCCAAAAAGCCACCACACCGGGGGAAGGGCGCTGACCGGTGTGGCTGCACCCACGGGGAAACCGGGGGTGGTTTGGGGGCTGGGGGATGTGTGGGGCTGCTCCCACGTGGCCTCGATCCATCCTCCCCAGCCCCGGAGAGCCATGAGCAGCCCGTTCATCCCGCAGCAGCCCTGCCTGCCGCCCGCGGCCTGTCGCCCGCTCCCGTCCCATCTCTCCTCACGCCCCTACCCAGGTGTAATGGGGGTTTGCTGCTCACACCGGTGCCCAGGCAGGAGCAGGGGGAGGCAGCAGCACGGTCCCTGGGGGGGGATGAAGGCTCCTGTCTGGGGTGCCAGTGCCACGTGTGTGCCAGGGTGCAGCCTGGACGGTGACAGCAGCTGCCTGTGGACTTGCCCACCTACCCAGGGACCCCAGAAAAGAGTGGATTGGGAGGAGGGGGGGTTCTGGTTCACTTACGGGCCCGCCGCTGCCTCCTCCTCCTCCTCTTCCAGGCTCATTCCTGACCCTGGTGTCCAGCTGATGCTTCGGGACTTCTCCCCCCGAGCTCTGCCCCACTAACCTGCTGGGGTGGGTGATTTGGGAAACCACCCGCCCGTCCTGCCATCCGGCCCGGGGGAGCCTCCGCTGCAGCGAGCCGGCCTGCGCGGCGGGACCTGTGGGCGAGGGGACCCCGTCGAGGTGGCCCAGGGAGGGGGCTGCAGGGGGGCTGGGGCTGAGGAGGGATGGGGATGTGCTCTGGGGTACCGCATCCTAAAGGGGACACCCGTGTCCTGGAGGGAATACCCTGGGGAGGTGGAGGATGGGTATGGGGACACGTCCCAGGGTGGCTGGCTGGGATACTGGGGTGGGGGGGCACACCCAGGTATGGTGGTATGCCCAGGAGGGGACATGGAGGAAGCGGGGACTATGGGGAGCCCCGGGGTTGTGGGGGACCAGTTTGGGGACATCTCGGGGAGAGGAAGCTCAGGGGCCTCAGATACACTGACACGTCCTGGAGGGGACACCCAGGACACGCGGGTGGCTGGTGGGGACAAATCCAAAGGGGGCACCCAGGGGACGCGGGGGGCCCAGGCATGCCATTGCACCAGGGGAAGGGGACACACGCGCGACGCTGGGCACAGCATCACATGCTGGAGGGGACGATCGGGGCACGGGGAGCGCCAGGATGGGGACGCATCCCGAGGGGACACACAGGGGACACGGGGGGGGGGGGGTGTCTGGTATGGAGCCATATCGCAGGGGACACGGAAAGCTGCTATGGGGGCAGCTCCGGGAGGGGACACGGAGGGCTGCTGGGGGACATGTGAGGGGACAAGGAGCGCCTCCATGGGGACATCCCAGAGGGGACAGTGCGGGGACAGGAGGTCTGGTGCGGGGGCGCATCCCAAGGGGACACGGCGTGCGGCTGCAGGGACGGGGCAGCGGCTGCGGGGACACATCCCGGCGGGGCACAGGGCCGCGCTGGGGACACCCCGGGAGGGGACACCCAGGGCTGGGGGCTGCTGGCACGGGGACCCCTCCGGCGGGGGGACACGCGGGGCCGGGGGGTCGGGCCGGGCCCCCCCTCCGGGGCGGCAGGTGCGGGGCCGGGCGGCTGCGGCTGAGGTGGCGGGGGCTGGGGGGAACCCGGCCCCTCCCGGGGCGCTGCGGGGCGGCGCTGCGGAAAAATGTGTCGATGCAGCGAAAAAGCCGCAGCGGCAGCGGCGGGGCCGGGGCCGGGACCGGGACCGGGACCGGGACCGGGACCGGGATGATGCCGGGGCGATGCCGGGGTCGGGGCGACGATGCCGGGGCCGGACCTACCTGCCCGCGGGGTGAGCGAGAGGAGCGCGGCCAGCAGCCAGCCCCGCAGCGGGCTCATGGCTCCCTCATAATCCGAGCGCGGCCGCGCCGGGCCCGCGGAGCCGGGGACCGTCCTGCCCGTCCTGCCCGTCCCTCCGCCCCGGGCCGGGCAGGGAGCGGCCGCCGGGCCGGGAGCGCCGCCCCCGCCCCCTGCACGCGCGCACGGCACCGGGCCCGCCGCCCCCCGCGCCCCCCCCCTCCCCTCCCCTCCCCCCCCCGCCGCCCGCCGCCGCCACCGGCACCGGCGCCGGCAGCGGCAACCGGCAGCGCCCGCCCCGGGGCCGCCCCGCCCCGGCCCCCGCCGCCCCCCCCCCCGGCTCCCCCAATCCGCCCCCCCCCGGCTGCCGCAGCGCCGCTGGCACCCCCGCGGCATTGCAGCACCGGCGGGGTCAGGGCCGGGACCCCCAGGCCGGTACCAGCATCGCTGACCCCACCCCCCGGTACCAGAGCATCCCCCGGGAACACATCCCGTGCGGGGCCGGAGCCCCACCAGCCTCCACCGGGCTGGGGCTGGAGCGCCAGCACCAGACCCACTCCCCCAGTACCAGACACCCCCCAACCAGTACCAGCCCTCCCAGCCAGCATGGGACCCCCCCCAGCCAGTACCACCCCCTCCCCTCGGCCAGAAGTGGGGGTTTAGGGGAGGAGGGGAAGGCAGGACCACATGCCCCTGTGACACAACTCCTCACCACCCTCTGTGTCTCCACTGCCACCCCGAGGTGTCACATCCACACCTGCACCCAGGGACCCTGCACCCAGCTCGTGAGGGACACGAGGGACAGATCCAGGTCACCTCTTGTTGCTGTCTGAGGGTCACAAGAGCTGGTCAGTCCCTCCAGGAGACTGAGCACAGCGAGGGGGGGGAGCACCAGACCTGTTTCCACCTCTGCTGAGGTTTGTCCTTCAGCGGGGGCAGCAAGTAGCTACAGGGACATGTCCCCAGCAGCTGCCTGGGGCCGACCCTGTATGGGCCCCAGGGCCAGCCTGGGGCCGACCCTGTATGGGCCCCAGGGCCAGCCTGGGGCCCACCATCACCCCCCTCCCTTCCAGAATGCTTCTGCCCCATCACCACCCAGCCCCTACTGCAGGAGGTCCCACCCAAGTTTGAGTTCACTCTGGTACAGCCACCAGACAGAGCAGCAGCTCCTCTTCCATTTTATTTCAGAGTTTAAAAGTTCCCTTAAAAAGAGAAATCCCCCCACCCCCCCAGCTCAGTTCCAGTTACAAACAGCTGTAGATGACCAAAGGCATCCCACACCCCAGCCCTGAGGAATCCAGATCTCAGCCCCAGGACCCTCCTCTCCATCACCTCCAAGGCCCAGGCAAGGGAACAGGCCACAAAGGCAAGAGCACATTCCTGCTCAAGAGACACTTCCAAAGAGCATCCTGTCAGCAGCCCAGCAAGGAGGGAGAGGAGGAAGCTGCTGGCTCAAAGGGTTAGCAGAGAGAAGCTCCCAGCCAAGGACAGCGAACCCACTGCATCCCCAGCAGCACGTCTGCCCTAGGTGGCTTCAGACCAGAGAGCAGCTGATGGTCTCACTTGGCTTTGGGCTGTAGCTCCTAGTCCTGGAAGCAAGGGTGGCTTGTTAAATCCCTCCCAGGTACTCCACAGCTCCTGCCAAGGAGCCAGAGGACAACCAGGAAGTGATTTTAAATAGTCCAGCTGCCAAAAACAGTCTCAAAGATGGGGAAGGAGGCTCCCTTGGTCTCAGAGCAGCAGTTGCGGCAGTTCTTGTCCTCCAATTTCTGCTTCAGGACGGAGCAGAGCTGTGACTCATACCCACTGTTCCTCATATTGACATGTGTCCTCTGGAGCAGGTCCCTGTCCACAGGCTGAACCCTGCTGTCCTGGGTGCCCGATAGAGTGGAGAGCAGCTGGACATCCCAGTCTGACTCGGACGAGCTCTGGCTGGAGTGGTGCTCGGCCTGCGCGGTCTGAGCGAGTGGCCGGAGGAGCCCCGGGCAGGGAGCCTGCTCTCTGCTCTGGCCTGGCAGCTCAGGTACTTGGGGTGCTGTTTTCTCTGCTGCTCTGACACAGAGCGAGCAGCAACATCTGGCTCCCACCACAGGCATTTTGGGAGAGGGCACCCAGCCAGCAGGACAGCTGGGTGCACTCTCTGTGCTCTCTGGATCAGGGCTACTCACATTTCTGGGTGTGTTTTTGCTCTCCCTTGTGAGCTGCTTCCCTTGGGAACTCACATTCAACCCCCTCCAGCCACACTCACCAACAGCACCGGCTGCCGCAGGCTCTGTGGGACCAAATCCCACTGATGCTGCCCCAAGGGAGCCCAGCCGTGACGCAGGGTCCCCTGGGCTCCCACGTGGGCACAGGTCCAAACTGGAGGAGCCGCAAGGTCTGGTGCAGAGCTCTGTGCTCAGGGGCAAGCTGCCAGCATCCCCCACACCGAGTAAGCCTGGCTTGGCCACCTGTCCTTGGGTGCCTGCCCCACCATCCATGGGGTTTGTCTGCTCACATGGAGAGTGGCCACCGGCCAGCTCCAGCCTGGGCTTCTTCCCTGCCTGGGTGCTGTGCCCAGAGGAGAGCTGGCGCTTCCGGGGGACAGGCCGTGCTCGTGGAAGATGGCCAGACCCAGGCATCTGCTGTTGATGAGGTTCAGATGAAGGAACTACCTCTGCGACACAAGCAGCCGCTGCACAAGCCCCCCAGCCCAGGTCAGGAACCCAGCCCCAGTCTGCATGAACTGGGGACTCCTGCATGGTGCCACAGGTAGCGCAGACCCCTCTGGGGAGCCCTGTCCCTGCAGAGCAACTCTCCAACAGCCCCTCTCCTCTGGGATTACTGACCCTGTCCATGGGCAGGCAAGAGGGACACTCCTTGGTCTTCAGGCCACCACCATGTTCCTCAGCAACTGACAGTTTCCCAGCACCCTGCTCCAGCTGCTCCTTCTCCTTTCCCAGCTCTGCTGTCAGCATCTCAATCCCTCCTGGAGCTTGTGCTTGAGGCACCAAGCAGTCATCCGTCAGGTGGCACCGAGGCACCCTGAGAAGAACCATCAGTTAATGCTCACTCCAGGCCTGGCAACACCCTCCCCCAGCGAGGTGACGTGCTTCCTTGCTCAGGAGGTGCTGAGAAATTTTAGAGGGGTGAGGCTCAGCACACAGGGGCAAAGGGCAGCACACAGATCACTCAGCCTCCTCGACAGCCAAAGGTCTGGGCACAGGAGCGCAGCAGAGTGGTCAGGTTTGCATCACAGGGATGGGAGCGATGGCCCCAGCTGCTCTGTCTAGTTTAACAGACAGTAGAGGTCCATGGAGAGCTCCCCGAAGCAGAGAAGCCACAGAAACTCAAGAGCATCTCCCCCAGCTCATCTGAGCCTCGCTCAGCAGGCGCCAGGTGGGTCCTGCAGTCAGCTGCAGTCCCCACTGCCTGCTGGCCGATTCCCTGGCACAGGGCATGAACTCAGGACTGGTGCCAGCAGGAAGACTTGGGCCCTGTTCCTGTGAGCATGTGGCATCATGCTGCTTTCTGGCTCCAGGACTTACCAGATTCACACAGACTTACTCTGCTGACTGCTCCACAAAGGTGTTGGTGAGCTGCGAGATGACGCGATCCACCAGCACGTACTGGGAGTCGTCCAGTGCAAACTGTTTGTGCTGGGGGCTCTGGAGGTGCTGGAAGGTGTTAGAGGCCCTTTTAGCAACACCCATCCTTCCATAGGAGGGAAATGTGCAGCAACAGCCCCTTCCCCACAGCCTAACAACTGGCCTCTTACCAGGCAGAGCTCACTGGAAGCAGGTTGGGGAAAGGAGGGCAATGCCATCACCCCCAGCTGCTCACAGTGAGTACCCCATTCCCAAAGCCACCTGCTGATGAGGACATTGTGTTTGTGTCCTACAGCAGCCTACAGCTTTCCCTAGCACCTCCTGGAAGTGCAGGCTCCAAATACCACCCACTACGGGCTGGGCTCCACATTGTTTGGCACCTTTCAGGAAACAAGAAAACCTCTTCCCACCTTTTTAATCAGCCTGTGCCCCCCCTCAACTGCTGCCAAATGGGTTTCCCACCTTCCAGGTGGATCTGCGAGGTCCTCCTCCCCTCAGATGATCTTCAAACCTGCTGCCTGCCCAGCCCAGGTCAGAGCACTGAAATGCTACAACTTTCATCTACAAGGCTGAGAGCCCACTGGACTCCTGCCCTCCTCCTAAGAGAGCTCACAGCAATAGTGTGATTAATGAAACCTCTGAGTGGTCCCCAGAACCTCAGCAAGGAACATTTACCTTCTGCAGCTCTTCAAAGGTCTCTTGGCAGCACTCACAAAACCCCCTCTTCTTCTTTGGCACAGTGACTGGGGTGGATATGGGGCTCTTCTCCCTGTCACTGCGCATCAGACAGCCCTCCACACCCCTGCAAGGCAACCAGAGAGATCTTCCCTGCCCTCACTGACTACCCAGCTGCCTGCTGAAGGGCAGGGGCTATGCTGCCTCTGAGCTGCAGCTGTGTACCCCAGAGCAGGGCTCCTTCACCCACATCCAGAGGGAAGGGGTTCGCTAGGTCCCAGCAGGGCCCCAGTTATGAGGGGAGCTGGGTTGAAAGCTTCCACAGAAGGAGCTACAGCCTACCTGGCTCTGCAGGAGGTTGAGAGGCTCTTCAGAGGCTCAAATGGGCTGGAGGTTTTGGGTGCCAGGAAGTTCAGGTTGGGGAAGCTTTTGAACTGGTGATGGAAGGGTCGGAATTGCCTGGAAGCAGGGGATCAGGACATCAGGCTCACGGCAGTGACAGCGTGGCTAGAGAGCCAGCCCTCCCTGTGAAACCACCTGCTTCTCACTGCAAGAGCTAAACCAGACTCCCAGTAACAGCACTGACAGGGGGCATGTTTTGGACAGAAACACCTCCTCAGCTGAAAACCCACCCCCTGCCCCAGAGGCAGGGCAGCAGCAGCCAGCACAGCACTTCCAGCCACGCAGCAGCATGGGAAGCTTTGACTCCCAGACCACATCTCTTCACACTTTGCTACATACAGCATGAAAAGCCAAATATTTGACTCCTCAGCTGCCTTAGATGCTGCTTTTGGAATAATTAATTGGCACTCTGGGTGCTGTTAGAGTTACAGAGTTGTTAGAAACACCACAGAGATCAGATCCCCCTGTGCCCAGTGCTGTAATCAAGTTACAGGCTCTGACCTCGTGTGTTTCAATCTCTTCCCTCATCTCAGAGGGCTCAGGCAGATTAAGTGACCTGCAGAGGATCACAAATGGAATCTGAGCAAGGAAGCAAACTCTGTTGTCAAGTCTCATTTAACACCTTTTCCCCCCCCTCTGACACAGGAGCCACCTGGATTGTTTCTCCAAACTCCATCTGCCTCCCTCTTGGTGAGCGTCAGCTTGTAACAGGGTCTTCAGAGAAGGCAATGCTCTGCCCTACAGACAATGTTCTCTGTCCCCATGCAAATAAAACCAGTAAAGAATTCCCTCCTCAGGGTTTTAACAGAGCTTGGCTGTGAGGTTTTGAAAAGCCATGTTTACCTGCTCTGGTCTTCAACCTTCAGGAACGGGGGCTTCAATTTTCCTGCTATAAAGAAAGCTGGTTACAAGCTGCCCCAACCAAATTTCTTACTAATTCACAAAATCAGAGCTGTAGGGGTTGGAAGGGGCCTCCAGAGCTCATCAGGTCCACCCCCCTGCCAAAGCAGGGTCCCTAGGACAGGGCACACAGGTCAGGGTCCAGATGGGGCTGGAATCTCTCCAGAGAAGGAGACTCCACACCCCCTGGGCAGCCTGTCCCAGGGCTCCCTCACCCTCACTGGGGAAAAGTTCTTCCCCATGTTGGTGTGGAACTCCCTGTGCTCCAACTTGAGGCTAATTCATCCATCCCCAAACAGAACTGGGCTCCAAACCAAGCTCACCAGCACTTCTGACACAACACTACACAACAGCTAAGCATGGCCAAAGCAGCTCTTGGGGCAGCCTTCAACAGCCCTCACCCCCAGTGCACAGTAGGGTGAGCCAAGCCTAAAGACAGTCCCGCTGTAGATCCTTTCCACCTTCCAAAGACCACCCAGCTGAGCCCCCTCCTTAACATCTACTCACTCTTATCAGCCAGTGAGCTGATAAGCCTGATCCCAGTTCTGTCTGGAACCCTAAAAGCTTGACACACCATGCTGCCAAGCCTGAGACAAGTCTACCAGAAACAGACCACAGCAGGAGCTGAACAAGCAGAGCTCCACACTGACCCTTCCAGCACCTTGTTCTCCCTTTACAGCTCAGAACAGCTCTGTCTGGGATGGTCAAGTCAAAGCAGTGAGAGCTGCTGGAGACACACCAAGACACCACACAGCCAAGCCTGGCACAGGGAGAGTGCCTGGCCTTTGCCTGGTCCCTGAGGAGGGCAAGCAGCAGACAAGCTTCCTGTGAGTGTACTACACATTAAGAGAGGAGAATGCCTCAGCAGTGCCTTTGGGGACAGCTTTTGGAGCTGGGCTGGGAGAAGCTGCTGCTCCCCTCCTGTCTGGCAGGCAGTAACATTATGCTCAGGCTGGAAACCCGAGCGCAGACCTGGTTAAACAAACCCAACGCCGAGGTGTTCCCACAGGGTACCTGCCTGGCCTGAAACTGAGCCTCTCCTGCCTCCCCCCTCCTGCCTCTGAAGGATGAGGGGGGCTGTTTGCTGGTGATCCTGCCACTCCATGCTATTTTTCCTCCAAAGAAATGTTAACCTCCCCCTCCAGAGTCCAACTGCCTCCTCGAGCCTCTCCCGGCGCTCTCCTCAGACGCGCTGTTCCATCACCGCCGCAGCTATTTAAGGACAGGATCAATTTTTTCCCTGCGTAAACGCTGCCAAATGCTCAGCACTTCCGAAAGCAAGGCCACATCCAGGGCCCCAGATAAGGACTCAGGCTGGTGCACAGGTCCCCAGCGCTGTGGCAGAGTGCTGAGCGGTGACAAATGGCTCAGCTGTCACCACCGAGTCCCCAGGCAGGGTTCAGCGTGTGCCACAGCGCAGAGCTCCACGCTCGCAGCACACAATCTGCCTCATCCAACTGCTACTCAAGCTTTCCCCCCTGCCCCCCCCCCCTATTTTCCCCTCCCTTCCCTGACCCCAAACTGGGAAATAATCTTCCCAGTGGCTCACACAGAATGCAGGCTGGGGTCTGCTCTGAGGTACTCCCGAGCGTTCGCTCGCTGATGAGCGGAGTCAAACGAGTCACACGTTCATTTACGTCACGGGTGCCAATCTCAGTCCCACAATCAGCTCTTGTCTAAGCACAGAACCTGGTTTCCCCACCCCCTCCCCATCCTCCTTTGGAAGCGTTATCCCTACGCTGGTGTCTCAGCAGAACATTCCAGCCCAACAGCAGTGAGTGGGCTGGGAGGAACACACTCTCCTCTGTAGGATGCATTATCCTGTGAAACTTCGCTCGAGCCGGTGGATTGGGTGAGCGGTGCCAGCAGAGCAGCTCTCAGGTGCCCTGGGATTCTGGGAGCTGCACAGCAAAGGGTTTATGGGGATTTAAAAAAAACACACAGTGCCCAAAAAGGGAAGGGGGAACACCCTCTGCTGGGCTGGGAGGCTGCAGAGACACTCCAAGGAGGAGCTACAAAACCCACACCAAAGAGAAACTGCCCTGAGAGTCGGCAAACTTGGGGCTGCTGGAGTTCCAGATGGGTTTTTAAATTCTAAAGGAGGTTTCTTCAAGTAGCTCTGCATAAGTAGGAGCATGAATTCCAGGCCTACCTTTGTGAGGTTTCGATCCAGACACAAGGCACTTTGCCTAAAGGGAAAAAGCAACATATTTAGTATGGGAACCAGCACAGGCAGAGGCTGGAATAACCCATCCCAGAGCAGCAAAGCGAGATTGCAGCTGCCTCACCCACCATCTAGAGTTATTTTTAAATACATTATGGAGGCTGCCACTCTGATCTTGCTCCCTACCTTCACACCAATCTCTTCCACCTGGTAAAACAGAGATCTTACGTGGCTTTTCTTCTGAAAGCCAGAGTACTGTTCATGTAAGCTCTCTGTTTTACCCTTAGCCCCCTACAAGTCAAAAATCAGTCTTAGCTGGACACAGAGGACATTGATAACCAGCAGCTGCCTTGTTCTCCTCTTGTTTTACCCCCTCCCAGCCTTTAAAAGGAAAAGTTCTTTGCATTTTGCTATCTCTCAATAAGCAGCAGCAGTGGATTTTGCCCAACGTTGGATGAATACCCAGAGATCCCCACGCTTGCTAGCCCAGGAGGCCCAGAGGAGTCAGGATTACTTAGAGCTCCCAAGGGATCCTGAGCTCTCCAACTGAGCTGCAGTTGGGTCAGTTACCTCTGTCTTCTGGCACTGTTTCCTTGCTCCTGAGACGGCACGCAGCAGCTGCTGAGCGTACGCCAACATTTCTGTGCAGGCAGGATGTCAAAGAGCCATAGCTCAGCAAGAGAAGGGAAGGCAGTCCCACCACACAGGGATGGCAGTCCCACCACACAGGGCATACATACAGCCTAACTCCCCATCCGTGCTGGGAAAGAGCACTCAGCGCCTGAGCCTGGCAGAGCAGCACCACACAGTGAGTTTGCCCAGGGAGAAGCAGAGGAAGAGTGCTTTGAGGGACGGCACCCTGTTCTGCTCTTCAGCAGAGCCAGAGGATGGCTTTAAGGCTCCACAGGAACGAGATGCTGATGGGAACTGTGCAGACCCTGATGCTGGAAAGCCCTGACAGACTCGTGACACCGCAGAGGCTCAGCAGAGCTCGCTGCTCAGGAACAGCAGCTGCCTCCACCATGGAACCAGACAAGCTCAGCCAGGGATGTGTGTCACTCTCAGACACTCAGGAGCCTTTTACTCCAGGCCTATTATTAGAACCAGAGTTTTCACCATCCATCTTTCCCATCACTCTCCCGTCACAGAGATGGGAAGTGCCTTCAGCAGCACAGGGCCTCACACATCAGCACTTTCTAATTAAAAACGACTGAATCCTGTCATTATCATGAGCCCTACTTCCAGGTCAATTAGTAAAACGGTTCCTTTTGAGGCAAATTAACATCCAGACCAAGATATTAACATGTTCTCATCTTACAACATGCTCAGCTATTGCTAAGTGTGACAGTGGCATGTTCAGTACACACAGGTTTCCAAGGGCAGCCCCAGCCATGGCAGCCCCAGCCAAGGACCAGGCATCACTTGCAACTCCTTCCTTCTGTACCACACTCACTACATCACTTCTGCTCCACTTGTCACACAAATCCCTAATTGCCAAGGGCTAAATTCCACTCTACAAGGAAGGATACCATCCATGTGCAGGATCTGGACTCCCCACAGGCGAGCGTTGGCGAGGATACTGCTGCCACTGCAGGTGTCCTGCACAAACAGAGAGGGTTGGCAAGGTACAGCTCAAAGAGGCAAGGGCTGTGTGAGCACATGCAGCTCTAAATCTAGTTTGGAGAGATTTTCCTGGTGCCCAGTTGACAAGCCATTGCACAGGTGTTATGAAAAAATCAGGGCACAGCAGAAAAGGTTCAAGCTCCTGTGCTGCCTACCCCAAATTAACAGTTGCAGCCAGGTCCCATCTGTGATCCATGCTGCAGGATGAGCTTCGAAATGGGCACTGAGATTCTTCTGGCCACTTGTCATACCAACGAAGGGACTGCAGGGGAGCCCTCTGATCCAGCTACTTGGCTTTAGCTCAGTGCCCAGGATCACAGGGTTGGAATGTCTCCAGAGATGATGGAGACTCCCCAACCTCTCTGGGCAGCCTGGCACAGGGCTCTGACACCCTCCCAGCAAAGAAGTTCCTCCTCAGGGTTAGGTGGGACTTCTTCTGCTCCAGTTTGTGCCCACGGCCCCTTGTCCTGTCCCTGGGCACCACTGAACACAGACTGACCCATCCTCCTGCCCCCACCCCTCAAGGATTTATCAGCACTGAGAAGATCCCCCTCAGTCTTCTCTTCTCTGGGCTGAACAGCCCCAAGTCCCTCAGCCTCTCTTCCTGAGAGAGATGTTCCAGTCCCCTCAGCATCTCCACAGCCCTTTGCTGTCCCCTCTCCAGCAGCTCCCCATCCTCCTTGACCCAAGGAGCCCAGCCCCACACACACTATTCCTGATGACACTGCTCTGTGAAGAGGAGTGCCTGAGAGCACCACTCAACATTCTGCAGAGCCACAGGCAACAGCTTTGTGCCATTACCAGCCCCAGGGGCTGCTCCCCTCAGCAGGCAGGGGGCTCTGGAGCCGTGGCTGGCACTGGTCCTGCACCACCACTCAGCGGTACTTTGAACATAGCCAGCTGAAGAAAGGCCCAGCCACACACTACTCACCTGATTCTTCATGGCCTTCTGCAGCAGCTCCTTTCCCCTGCTGATCAGGGCCTGCAGAGCAAGAAGCCAAGCGTTACATCAAAGGAAAGAGCTGAGGCTGTCCAGGAAGAACCATTTCTAGTGATACCTGTTCCCTGCTGGCAGAAGAGTCTGGCCAAGGCTTCATTTCACAGACAGCAGGACCAGCATTTCCAGGGAACACAAACCACAGAGGCACCTGTTCGCTCCACACCAAGCAGCTGTTCAGCCAAGGCCTGGCTTTTATTGACCAGCAGAGAAAACCCCTGAGCAAGCCAAGAGGAAGCAGCAACTTCACTCAGAAACAGTCTGCCACCTCCCACCTGGCTGGCAAGGGTTAAGAACACCCTTGTGAGCCCTTCCTGGGAAGGACACCTCATCTGCAAGGCAGTGACCAGCAAAGGGGTTGAGCTCTTTGTAAGACAAATGGGGGAACAAAAAGGGTTTGAAAGCCCTGGGGTGAGCCCAGGCTTCCCACCTGCAGGCAGCCCAGAACCAGCTGGCCCAGACTGGGGTAGCAGGCTCTCCTCACAGCCACAGCTTCCAGCAGACACCAGTGCTCAACACAGAACACTGGAGCACTGGCCACAAGTGCTACTGACCAGAAATCCCAGCCTGGGCAGGGTGAATCCTAGGGAAACCCTTTTGCAAGCTGCCCTTGAATCTCCTCCCCAGTGGCCTTGCCCTGCCTCACGTCTGTGCACACCCACAGCCTGCAGTGGTTTTATCCTGCCTGCTTCCCTGCAGCAGGACAGACAGATTGCTGTCTCTGCTGGGAAGCCAGCCAAGCCCTCCACTTCCTCAGCCACTTGAGGAGGCACCCTTTGTTTACCAGCTCAAAGCTGTGACACATCTGAGCAGGCAAAGACACAGGGAACACTGGCATGAACATGGGCACGTGTCCTGGGTTCAGCTGGGATACAGTTAATTCTCCCTCCAGCACTGGGGTGATGATGTTTGGGAGCCAGGGTGGGAGCAGTGCTGATAACACAGGGATGTGTTTAGCTGTTGCCAACTGGTCAAGGACTTCTTAGGAAGGACATCCTGCCCTGCTAAGGAGAAGGTGGGAGGCACCCAGGAAGCTGGAAAGGGACACAGCTGGGACAAGTGTCCCAAAGTGGCCAAAGAGGGGATTCAGTGCCAATCATGCCCAGCATGAAGGGGGCTGAGGAGGGGAGGAGCACAGGGCTCCAGGACACATGGTTTGGTGTACAGCCTGAGCTGTGCTGTGCAGTGAGAAACTGCATCCTGTATCACCAGTTCTGTCTATTTTGCTATCAAGTCCAGTTACTGGCATTTCCCCCTCCCTTTGCTGTCCCAGCAAACCATTCTTACCCCGAACCATGAGGTTTGCCTTTGTCTTCTCTAGTTTTTCCTTCCTTCCTCCCTTCCCTCCCATTTCTCCCCTTGGGGGAGCAAGCAGGTGGCTGTTTGGTGCTCAGCTGCTACCTGGGGCAAAGCCACAACAAAGGCAAAACAAGGGGGAAAACCTGCACACCACCTTGGCTTGGGGCAGGTACAGCTTTACCTTCCAACACTGCTCTCAGGTTCTAGTCTAGATCCCTCAGACCTAAAGCTTTATTGCTCTTACAGTGTCTGGAGGCTTCTGGTGAGGTCTGGCACGGCTCCCCTTGGAGGTGGAAGGCACAGGGCTTGTGGTTTTCACAGCTTCTGAGGTGGCATTGTACCTCTTGTCAGGCTGAGCCCTGGCTTTGTCTCTTCTGGCTTCTCTGCTGCTGGAAACCACGTAGCTGACTTCTTTGCTTAGGAAGCTTTCAGTCACCTGCAGCAAGAGACAGGACAGAGCAGCTCTGAAACTGCCTAAGTGAGCTGAATGAGTCCTGCTAAGCCAGAACTACTGCCTTCAGCCTAACCACGTGTGCAGAACCAAAGTACTTGTCTCTACAAGTAGCTCCTTCTTCCACTCCTTACTGCTGCCTCCTAAAAAGAGGTGAGACCCCAGAACATGCAGAGAGCAGGTGCCCTGGAGATACACTGCAAATAATCATTGCTGCCCCCAGAGTGAGTCTTCTATGATGCTGTTACTGACCATGCAATGGTTTCAGGGAAGAAAAGGCAGGAACTGAGGAAAAAGTGCTGGGCATGGGGTACCAGCAAGGACCAGCTCTGCTCTCGGAACAGTAGAGCACATCTTAAAACACAAAGCAGGGAGCTGGGACAAGCAGGGAAGAACCATGAGGGAACTAGAAACCCAAAACACACACACCAACCCCCCTTCATGCTGAATGTGATGTTCAGGGTTAGACCCTTCACTACAGGAAGGTGCTGGAGCACATCCAGAGAAGGCAACAAGAGGGAGACTGGAGAGTAAACATTATGAGAAGCAGCTGAGGGAACGGTGGGGGAGGGAGGTCTGGTCTGGAGGAGGCTCAGGGGAGACCTGGTCAGTCTGTACAAAGCTGGAGAGAGGTGGGGCCTGACCTCTTCTGACTGACAAGCAGTAGGCTTGTTCAGCCTGGAGAGGGCTGTGGGGGGACCTCATTGCAGCCTGCCAGTCCCTGAAGGGAGCAGAGGAACAGAAGGGGAATCAGCTTGTTCAAGGGCAGAGACTGGCAGGACAAGGAGGATGGAGTGAAGCTGGAGGAGGGAAGGGGGAGAGGAGAGATTGGGGGGAAGTTCTGTGCAGAGAGAGTGGTGAGGGGCTGGAAGGGGCTGCCCAGAGAGGGGGTGGGTGCCCCGTGTCTGGGGGTGTTCAAGGCCAGGTTGGATGGGGCCCTGGGCAACCTTGTGTAGCTCCAGGCCTGAGGTTGGTGTCCCTGCCTGTGGCAGGGGGGTTGGAGCTCTGTGACCCTTGGGGTCCCTCCCAACCCTTGCCATTCTGTGACAGGAGGAAAGGGCCTCAAGTAGCACCAGGGACGGTTTAGATGGGGCATTAGGAAAAACCTCTCCCCAGAGAGGGAATTGCCCAGGGAGGTGGCGGAGCCACCAGAGCCCAGGGGGTCACCCCGCAGCCCGGCTCCCACCACCCGGAGCAGGCGGCCCCTCGGACGGGTGGCCGCTCTCCCCGGAGAAGAGGCCCGCGAGCACCGGCAGCCGCCCCCAGGCCGGAGGCAGCCACCGCCGGCGGCGGGACGCGGCCCCCAGGCGCAAGCAGCCCCCCCCGCCAGAGCCCCCCCCGCTCACCCCGCCGAGGCGCCGGATAGCCTCCGCCAGCTCCCGTGCGCTGCGCCCGCTCGGCAGGTCGAGGTAGAAGGACTTCCCGCGGAGGGGCCGGGCAGCGGCGGGACCCGCCATGACACCCCGCCCGCCGCCGCCGCTTAAACTCCCGCCCGCCCCGCCCCCCACGGCGGCCGCGCTGGGACACGCCGCTGCCCGCGAAGCCAGGCTGGAGCCTTCGCTACTCCCGAGAGGGAGGAGAAAGGCAGCGGGATGTGGCTGCCTGCCCCAACGAGCCGTGCCGGCCCCAAGCCGCGGGTAGGCGGGGACGGGCTGGTTCTGCCGCCACCGCTTCCCCTAGCGGTACCGCCACAAGTTTTGTCCTCTGCGGCCGCCGTCGCGCCCCCTTGGCGCTCCCCGCGGGCGGGCTGGCGCGCATGCGTGGCGGCGGCGGCGGTCCAAGATGGCGGCGCCCGGTGGGGAGGTGGCGGGCGGGTTTGCGGCCTGGCTGGCGGGGCGGCTGGAGGCGCTGGGCCTGGACCGCGCCGTGTACGGGGCCTACATCCAGGGGCTGCTCCGTGAGGAGGAGAGCGACGAGGAGCGGCTGGAGGCGCTGCGCGGGGTCCTGGCCGCCTGCCTGGTAAGGGCCGGGCTGGGGCGCCGTGAGCCTGGGCCGGGACCCGGCCTGGCCGTGCGCTCCCTGCCGGGCCGCTCCCTGCCGGGCCGCTCCCTGCCGGGCCGCTCCCTGCCGGGCCGCTCCCTGCCGGGCCTCCCCCTGCCGGGCCTCCCCCTGCCGGGCCGCTCCCTGCCGGGCCTCCCCCTGCCGGGCCTCCCGCGCGTCCCGGGACGGACGGGCGGGTCGGCGGGGGCTGGCGCGGGTGACCCGGGGGAGAGCGCGCCCCCCGCCCCCGGGGCCTGTCTGCACCCCGGGCTGTGCGCCGTCCTGGGCACCCTGCTCTGGCAGGGCTCGGACCCCCTGGGCTCTGGAGGCCCCTTCCCACCCCCGTGGGGCTGTGACCGAGTGTGTTTAACCGGGAGATTCCGTGGGTGAAGCTGGATCGCTTCAGCTTCTCGCTGGGTGTTGGGATTCTCTGGCTCCTGCTCTCCACTCCTGTGTGTGTTTATGGCAGCCCAGCTCTGTTCCCAGGCTTCTCAGTCTCTTTTCCCCTCCTAGGAAGAAGACCTGTTAAACGATGTTTGCAGGGAAGTAGTGGAGAAGTGGTCTGAATCTCAGATTGTTGAGGCCAAAGAGACAAAAGAAGGTAGTGTTGCTGTTTGGTGTGTGTTTCCTCACGGTGTGAATCATCTGCAGGGCCTTACCCAGAGAGAACTCTGTGTTTGTCCTGTCAGGAGTTCAAACCAATGCTGCTGATATGTTCACAGATCTGACTTGCTTCCCATTGCCATTGCTGCTTTGCTGTTTTTTCTTGACATATGAAATGAGGATGAGCAGTTTCCCTCTGGCTGTTCCTAGCATCCTGCTGCTCTTCAGGTTTGTAATGCTCCAGAAGAAAAGCTAATTTACTTTTTTTTTTTCTGTAGGATTTTTAACATTTCCTTTTCCAAAACACCTTGGGCTCTCTCCCCATTAAAAGCTTACAATGGCACCTAGTGCAGTTGCTGTGGTGTAAAATGCCTGTGCTACTTCAGCTTGCACTGGTTTGGAAAGCAAATGGGTTTCTGTTGCACCCACAGGGAGCTGTGCTCTCCCTTCTGCTGCTCACCCCAAGAGAAGGTCCCAGGGTGCATCAGGAGAGCATTCTGACTTCCTTTTTCAAAATTCCTACAAGGAGGTGTTTTTTTCGTCCCTTCCCCCCCCAAATTCTTGTTGGGGGGAAGCTCAGTGGGGCTGCTGCTCCTTTCCCAGGTACATGTACAGTGCTACTGTTCCTGTGCAGCCTCTCTGACTCCATCCCTAATCTTCAGCTGTCAGCTCAGAGCAGACACCTTGGTCTTGGGGAGGCTTGTTCTGCTCACTGGGTAGAGCTCTGGAGTGCAGGGAAGTATATGTGGGGGAGGTTTCTCTGGTTTAAGCATCTTGTATGGATCAGTTAGTGATCTTCCAACTGCATGGACATAACCATAGCCCACAACAATGTAACATCCTGTCAGGGGAAGGCAGCAGGCCTGCCAGCAGCCTAGCTCTCTTCTCCCAAGATTTAAGTCCTGACAATATTCTCCTATTCCCATGAGAAAAGTTCCTCATGCTGAGAGGATCCTAATAATCACATTCTCAAAACACAGCAGCCTTGTTGACAGGGGTACAGGCTGCCCTGAACCAAGAAGCAGTTATGGGAAGGGATTTGGGAGTAACAGAACATGTCAGGAACCAACCCTAACAAGAGGGACAAAACAGCAGGTGTGAGGATGCTTTTAGGTATTAAAGGTAAACTAAGGATGTTTAGCTAGAAGAGGTTTATCAGAACTCATTATAATTACTAACCAATCAATATGGTGTGAACAGTGTCTGTAAGCAATTGGCAGTTTTTTAGCTTGCCATGTTTGCAGTAAGAAAGGTCTAGAATCTGGGTGATCTCACCTCATAAAAGGGCTTCACCTAAAATTCATGTATTGAATTGCGTGTTGCTCCCTGCTGGACACCACAACATCCCTTTTCCCAGCATCCCAGACTGGTGAGGGCTGGCAGGGACCTCTGGAGATCACCAACCCCCCCCCAGAGCAGGATCCCCTCGAGCAGGCTGAGCAGGATCACAGGGTTGGAATGTCTTCAGGGATGGAGACTCCCCAGCCTCTCTGGGCAGCCTGGCACAGGACTCTGACACCCTCATGCTGAAAGAGTTTTTCCATGGCTAAATCCTGCCTTTTCTTTTTTTTGCTTTTCAGTTTTTCTGTTGGTTCTGGTTGCAAACAGAACCTTGTCCCTGGGTGATGTCACTCTAAACCAGCTCCCCCAGTGAGTCCTCACCTGAGGCCTGTGCTGACACAGTGCTGCTTGTCTCCTCTTGGTCTGTGTTTCCCCATGGATTTTCACCTCCACAGAGGAGGCAGCTGCCCCATGCAGCAGTTCAGTGGCTTTCCCCCAAAAATTCACTAAAGCCCTTGCCCTGACCTCACTGTTGAACTTCACAGGGAAAAGTGACACTCTTCTGGGGTTCAATGAGGTTCTCTTTTGGGGAGCTCCTCCCACTCAGACTGTTGGTTACCCACAGGGGTGTTTCATGTTGCAGATGGAAGGTAGTGGTGTGTGTCCCTCCAGGCTGTTTGAAACACGTGGGCTTGATTGTTTGTGATTCCATAAAGGATGAATCCCCACTGAAATGAATAGAGTTCTGGAGTCCTGAGGATAAATTAACAACAAACTGAAACCAAATAAATGGTGTCAAACCCTAAATGTCGTTGGAGGAGATGGGGAGCAGCACTTAGGGGTTAGAAGGGGTTTGTCCTGCTCCCTAGTTGGGTAGAGGAGTGTGTGAAGGTGAGCTGTCACGTTGGGTTTTCAGAATCCCTGCTTGCTGAGGGTTTAAGTGCATAGTTCAGGAGCCATGGCCAGCTGCTTTTCCCCAGAAGAAGATGGAATTAGGAATAGATGGATTGCCATTAGCTGGAGCCTTACTGGTTTCAGAGTTTCACTGTGAAACTTCCCTTGCTCCAGGGAAAAACAGTGTCTAGTTGTGGTTGTGCCCAGCACAGGGAAATGCCTCCTTGCACAGGGAAGCTGGTGTCACCACATGAGGTGTCTCCTCAGTGGCTCTTCCACAGCTCCTGCCCCTCTCAAATCCAAGAGGGAATTCCTGGAAGCAGCTGGCTTGCTGCACTTTGGGTGTTGACAGCACCGCTGGTCACCTTGGGAGGAGGGTGGGGGGGTATTTTTGGGTGAGCCTTCTCCTCTTAGCTCTGCACCTTTGTCCCCAGTGACAGCTGCCACTGTGCAGACGGGGGACAGCCCCAGTGGGACAGTGTGTGGTGTCTGTCAGCTGGGACTGACTGACAGGCTGACTCCTCTCCTTGCCAGATGAGCTCCGAGCCATCGCCAGCATGATGGAGAAGCAGGCCAAGATCGTGGTGAAGCCAAAGGAGGTCTCCCAGGAAGAGCAGCAAAGGAAAGCTGCCCTCCTGGCCCAGTATGCCAATGTGACTGATGAGGAGGAATATCCTTTTCCTGGCCTGGATGAAACTCTGGGCTTTGCTGGAGAGTTAATGTCTCTGACTGGGTCTAGTGCCAGGGAGACACTTTTCAATCTTCTTTCTCCCTGATAAAATAACTTCCATGGAAAAGAGCATGGAGTTTGTGGAGTGCCATGAGCAGATGCTCCCTTGAGTGTCTTTCTCTGCCATCCCCACACTCCCCAACAACATCTGCTGGCCCCAGGAAGGTTTGCCTGGCCCAGGTGTGTTGCAGGAGTGAGTTGCCTCCTGGCAGCTCTGTCCTTAAGGTCTCTTGTTTTCTAAGGAGAAATCTGCTGAAGTGATATTTAGAGAGAGTGCCTGTGTGGAGTGGGGGAGTTCCAAGTTAACTCTCTGTAGTGCTGAAGAACAAGTTCTGCCTTGAACAGCAAAGTTGAATGGGGAGGGGTCGTACCTGGCGCTCGAGCAGCAGGAGGAGCTGAACGTGGGGGGCTGTGGGGGGCCTTGATTGTCTGCATTAACGTTCTGCTTCCTCCTGGCTTGACAAAGCTGTTTGCTGTGTTTCAAGTTAATGGTGCAGAGGCACAGAGTCATTACTGACACTGGTATTTCCTTAATTCCCTCACTGGTGAGGATGAGCAGGATGGATCCACTGCCACAGCAGTAAATATTGGATCGGAAAAATGTATCCTTTGAGTTGTGAGGGACTGGGGGTTCCTGAAGGCAGCTTCCAGGGTGAGATTCCCCATTCCTCCTCATCTGTGTTGGTGCTGCCTGTTTCTTTAGGCACTCTTTTAAGTTTGGTGATTCCTTTTGTCTTTCCATGTAGCCTGACCTTGCTCGTGATGAAGGTTGGAGATCTGTCTGCTCCCTGTCCTGTGCACAGGTCTTGTCGGTCTCTTTTCTCTCTGTTCCTTCCTCCATCCACTGCAGCCTCACAGAACTTCTTATTAATAATGAAAATTCTCCCAGAACATCAGCTTCATGTTAACTGTTGTCCAGAGAGGTAGATTGTGTCAGGATTTGTTGTAAGTGCCACAGAAACAAAACTACTGGCTAAGTCATAAGGCCATGTGGCTGCTGAGCTTCAGCAAACAAGGAGCAAGTATCCCACCTGGTCCCAGTAATTCAAGACATTCCTTGAGCTCACCAGCTGCCAGGTTTAAGGTGGAAGCAGGTTTCAGCACTGAATTAAGAAGGGAAACCTGAATTATTCTTGTCCTTACATTACTGATGGCAAGGGGGAAGAGGCACCCGCTCACTCTTCCTAAGGCTCTTCCCAAAGCCACCCCAAGCTGCAGGACAGAGGGCATGAGACTGGCTGGGATCGTTCAGGAGCTCCTGGGAACACCTTGGACCTGCTGGCTCTATCCTGGGGCTGTGAGCTCCAACCACAGGCACCTATATGGAGAAAATCGTGTCACACAGCCGTGGTGAATCCCTGTGAGGAAGCCAAACTCTTATGTGCTGTTTTTATTCCTCTTGGTTTTGTAGAATCAGAGGATGGTTTGGGTTGGGAGGGACCTCAAAGATCACCTAATTCCAACTCCCTGCCTCTGGCAGGGACACCCCTCCCCAACCCAGGGTGCCCAAAGCCCCATCCAACCCGGCCTTGAGCCCTGCCAGGGATCCAGGGGCTCCCACAGCCTCTCTGGGCAGCCTGTGCCAGGGCCTCCCCCCCTCAGAGTGAAGAATTCCTTCCTCATGTCTAACCTCACCCTGCCCTCTTCCAGCTTGAAGCCATCACCCCTTGTCCTGTCCCTGCACTCCCTGGTGACCAGCCCCTCTCCCAGTTTCCTGTAGGACCCTTTAAGGATTGGGATGCTGCAGTTAGGTCTCCCCAGAGCCTTCTCTTCTCCCGGCTGAACCAGCCCAACTCAGCCTGGCTTCACAGGAGAGGTGCTCCATCACCCTGACTGTGTTTGTGGCCTCCTCTGGACTTGCTCCAACAGCTCCATGTCTTTTCTGCCCTGGGAACTCCAGAGTTGGACACAGCACTCCAGGTGGGGGTCTCACCACAGCAGAGCCAGAGGGGCAGAATCCCCCCCAGACCTGCTGCAGCCCAGGACACAGGTGGCCTGCTGAGCTGCCAGCTCATGTTGAGCCTGTCATCAGTCAGCACCCCCAAGTCCTTCTCCTCATGGCTGCTCTCCATCCATCCTCTGCCCAGCCTGTCCTTGTGCTTGTGTAGGGGTTTTACAGTTGATATTTTTACATAGCCATCTTAAGATCCTGTAGACAACTTGATTTTTCTAGAACAAAAATCCTTTTCCTAGGAGCGTCTGTTCACTCTGTGTGACTCTTCCATCTGGAAAACCAAGCAGAGATGCCTCTTTTCCATTCCCAAATTCCTTACTGGGTGGGTGAGGAAGCAGAAGTGGGAGTTGGAGGGGGGAGTTAGAATAAACGAGCTCAGAGCGGAAGCTGCACAGGCTTCAGTGTTGTCTGCCCTTAACACACCCCCAGCGCTGTTCCGAAACACAAACGTGGAGGATGTGGTGAACGCCAGGAAGCTGGAACGGGAGCTGCTGCGGGATGAGTTCCAGAAGAAAAAAGAGCAAGACAAGCTGCAGCGAGAGAAGGATAAGCTAGCCAAGCAGGAGAGGAAGGAGAAGGAGAAGAAAAGGACACAGAAAGGCGAAAGGAAGCGATAGCTGGGGTTTGCCAGTTGGACTCTCAAGGGATAAGATCAATTCAGAGTACAGTGTGTGTTTAAAAAGCAGCAGAAATTGGGGGCACGTGGCTGGCGAGTGGTTCTTTGGAAGCTTTTTTTTAATTTAAAAAAAATTTAAAAAAATATAGCAGAAAAGAAAATTCAAGCACCTCTTTAACTCAGTGTGCCATGTGCTCGTGGTGTCAAATGTCCCAGTGGGTGGTTGTGGCCGATGTCTGTACCAAAGGATGGTGAAGTGATCATTGCCCATGTCTGAATCGATTAGTTTAACTTCTAACCACATCAAGCGAAGCAACATGACAGGTAGGAGGGTGCTGGCTGGGTTCTGCCAGCCTTGGTATGCAGCAACAGCATGTTAATGGTTGGAGACTGGAGCAGAACCCCTTTCTGACCTGTAATTAAGCACTTGCTGCTGCAGGTTGATCATGAATTTATTTATACCAGCCTTGAAAACTGTGTTTGCAAATAGATCTATTTATGCTGCCAAGAACAAGGCTTTGGGAGCACAGGGCTTGGGGCTGACCTGGGCGAGGGGAAGTGCTGTTCTGCAGCAGGAGAAGGGAAGTGTGATGAAATATAGATGAGCTGCAGCTGTGAGTCTGCAGCACCCACGGGCTCTGGGTAAGGGGAACACTGTGCTGATCTGAGCATCAGCCAGAGCGGTAGCGAAGAGGTCAAGCCCTTCATGCTGTTGGAAGACTTTGTGCTGGTAGCTGGAAGGTGGTGCTGTGTGTGGCTGAGCAGTTCCTGTTATTTCTACTGCAGTTGCCAGGGCAAATGCTTTCACAGGGGCTCAGTGGCTCTAAGCGGTTTGGGTGCACTGGTTTTACAAGTCAGTTACTCTCACTGGGCACAGCTGCAGGCTGGAGCTGCCCGTGGGGGTGAAAAGACTTCTCTTGCCCCCAGAGGGCTCGTTACCTGCTGTTTCCAGCCTTTTTCATTGCAGCCTCTGGAGAGGAGAACACTATTTCTGTCAGCTGAGCGTGAAGGAGCTGCATTGCTCTGGGGGTGTGTGAGGAACCTGTGTGGCTGGTCCCTGCGCTGCTTCATGCTCCTGGCAGCCAGTGGCTCCTGTGGGTACCTCTCCCAGCGCCTGCTTTCAGCCTAACGGGTCACAGCTCCTGTTTCCCCAGCTGCTGCAGTGTGTCTGCTTTATCTTTGGACTTGAAAAATAAAACTGGTTGGCCAAGAACTGACTTCTGTCTGAGTCAATGTCACGGGCATCCTCAGATTGCTGTACCCAGCAGTAATATACTTCAGGGCTGCCCTGGCCCAGTTGCTCACGCTGCAGTGTGGGCAGGGCAGTGACCAGGCTTTGCTTGCCCCAGGGCTGGTTTCCTTTCCCAGCCTGGGGTCGGTTACCCCTGGCTGCAGTGCTGACAGTTTGTGCCACTGTAGGTGTCAGGGGCCACAGCAGGACAGGGAGGTGGGGGGGAGGGTGTCACAGCACCCTCCAGCACTGAGGGCACCTCTTGCCCTTCACACAGTGCCTGAGCCTGAGTGAGGGCATGGAGCTGCCCTGAACCTGTAGGTCTGAGGAAGCTGCTGGTTTTCCAGGCCCCTCAAACGGTTCCTCTTCAGTCCTGTTTTGTCCCCACATTCCAAAGTTGAATTACCCACATGCCCACTTCCAGGTGGAAAGCAAGCTGAGGGCTAGAGCTTCTTATTAGACAGACACTGGCACACTTACCAACTCAAACTCCTCTGGCTGTGCTCTGGGCCTTCAAACAGGTGTGTTCACCCGCTTAGTACAGGGCCCCACCCTCTGTAATGTTCCCCCAGCTAGCAATGGCCCTTTTGGGGAGGGTCCAACCCAAGGGACTTGCTGGGGCAAAACCACAACCATCCAGCAGCACCTCATAGAGGCACCTTCATCAGCTGTGGGCATGGGAGCCCCAGGAGCACGCTGCAGCCTTGTGCAAACACATGAAGGGTTTAAGGTACCACTCAGCCTGAGCAGGTCACAGTTGATGCTTCCCGGCTTGCGAGGCTGCAGGTCTCCTTCACAGCGCAGAGCTGCTGTAACTGAGCATCGATAAATTCTGCTGCTATTGATTCAGTGCCCAGACAGACATTGCCCCCAGAGAGCTCACTGCTGATCCAGAGATTCAGGAGCATGTTCCTGGTATCAGCACCAAGAAATTTATAGTAGGAATACTTCAGCTCGACTCCCAAGGTTTCCAGTGCTGATACTGAACCCACTGCATAACCCTTCTCTGAGGGTACAGAGCTTGTGAAGAGGGAAAAAAACCCTGGGTTCAGTGCACTGACACCATTTTCCCTCTGTCTAAACTTAAAGGTCATTTCTACCCAAGAGTAATTTCAGCATTGCCAGTGGCTGCCCAGCTCTGCGACAGGACACCCTCCTGTGTGTCCTTGCTGAGCTCTGGCCCAGGTGGCCGCTTAGTAGTACCTGCTGTGAGGATCCTGGTGAGAATTGGCACCCCCAGAGTAAGCAGTCTGCTGGGAGACCCGGCTGGTAAGTGGCCAAAACTGAGGAAGAGTCTCACCAAGAGTCACCCAGTGCAGGCTATAAGGACCTGCACCCTAGGGTCCTTGGAGCACTGCCTGCAGAGCAGCTGCCCAGTGGGCAGGGACACTGCCCTGGGATCCCCCCCGACTGATCAATGGCAGGGTGACAGCTCTGTGTACATCTATGCTACAGTAACTCACACAATCTTCCTATCCCACACTGGCTGTGCTGAATTGACTGCCCATCCACCTGTGCTTATTAAATACCTCACATACTGAAATGCACTGAGCAGAACTCAGTAACTAACTACTAGCTCGCATCTGCTGAGGGATGTCCCATTCTCCTCCCATGACAACTTCCTAGGAACATCAGGAACTAATGGGAAATGACAATCCCAGTTAACAGCTCAAGTTCTAGGAGCTGAGGCTACAAAGGCAAACACAGCAGACACTCTCCAACAAAAGCTATTTTATTTCTTACCAGACAAAAGTCAGCAGAGTTTTGCTTTTAACATCAACACCTCCAGGGTTAAACTTAACAAATCTTAAACGCAGCAACCTGCAGTATGGAGATGGGCTTTGTTCTCCTGCCCAGATAAACTCCCTCTGGCAACACCTTTGGTCCTGTCAGTGATCTGCTTTCTGCTGCATTCTCATTCAGGTTTCTCTCTCACATCATCTAATGACAATTTATGCGGTGCGATCGCACCTTCTGCATATCAGGATTTCCAGAAGTAGGAAGAACACAGGCATTTAAAATACCAGGCTATCTAAGGTAAGGACAGCTGAATAAATTTAATCCACACATTATAAACACGATACTCAAGTGTTCAAACCCCCTATATCTCCTGAGCCACGTAATAACAACATTTTGTATCAAGTGAATAAATTACTTCTATTCCATACAGATTAAGATACACAGATAAACACCAAGTATTAATAGTTGTCAAAAACGCAGAGGTAAACTAAGAAGTCTAAAATATGACAACCAAATTTCAAACCTAACCAGTGAAAAGAGTAACTTTAAGAAAACCTAAATTTCAGAACTTTGTGATACCTCTTCCAATTTTCAAGTGAAAGTATTAAATACTCATCATTTCAGCTGCTGCACAGCTTTCCAAAGGATAATCCTGTCTGCATGTCATATTTTGATTCAGTTTAAATACTTTAAAACAGAGGTTCTTTTTTCCCCAAGAGCATGCCCAAAAGATCTGAACACCTTTACTAAATTGCATGGTTTCACAACAGCAATTTTGTCATACCAGTAATTTAGTAGAACCCGGTGCATCTCCTTTCACAAACTTAGATTCTAAAATTGCAAATTCATAAATATTTATATTTTAAATATTTAATTTTACATGAATATTGGGTATACTTAGCTTTCCCCCCCCCCGTTTCCAGGTTTTAGTTCAATAAGGAAACCATTTGTACATCACAATCTTATCTGATCCTGACCAGACACCCCATTAGACTCCAGTCTTTAAGAATCATTATTCTAAAAATTATTTATTTTAAATTTCCTAAAGCAAAACTAAAAGAAGTTATTGGAAGAGTTGCACACCTGGGTTCATCTGCAGAAGTTAAATAATATCTTGGCTGCTAATTAATTAGTCTGATTGGTTTTTTAAGTTAACATTCACCAGTTGGCTTTACAATACTCAGACGCTGCCTGTAATGTCAACACTAAGTAGAACCCAAGAGCCCTTAAAGGAAATTCAACTTCTCATCAAGATACAGCTTTAAATATGAATGGGACTAGTTCAAACTTCACAAAGAATTAAAAGGAATCAGCATCATCTCTCACACAGACACACTGCAGAGTATTTCTGCATACCACCACTAGCTGGTTAGTACTTGCTTACTTCAGCCTTTGGATTCTGGATGCCACTGCTGGTGGTGTTCTCACCCACTTTCTCTTCCTGTTGCACCATCTCCAGCAGAGTTTTCTTTCCAGCTGGAGATTTTGGTAAGGTCATCTGGAAGGCACACCAGAGGGTGGTGCGTGCTTTACGGGTCGCTATGCTCATCTCTCTAATTGCCAAAGCCAAAGCAAACACATCTGCAGGGAGGAAACAGTGTTTCAATCTTCATTACACAGCTCATCAGCAAGCACCACTGGGAGTCATTCACTCAGGTAATGCTAAAGCCAGCAAAGCTTTTTACACCCTTTATATATCTGATCTTGTGTCTGTTTTTATAAGGCTGTAAAAGTTCAGTCTAAGGAAGCACTGGTTTTTAGGCTCTTTTAGTATAAAGAATGTAGGTACCTATTTTGTTAAAGCTCCTGCTTCCTTGTCACTTATTATACCAGGAGCACCCAAATCCTCATAGGCAGCCCTGCTTCTGAAAGGACTGCATGATCACACAAAAGGCACCTGGCCCCTTCCTGTCAGAGCTCACTGCTGAATCTCCCAGTGACCCCTCCAGATCAACAGAGCAGATCCTTTGCCCACAGGTGAGGTAATAGCTCATTTATGGCATTTGATTTTAATCATCTTCTGCAAAAAGGTGCATCAACCCCCACCACTCTAAAATGAAGAGAAGGCCTTGATGCAGTGGGCTGTTCAACAGCAATGTCTTCATGTATAGATAATGTTTGGACTTGAATCCCAGCCTGTGTGTGAGGATATGAATTCAGTACCTTCTCTTAGGCACTGGGGCTTTCTAGCACAACTTGCATGTTATTTTGGGGTAGGGGCACACTCCCTCCTCTTGGAGCTGGGTCACCGCACACTGGGCTGCACAGGAAGCACACTAGTGCACTGGCCTCCCAGTCACACTTCCACAGGGACTGGGAGCAGTGAGAGACTAAGTCTGCTCATCCAAGTGCTTCTGCAGTTTGTTTACTGGAAAACCTGGCACCAAAACCTGGCCAGTGTTCTGGGACTGACTGTCCCAGGTGAAAGCATTCCCCTCCTGTACTGGGAGTGCCTCAGGAAGGGGCAGAATTCAGAGGCCTAACCTCACCCCTTCACCATCCCCCTTCTCCAGCCTCACTGGCTCCCACTCCCTAGGCTGTTTTTGGGAAACACAGTCCCAGTCACACCTCCTTCCCTCCACACAGAGCAACCACCGATTCCTCTACAGTTACTGCTGCTACCCAGCAGTGGGACCAAACACTGATTTAAGTAACTGTGGAAAATCACCATGAGGATTCCCTTGTCCAATCCAAGTGTCAGCCATCCAAGGAATTTCAGAATAGTAATTGGAAAGGTAACTGCAGAGAGATAAAGGACAGAGTACAGAGTGGGAGGATGTGATTATCAGGTCTGGCATTTTCAAAATTCCCATTTCCACATCAAGCTTTGTGGAATCAAGAAAACCCACAGGAACAGTGTCACCTGGACTGCCTAGATAATGTCAAGGAACAAGCAGCACTCACCTACAGAGACATCTCAGAGTTGGAAGAGAGGGTTGGCATTTGGGTCACTACCAGGGAAGAAGGGAAAATCCTACAATGATAAGGCAAAGCTCTTAAAGTCTTTGGCTGAGTGCACTCAGAGTTACAGACATTAAGAAGGTCTTTTCTCCCCTTGGAAGACATCCTGTAGCATCTATATCCTTCTGAAAGATCCTGAAAACTAAATCTAGGGCAATCTCAAAGCAGAGATATGGTCAGACAGTTCTGAAAAGCTTGATGGTTGATCTGGGTGACAGATGGCACTCCATAAAATTGTGATTTCTTCCACAACTTCACTAAGTGCTCAAAACCATTTACAAACTACCACCAGACACCTCATACAGTGCCACACCTTCACTGTGAAAGAGTCCAATTTGTTGATGTTGTGCATCAATACAACTGACATGACGCAGCTCCAGTCCAACTGCTTCCCAAAGTAAACCTGTATTACAGCTAAAGCCCGGGAGCTGGGAGGAGACCATGGCTCATGTATGAATTGGGTTTAAATCCAATTTCCTGGAAAAGAGGACACAACAGACAGGACCTGCCTGACATGAGAATACTTAATAGCAGATCAGATGAAATAGAAAAGCACTGTGGAAACTGCTGGGCTGGAGAAGACTCCATAGGGGAATATTGGACAGTCCAATGAAGGGCCACAAGAGGGTTAAGGGAATGGTGCATCTCTTTTAAGAGGAAAGGCTGAGGGACCTGCAGAAGGCTGAAAGGAGATCTGATTTATGTGTATAAATACCTGAAAAGCGGGTCTCAGGATGGGGCCTGTCTCCTTTCACTGGTGCCAACTGATAGGATGAGGGGCAATGGACAGAAACTAGAACATAGGATGTTTCACCTCAACATGAGGAAAAATTGCTTTACTGTGAGGGCACAGTCTGCCCTGAGAGGTTGTGGAGTCTCCATCTCTGGAGAGTTTCAAAACCCACCTGAATGCATTACTGGGTGGCATTCCCAGGTGCACATGCTTGTCAGAGGGATGATCTCCAGATCTCCATGATCTCCAGAGGTCCCTTTCAACTCCAATGATTTTGTGACCCCTTCTCAAACAGAGCTATTAAGGACAAGAAACCTCTGCCAGAGAGATGATGCACAGCTCCAGGCATTTGCCTTCCCAGACAGGTGAGGTCCTGGAACAGGCTGCCCAGAGAGGGGGTGGGTGCCCCGTGTCTGGGGGTGTTCCAGGCCAGGTTGGATGGGGCCCTGGGCAACCTTGTGTAGCTCCAGGCCTGAGGTTGGTGTCCCTGCCTGTGGCAGGGGGTTGGAGCTTTATGATCCTTGGGGTCCCTTCCAGCCCTTGCCATTCTGTGATTCTATGACATATAGGAAGTAGTTACTACACTGAGTAATCCACTGTTTGAAAAATTCCCCGCAATTGTCACAGCAGGCTAACACATCTGGGATGAGATGGTACAGAAAGAAGGTACAACCTTTGTACAGTCAGATCCCATTGTGCAAAGCCCACTTCTTTCTATTCTCAAAGCAGCTGGACCAGGGAGCAATCCCAGTGTCTGAGTCCTCTTTTCCAGACTACCTGGTTCCAAAGAGCTCACTGATCTGGTTAAAAAGTAGCACCAAGTACAGCCAGCTCCTGTTACATTCAGGGGCTTAAACACCAAACACCCCACACCCCCCCCCCCATCTTAATGAGTCACATAATCCTTATTAAAGAAAAACAAGAAGGATGGTGAACAGGTGAAAAAAATAACTACTACAGGGGATCTTTTGAAGTAAACTTGAGAATCACACAACTGCACGTTGGGACACCCCACAGGAGTAAGATGGAAAGAGAGGTGGGAAGTGAATAGAGGACTCTCAGAAATTTAAGAAAGCTTTCAAGACAAAGCTGTAGGTCAGGACTTCTCCAGTAGCAGGAATCCATTCTGCCTCACATCTAAAAGAGAAGGGAATCTGCCATTCTGCCTGGGCAGTAGGGAAAGATTAAGCTAGACATCCGGTGTATTTTGGACACCATTAACAATGAAAGCATTCTGACCAATGTGGTTTTGTGTAACCATCCAAAATATGATCTGCATTTTACATCAGTCTACAACAGAACATGCCTGAAGAGGAAATCCATTCCTAATGCAAGGCCATCTTGGTCTCTTCACACAGATTCAGCATGGAAACATCAAGGAAGTTCTACACAGAAATACAGACAGGGCTAAAGGGTGATGGGAACAGGAATGTAAGGGACAGGGGAAAGAGAGAGACAATAGTTTAGTATCATCTTCAATCCTAAACTGCATTACAAAAAAACCACACTACCTTTTTATTACTTGCTAGTTTATTAATTGCATAAAAGCCCTCCAAATTGACTAAACCCATTTATCTCTAAGCCCCAGTTTTAGCATCCTAAAACCATCACCTATAACCCACTCTGCCTTTCTCAAAGCTCCAGACATTGCAAAATAAATCGAAGAACTTTAATACAAACCCCCTCCTCACACTTTTTTTTTTTAAATAGAGCAGTGTAGGTTTTTTTTTTTAGCTGGCTGATGAAAGTACGGAAGCATGGTTATACCTCTGTCATCCTGGCACCGGGGAGCTCCTTGCCTCTGTCGATTTGAAGCATTGACAATCTCATCCTTCCTCCTTGACTGCACTATGTGAATTACCTCCAGGTGTTTATCCAGAGCAGTGGAAATGTTGGCGTGAAGGGGAGAACTGCGAAGCCGCTCCATTTTTCCCAGTAAAGTCACAACCTAAGGAACATTTTACAGGTTATAGGAGTTCAAACTCTACTCATCTAGACTTACAAGAAAATTAACAGATTAACAATAATCATTATTTTCTTTTGAGAACAGATCATAAAGTTATAGTAGTTGAATTCTTACCTAGGATTTCTTTTTCTTCTCTCTGCACAACACAGCAGCAAAGCATGCCCAGATATTAGGACACCCAGTTTACTCACTGATGATGGATACATACAACTTTGAGACAACCATGTACCAGGAGGTGGTTCTGTGACTATGTGCATTCCTCTGAATCAAGACCAGTGTGGTCCCACCTCCATCAGCACTGCTGCAGTTCTCTGGGTGAAAATCAGCTTCACTTTCCACCCAGACACCCCTGTGCGAGCACAAGGGACAGGCAATGCAGGAGAGCAGCAGGCTCAGGTTAGGTTGGTTAAAGCTGCAGTGGCCCACATACATAGGCTGGCTTTCAGGATGGACACTCAAGGCTCATTCAGAGGACACTGAGCACAACCACCCATAAATCCTTCAGTGCTGGTTAGTTAATTAATTGAAAAATCCTTGTCTTTGTTGTGACTGTTGAATAAACAGGACATTACTATACATTTCTCCTTGGTGAGCAATTCTTCAACTGTGATTCACAAACCACTGAAGAACCTGGTTACCAGTCTACAGAAAGAGGTAAAACTAGAAATGTCCATACTGTAACTCAGTGGACAATGGCTGCACTTGACGAGCTATAGAGAAGCCTGCTGATTAACTGTCATCCACAGGTTAAAAATAAGAAACAGAAGGTCTGCGAGCAGAGTAAAGTTCTTTATGTTTCCTTGCAACAGAAAGACTGTAGGCTTCCTTAGGAGAAAAACCAAACTGCAATGGAAGCTCTTAAAATGTAACAGAGGGTGTTAACAAAGGGATGTGAACCAGGACAATTTGCCCAAGTATGCCTAGAGCAGACTGCTTGCCCAGACCATTATTTGGACACCACCACCCACAACAGCAGAGAAGATTCTCTATGCCACTGGGCTCAGGAGAGAGAATTCAGTTCCCATTGCCAGTCTTGTCCTGCTCTCCCTAGAGTGAAAGTCTGGGAGTGGTGGGAAAGGTAAGCAGGAATGAAATGTGCAAGTTCCTGCAAGAGCAGCAGCAGCCAATAAGGAAGAAGGGAAGCTGAGAGTTTAAAAAGAACAAGTGAATGGAGAACTTCACATGATGTGAACAACCACAAAATTGGTCTTAGGATAGGAAACTAAAATAGACAAGATTGTTTGAACTAGACTTGTTTCTGAAGAAAAAGCCAGGTTTTAGAGACTGGTGTAGTATGATTACATAAACAAGTAAAGCAAAGGTGAACCTGACAGTCATTTCCCAGTCTTAATACTATATCCACAAACAGACTTAAGTTCCTAAAACCTGGTTTTCAGGTACTGCAACCTCATCCAGCAAGACCTACAGCTGACAGATAACACCTACCTCCTTTATACTGAGCCTGGGAGAAGTGCCAGATGTCAAAAAGCAAAATCCACCAACAGTAACCACTGAAGGCTCAAATGCTCACTTTCCCATCCCCTCAGGTTTTTCCAAAGTTCATCCTGCACTCCCAAGGGACACTTCCTTCCCCACAGGGCTCAGAGGCATTAACTAAACCAGATTTCTTGCAAAGCACAACTAATCCTTTCTGATTGCCACAGGGCTTGCTGAGTAATTCAGATCCTTCACTGGGACAACAGCAAGCCAGCAGTGATGCAGAGCCACAGACTCCACAGGCTAGAGATGAGCATACACCATGGGACATGGACTGGTATTTCAGGCCCAGCTTTGATGACTGCTCTTCACAGAGCACTGTATTTGGAGCAAGAATGCTTTCCCCAGCCCATACAAATACCATCCCTACTAGAAATAAACTATTTCCTCTCTGACAAAAATCCTTATCAGTCCACAGAAGAAAAGCTTCAAAAGGCCAAGCTGAATGTGCAGCCTCTGAGTACCCCATAGTGGGGTGATATGACATTCTCCAGCTATCACACAGCTGAGGATTTGCATCTCCCCAGACACAAAGGAGATGAGAATCAGTCTGTAGAGAAGAGATTCTGATTTAAAATTTGTTCTCTGACTATTAAGCAGTTTTTATAGTTACTGATGACATAGTGAATAAAGCTACTGTCACTTCTCCATCAGCTACGGTTTATTCTGGAACTGGAAACATGTGGAAGTCTCAAATGTGAAAAGCAAAGTAAACTGAGTGACACTAAGAGGATTTAACTAGATGCACAAAGAGTTAATCCCACATTCAGCCAGCTCAGGATCTCATCTACCACTCAAACTAACTATCTGGGAATCCTTGTAAGGTAGGTGCCTTCTACCAGCCTCCTTCCAGGTATACACCTGCAGCTGGCATGGGATGGATACGTTTAATGGTAAGAATTCAACAGGGAGAACAACATGGAGCTATAAAAATGGAAAATGGCTCCTCATCTATATTAACCTGTCAAAAATTCTCTCCATGCCCAACAATCAAGTTCACACTAAGCTAACTACAGAAATATCATTACTTGCCTGTATTTCCAGCTCCATGTGCCAGCCCAGCCCACAAGTTTTAAAGCATTACTGCTCATTTGCCTCCCTGTACACATAGGAGAGGCCTATTTGGAAATAAAATCTACAGAAGTGCCTATTACACTCAGATTCTGTGGCTGAGCACACAAACAGCCCATTTGGCAGGCAGGCACTTGAACCTTTGTACCTGGTGTTTCTCTTTGGTCATCAATAAGCTCTTTGATGTGAGAATCCATGTCTAACAGCCCCACTGTCCTTTTGAGCATCCTTAGAACTACTCTTCAGTTGCTACCTAACAAGTGTCTGAAGTTCTGTATCCTTAGGTTTGGTCCTCAAGTAGATAGAGAAGATTAAGTTCTTTTTTAGACACAATTTTAAAGTACTAGGACAAGGAAGCCTTCTCAAAGTGGAAGCTTCCTAACACTGTTCTTTTGAGGTTCACAAAGAGTAGCTTGGAACATTAAGCCTGTCAGCACACCTTACACTACACTCAGCTGGATGAACAAGCCAGGCAGTTGCACAAGACAGATTTCAGCAAGCAGGCAGCAGACATGGCTCCACAGCTAATGCTACCTGTGCAAGACCTGTAGGAAAGACTGGTTCTTACCACCACTGCCTTGGGAGCAGCTCAGTGCACAGACCTGGTTCCTCCAAGAACCATCTCTTCTCCGAACAGCAGCTGCTGCAGTTAACCCCATGACCCCTCACGGGGGCAGGTTCTGGCATCCGTGGTTTCAGCCCACATCTGTCCTTATGCAGCACGAGCATCCTGGCTCAGATAGAGCCAGATCAGACCCTTGCTGTTCTGCTGGCAGCTCAGCTCTGCTTGTGCTCCCCTCCTCCCTCCAGTCTCCCTCGCAGAATCCTGTGCGGGATGCTGCACGCTGGCACCATCGTTTGGCTGCAGAGCCACAGGCAGCTCATAGACACCGATCACACTTGTCCTACAGGTTGTGGAACTTTAAGAAACAAACCAGTAACATAAAAATTCTGCCTGAAATTGCATCAAATAACCATTCTGCATTAAAAAAATACAAGATTTGAGCAAATATACAATTACACTTGCTTTTCCTCCACAAATACTTCCTCTAATACAGTGCTTACAAATCTTTAGTGACCGTTTCTCTGTTGAGCTGCTCAAACCAGAAAACCTCAGAGTCGGGCACATCTTAGAGCTGAGCAGTTTGGCTAGAATGACTGGACTCTGGCATCTCATGCATCTCTTGTGCTAGAAAACACATCCTCCTGGCACATATGCACATAAACGTGAGCCTCAACTGTTCCGTGGGTTCCCTGGTAACAGCAGCAGCAAACCTGGAGCTGTAGAGATTCTAGCAGGGACTGCTGAAATATTATTCTCTGCACAGCATTTAAGAACAAATCTATTTTGGGAAAAATGTCTCTGATCATCTTACATATTCTGTACTCTAAGTTCTGCGTGATAAGCTCAATAGATTTTTTTTCCCCCCCAGTCCTACACTCACTCTGGCTTGTTCACGTAGCTGATCCACAATTAAGCGATCAACTCTTGATGGGTTTGATGTCAGTCTTGGAATTGGAGTATTGTTAGCACTGGAAACCTTTTTCCCTTGGAAATTCTTAGCAAGAGCTGATTCAGTCTGCAGGAAAACAAAAGAATAACTCCCTAAGAATGCAAGCTGCAAAGCATGCTTCATTAAGAAACAAGAAACATGAGATAGACTATTTTTTTCCCTTAGGGTTTTTGATTTTTTTTTAGGAGCTAAAGAGAATTCAGGCATTTGGGATTTAACTGCTTTAAGTGCACATTTTAAGTGTTTAAGTTCATCTGTTCTAAGTGCACAAGTGCTTTACTCAAAGCAGTTCAAATAAAGTAATTAGGCCAACATAATGTGTTTTACAAGTGCTGTCTTCTCACACTGACTACTGCCTGTACTGATTTTGCTTGTAAATAAAATGGAGGCAAGTTAGAATTAAAAGGCAAGAAAGAATGAGGAACAGACCTCATCCACAAATCATTTCATGTCAGCAGCTAACCTAAATTTTCTACGAATTAGTTGAACTACAGAAAGCTTTATCTTAAAATATTTTATTTAGGCATCAGATAATTGCTTTGAAACCTGACCACAAGATTTCAGATTTCAATCTCTCACCCTGTTCTGTCACTACAGAACATTTGTAACAATACCTGCCTAGCTACATCTGTTCCAAAAATGGCATTTCTAAGATTGTCTTGGTCCACACAAAGCTGCAGCCAAATTTTCTCCTCATGCCACCCCCAACTTCTCAGCATGTCTCAACTCTTTCTTTTTTGCACTTTTCTACACGAGCTCCTCCTCAAATCAAGCTTGTTTCCCTTCTAACCTCTCTATTCAAAGCAATCATGGGCTTTTGTCAGGAAAGGCTTTGGCAAACTCCCATGAGTTACATTCCCCCACACTATATTTCTCTTGGGGGTGGGGGGTGTGGCACACAGGAGCTTCCACACAGAAGCTGTTAACAGCCAAGCAGCCCCACCATTCCCAGGTAACATTTGGTCAAGCTTCCCCCTTAAAGTCACAGCTCCAGAGCTGTCTGGAATGGCTAAACTGGTGAAATTAAGACAGGTTTTACACTCCGCAGGGGTAGCCCAAAACACTTCCACGGATGATCAGACAGGGCAACTACTCTAAGTAGGGCCTCATACACAACTACCTGAACCTCTTCCTTCAAGTGTTTTAATATTACCTTTTCTCCAACCTCCATTTCTGGAGAAAGACAGCCCCCCCCCACTACACCTGAGTCTTGAAACATCAGGGAAGCAGCAGGTGAGAATAACTCTCTGAAAGAACTCAAAGTATAAAGTTTAAGAAATGGAATTAATTATTGAAAGGATTCAAGTTTAGTCCCAAACAAAAATACAGTTAATGGATTTGTATTCTAAATTTCCATGCATGTTGTGGTTTTTGTAGTAATAAAAAAGTGTAGCATGACTTTGTTAGTCATACAATACACCTTCCCCAACAGAGGCTGAAAGGGTCCCTGAATTCCTACTCTAGATGCAATGTTTGAGACATCAGTTGTGCTCCCCACCAGCCTACAAACCTTCACAGCTTTTCCATCCAAAACTACTGTGAAGGAAACTTTTCAACTCATAACAAGAAGAGCTACCCATGATCTCTAACTGGTTTGAGTAGGGTGAGATCTAAACCAAATCTGTGATATGGCATATTAATTCATGATTTTTACCTTCTTTCTTTCTTTCTCCAAAGCTCTCCACTGTTCATAACATTCTTCTAGTCTAACATGAAGCTCACTGGCAGGCCCACTGCGGGTTTTAACTTGCCTTTGAGGGCCAAAAGCTGGTACAAAACCAGCAAAAGAATTGTCACCATACATCTTATCGTTAAAATAAGGGTAGAAGCGTTTCAAATCACTGCGGCAGAACCAGTCGTGAGAGTCCATCAGAGGGACAACGGAACGGCCAAACAGGTGACCTGATCTCAAGGGGAACGTGCTGGAACCAAGCTGCTGGTTGCGCCTGAAGTCACCCATCAGGCAGTTGTTGAAGTTTGGAGCCTGTAGGCAAGTCATGCGACCGACCACGTTACCATCTCCGCTCCCCTGCCTGAAATTAAACTGACCCTGAGACTCCAGGAAGTCTTGGTACACATTCTGCAACAGCCCATCTCCGTGTTTTTGTCCTTCCAGATCATAAAGTTCACTCTGTGGTTTCAACTGGAAACGGTGTTTGTTCATATTTTCAATCAACCCAAACTGCTGAGCTGCATAATTGTCACAGAATCCATTTGGCTGCTTCAATTTCTTTTCATTTAGATACTCAATGAGACTCTCTTCTCCACTCCTAGCCAGTGCTTCCATGCAAGCAGCAGACCGAGCTCGTTCTGCAGTGTTATAACCAAAATCAAGACTTGGAAAAAATGAAGGATTATCTTGGCAGTACTTGTGAAATAAATTACCATTTACAGGGAAGTTTGAAGATGGTAACTGAAGGAAATCATTAGAATGACTGGAATGTTTTGGAAAAGCGGGTAAATGGTTATTCAGCTTCAACAAAGGGCTTGGATTCTGAAAAGAGAGAGAAGCAGCCGTTTTATTTTGTGTGTTCATCCATGCTGGCCTTACATTAGCACTTGCTGAAGGGTTTGCCAAGTTTGGTAATAAAGGGAGTGATTTACAGTATTCGGAATTCTGAAGATCTGACTTGGAAAACTGCTGCTTTTCTACACCATTTGCACAGTCACTGTTTCCTGGACAAGCTGCAAAAGATTTTAGTCCATATTCAAATTTTTGCCCAAAATCAGTGCAGAATGAAGCTTCATTTGCAATCTGTTTTTCTGCTAGAAGTCCTGTAGCCTTGGGAAATGTAAAAGTTTGCTGATCTGAAATCGTATCTTCTATTTTTTTCTGAGTTCCTGATTTAACTTGAAACAATTTAGTATAGGGTTCTGCATCCAGACCTGGTGCTTCCATAGTTCCATTTACTAACTTTTTATTTTCTTGGAGGTTACAATTGGTGCTCTTGCTAAGCTTTGCTTTACCAGCATGAGAATATTCAGTGTATCTACTACAATCTACATTTTCACTGTATCTGTGAAACTGTGGGAGAAACATCTCTGCCCGCTTTTGGTGCGACTGCAGATCTTGACCTTTGGGACACACCTTCTCTCTTCCATAAGAATAAACATCAGCTCCTGAGTCTTTGATTGTTCCTGAATACCCAGCTTGGGGTGTAAAGGTGTTTTTTATGTATGGATAGTTCTGATATGCAGATGTCATCTTAATATTCTCATTAGTCTGCATGCTGAAGCAGTTGGCATGATCATTCCTAGAAGGGTATAAACTCTGCTCCTCAAGGTCTATGCCAGTAAACCCAGGGTAACAATCATCTACTTTTTGCTGGGATGCAGGATTACTGCTTTGCAAGTACTGTTTTTCAGCAGCAGATATGGCTTCGCTATTACAAAACCCCTGTTGTGAGACAGCTCCAGCAACTGGTCTTTTAGTTTCAGGCAACAAGTCACGGTAGTCTACAATTCTGGTTGCATTCATGGGCCATCCTGACTTCAAGTTGGAAGGGCAACTCCTTGAAAAACAAGAAACACAAGGTTAGAGTCTTATCTCTGGTGCTCCTTTTCCATGTCCAAATGCAGGAAGAGGTTTAAGAACTCGATTCTTCCCTAGTCAGTTCTCTTGATTGATTCAAAGATGTCAACCTCTGTGCGCTCCTGCCATCTCTGCACATTTCTGCTTCTGGCTTGTCTAAACCCAACCATAGAGCTCAGGAGCTATGTACAATACCTTCAAGCTGGAATTGATATGTACATACCAAATTACAGTCAATCCTGTCAATGGATTTACTATCCATCACCAATAAAATACTCCTGGTTAATTAACAACTTAAGATAGCCATACTTCCCAACTACACACATCTCAAAGCCAGGTTCTGGCACTCCAGACTCCAAATGCTTCTCTCTATCATCTTGCTTCAGCATCGCCTGTGGTTCACACTGGCTTACACTGCTTCCTGCAGGTAAATCGTGAGTAAGCATCTCAACACATTTCTCTTCCTTCCACTAATTACCAAGGATTAACACAGGACGATTGCTGTCTGAAAATTTAATTGTACCTGGAAGTCAGTACAGTCACAGCCAAAACTGGTAGTACTGGAGACAGAAATCCAACCTTAACTGCCTGAGACAATCAGTAAGCCATCTTTTGATCAAGACTGACTTTCTACTTCATTTCAGCCACAGAAGTCACACAAACAGAAATGACTGGAATCCTGGGAGAAGACAGAAAGGAAGGTACCTGGCTTGGAAACCTAGAGAAAGTGGGTTCCTTCTCTCATTCCTTAGATCTAAACCCCCCAAATTCAGGCAGCAAACCATGAGCTCTCTGTCAAGTTATTATGACTGTCTAATAATTTCTTCTGGTGCTAGGATATAGTCACAGTAAATTCAACATTTGGATATGCAAATATTGCTTTGGTAGTGCTAACATCAAGAAGTATTAATTTTGCATGGAGTTCTTCCCTCCTGCCAGTTAAGGAAAGCATACGATTTCATGTTTTATGAGAACTGAAATTAATAAACCTAAAAGTCTGAATTCAATCTTTACATTAAAGAAAAAGAATAAAATAAAATTCAAAAGGTGCCCAAGGCATATATTCAAGGAGATTTATTTGAATACAGCATTTCCATGATGCCTGTTAAGGACCACTTAAAACATTCCAATTAAAAGAGTTCTGTAAATACCAGAAAGCCAGAAACTACCGTGTAATTTGAGTACCCAGAATAAAAGCTTTCCAGTATCACAAGCAAAACATGAGAAGATTAGGGGGAAGGAAGGGAAGCTGTAAAGAGCATGAGGACTTGCCAGCAGCAGATGCAAAGCTGACTAACAGAACAGATATAATGAGATCAGTGAGGTAGTTGTGTCAGAGAATGCCAGCAGTGCTTGCGTGACAACACACTCACCCCTCAGCACAACATGGCTGCGATTTATCTTGTTCATCCAAGATATTAGACACAAGTCCATATAAATCTGTTTCACTACCATAATCATTCCTTTCAGGTTGAATCCTGAAAACAAATTGCATATTAATGAACACAATTTCTTCATTCAAAATAATTCATAAGCTAAATTAAACAGGTAAAACGCCCCATCTGTCTACTCCCTCAACACACATTCTCTATCTGTCAGAGGTGACTACCTGGACTTCACGTTAATCTGAGAAGCAGCAGGCTGCTTAGTATCATCTCCATAGGTAGACCACGGTGCGTATAAAAGGGAAGTGTCCACAGGTGCAGAGTACTCTGACGTTGAAAGGGAAGAACTGTAGCTTTGAGGGAGCTCTACATTTTCTTCATTCTGCATTTTACGTACAAGAAAAGCACTAATTTTAACACCAAACACATCAAATTGTCATTTCATCATAGTACATGGTTGTAACTTAGTTCACCCTTGCAGTAAGCAGAGCGTGAGAAGCAAGCAAGCCCCACATTCTTAGACATAAGGCTACAGGTCACTTCTGCTGGTGATTACTGCCCAGCACATGTACACAAAGCAGTAAAAATCTCAGACCACATCAGCCTGCAACATCCACACTGGTTTCGCACAGATGATCACTGGCAGGAGTCAAGAGACACTCCCTCCCAATCATTACAGGTTATTTAAGCTACTGAAGAAAATTTACAGCCAAATCTTTTCTAGAGGAAAAGTCTTCTGCCTAATGTAAAGACAAAGGTGCATGTGCTTGTTAGGTTTAAATATGATACACTTTCCAAGCTCTTAGTGACTGAAAAGTTAACAGTTTTCACTGGGTTGAATGCTAAAGATCCAGGAGGTACTCCTTTACAGAGTAACATTGACTAGCAGCTATAGAAACTGACACACAAAACCAGGTTTTATTCCCAAAGGCTTTCTGCCTATGGACAGGTGTCTCTACTGCTGTTCTCCATGCTGTAAAATACTTCTGTAAGCAAAAAAGATGCCCAGCTTGCTGGACTGAAAGACATGGAAGAACAAAGCCACCTGAATCTTGGATAGATTAAGTAATAGGTTTAGTTTTGAAAGCATTAGGAACGAGTTTTCACTCATTTATCTGGGTCTTTTACTTCAGTGAAAGTTAACAGCTATGAAAAGCCAAATGAAAAGACAGAGCTGATATACTTCACTGTCTTGGCATCTTCTACCTGTCAGACTAAGAACATTCTGCTCAACAGCCTGGTTTATGAGAACGTTTGGAGTCTGTTTGGTATGCCATAGAAACATCCATTGTATCACCTAAGTTTCTCCCTCTTACCCACTTCTCATCCTTTTTACCCACTTCTCAGTTTTCCCAAAAATAGTCATTTGCTCCTCACTTTGTCTCCAATTGTTCACAGTAACAGAAGAACAGAGAACACAATGAAATATGATTTTACTGAACACATATTCCTTCATCTGTCACTGCATTAGAAGTCATTGTCCTTTCTGATGAACATTATTGCAATGGAACTTTATTATGAATAAACCAAACACTGTGATTTATGTTGGCCAATGCAAGCAACTGTGTTAGAAATATTTTTGACCATTTTGTTTAGAAGCAACCTAAACTCTTACACAGGATATAAAAAAAACATTTATAATCAACTGAACCTGTGATTTGTAGCAACCATATAGCGAGCCAGAGCCTGTCATTACGTTACTGAATACATCAGTCAGCCTCCCGCCAGCTTCTGCACTACTCCAGCAGCGACTGCCACCTCTGAATGCAACTTTAGGCTATACAAGACAAGGAAAAAAAAGGTAGGATATAATTATACATAGACCTGAGAGCAGCAGATTTTATACCAACATAAACTTCTTTAACACTGTAATTTACCTGTGGATTCTGCTCCATCTGCGTTATCAAGGAATTATTTTGACATACTGACATTAGAGCACTTTCATACTTACTCTCAAGAGAAAAGATCAACCCAACAAGCCACCAGAACTCCACGAAGTGTTTAGAGAGAGGAGGTGCACATTCAGAGGAAACCTGCCTTCTCTCCATTTACACTGGCTGAACTTTCCAAGGGCTGAACCAGGACAGAACACCATGTCACAGCTTTGCGTAGCTGTGCTGCTGAGATGGCTTCTGCAAGCAGCAGTTAGAAGCTCTCTGCAGGCCCCAGACAATAAACATTGGCCAATTCAAGGCCAAAGCTGCTGCTGACCAGGGTTGAGCCAATTGGCGATGGTCACAGCACCTCTGTGAATCACATGTAGGAGAAAAAACTGCAGACAGATGCATTTTGCCACTGGAGAAGGGAGTGAGAAGATATAACAAGCTGTGTGGACACCAAGGCCAGGCCTGAAGGGGTGGTGTGTGTGTGTGTGTGAGAAGAATAGGGCCCTCTGGGTGTCAGAAAGAAAGATTCCCCTGCAGCTCATGGAGAAGACCATGGTAGAGCGGGTGTCCCCTCACAGCCCATGGATAAGGACAGGGACCTGACACATCTATAGTCTGTGAAGAGATTGATCCACTCCACAGCAGGTTTGCCAAGGGACTTGTGACTCGGTGGGGGACCAGGCCGGAAGAGTATGGGCCCAAAGGCCAGTACCCCATGGAAGGGAGCCCTGTGGTGAGGAGATGACTCCCCAATAGAGAGGGCTCACGCTGCAGAAGTTCATGGAGGGCTGTCTCATGTGGGTGGGACCCCACGTGTCTCAGAGGAAGGGGGTGTGTGTATTGAATGCCCCCCTCTCCCCCAGCTAAGACAGAAGACAACTTGGGAGGAATGGACTGAAAACCCCCATTCCCTGCCCCTCCCCACACTGTGATGGGGGGGAAGAAGGGAGCAAATTTTTGATTAAAGTCAAATGTGTGAAGAAGGGAGGTATGGGGGAAAGTAAGTGTTAAGATACGGAGGAGGAAAGCAGCTTGTGAGGAACTGCCAGAACCCCACTCCCCATGCCCTGCCCCTCCCTCCATGTTGGGGAGGGAAGAAGGGAGTAAAATCATGATGAAGTTGAAGTCTGCTAAGAAGGGAGGGGTGGGGGTAAGGTGCTTTAAAATCTGGCCACACTTCTCATTACCCGACTCTGGTTCATTGAGTGTGTAGCTGTAGTAGTAATAAATCACTTTTCTGTCTTTTATTCTGTGTTGCTTTGCCCGCTGAACTAATTGGAAAGTGATCCCTCTGACCTTATCTTGGATTCTAAGCCTCCCAATATGTATTTTGTCCCCTTTTTGGCTGAGCGAGCGGCTTGGAGGGCATTTGGCCTCTAGCCAGGGCCAAACCACCACACACCACCAACTGCCTAAGTAAGAGAATTATCCCTTCCACTAACAGCAGCAGAAGAGTCGTTTAGCCTTCTATGCATTGCCAGACACCTCTACTCCTTTCATTACTGTTCCTATTACATCACTTCTGTTACACAAATGCACGTGTAACACTTCAGATTTCAGGAGCTAGAATTTTGCTGTAATACACACACTGGAAGCTACAGGGGAAATCTGCCCTGTTACTTTAAGTACAGGAGAAATAGTTTCTGTCTAAAAAACACCCCTTCCCCCATCCTTGACCTGGAGACACTCAGAAACAGGTGGCTGGTCGGAGTACAGAGCAAAACAAAACAAGAAGGCATCTTTTCTCCCCTTCATCAGAAGGTGAAGTACATGAGGAAAATTTACAGCTAAAATAAAGCTGACTAGCTAAAAAGAACGTTTAGCTCATAAATAAGAGTTACTTGTACAATATTTTAGGTATTACCGTAGCCACTTTTTGGAAATGCTTCCTAAATTCAGGAAAATGCCCAAGCTTCACATGTCCAGCGCTCCACAAGCACCCCAAACAAACACTCGTCCTCACGAAACACTATCCCATAGGTACCCAAGGACAGAAACAGCCTCTACACCCGGTGTACACGGCCTGTATCGCGATCTGCCTGCTGGTTACACCGCAGTCACACCCGCGCATTAACAGGGCTTCTCTCAGGCAGGCTTTACAGACGTGCAAAGGCAGAGCTCCCGCGGAGCACAGCTCCCTTCCCCAATCACACCCCTCCTCGGCTCTCCCCGTGCCCGGTAAGGGCACCCCGCACGGCCAGCGGCCTAGGGAAGGAGGCAGCGTTAGGTGCAGCGAGCTCTGCCGCGCCGGGACAGCCCGGCCCCACCAGACCGCGACGCTCACGGTCCCTCAAACCGAACTGCTTCGGGACATCAGAAGGGGTTCATTCCTCGCACTTTCAAGCTCCGTTCCGCAGCGCCCGCTGCCAGGCCCAGGTCGAGGCGGCCCCGGGCGGCCCGACCCAGACGGGGGCCGCCGCACCGAGACCCGCCGCGGGCACCCGGCCTCGGCCCTGCTCGGCGCCCGCCGGGTTTCGGACACAGCTCAGCCTCCGCACAGCCCGCGGCGCGGCCCCGGCCCCTCACCTCCATGGCCGACCTCCTCGGCGCCGGCTACCGGCGGCGGCTACCGGCGACGCAGGGAGCGAGCAGCCGCAGGCACGGCCATGGCGGGCCGCCTGAGGCGACCGACGGCCGTTAGCCTCACGCCCTGCCAGCTATCATCCCGCCCCGCGCCCTCGAGGGGATTGGTCAGCCCCTGAGCCGCCGAACCAATGAGAAAGCCGCTCTGCCGCGTCGCCCCTCCCCGCACCGCGTGACCCTGCCTGCTTTCCATGCGGTTATTAGCCATCGACAGCCCGTACCCGCCCTCGAGGCAGCAGCGCTTCATTCCTATTGGCTCCTCTCCGCCAGCACCCAGCCAATGACAAAAACCACAGCGCTCACGCCTCCCGCCAATGAGGCGGCGCGGAGGCGGTGTTCGCCCGGAGACAGCGGGGCGGGAGCGGCCCCGGTTCGTCTGGTGGCCGAACCCCGGGAGATGAGCCCGTCCCAGCCGGGCCCTGTCCGCGCGCAGGTCAGTGGTGATGCTGCACGAGACCGGGGCGCGGGCTGGCCTCGGGGCACGCGGACAGACGCAGCCCCTGATGGACACAGCGCCCAGCGCTGCCCCTCAGCCCGCTGCCAGCCCGCCTCACTGCGGCCTGTCCCAGCCACGCTGCCTGCGCAGCAGCAGGCACCTCCATGAGCTCCAGAGGAAAACCTGTTTCTGTGTCCAGGGCTGGGCTCCCTGGGATAACAAGGGCAGGGATCTCCTGGAGAGAGTCCAGAGGAGGCTGAGGAGATGATGAAGGGCCTGGAGCATCTCCCCTGGGAGGAAAGGCTGAGAGAGCTGGGGCTGTTCAGCCTGGAGAGAAGAAGACTGAGGTGGGATCTAATCAATGTTTATCAATATCTGAAGGATGGGGTGCAGGGGGAATGGCCAGCCCCTTTTCAGTGTCTGTGGGGACAGGACAAGGGGCAATGGCTGCAAGTTGGAGCACAGGGAGTTCCACAGCAACATGGGGAGGAACTTTTCCCCAGTGAGGGTGAGGGAGCCCTGGGACAGGCTGCCCAGGGGGTGTGGAGTCTCCTTCTCTGGAGAGATTCCAGCCCCGTCTGGACACCGACCTGTGTGCCCTGTCCTAGGGACCCTGCTTTGGCAGGGGGGTTGGACCCCATGAGCTCTCCAGGTCCCTTCCAACCCCTACAGCTCTGTGACTCTGGGTGTGAGTGTTCACAGGTCCATCTCACAGCCGGTATCACCTGTGACAGAGGCCATGAGACAAATCCCCTCCAGTGAGAACCTGTCTGAAGCTGTGGGCTTATTTGCAGTATTTAATAACTGCTTTTCAGAGCTGTTTCTATGTCCCTTCTGCTGAGGAAGGGACGTAGCGAACCTCAGCTCGGCTGCTGTGGGAGCAGTGAGAAGGGGGGCTCCCTGGGGGGAAAAGGAATCCTTTCACTGTCAGACCTGCCCACAACAGCTTTATGTGTCATCCTGACCTCGGTACCCACCACACTCTGCACTAAGGTACATCCTTGGCCTGAGGTATCAGTCGCTTTGTCCCACTGTGTTAAAGAGCATGTTCCCTCCCCAGTTTTCCATGAACTTGGCATTCCCCTCTGGGTTACAGCTGACATTGCTACCTGCTGGCAGCAAACCAGAGTTAAAATCGATATTAATATTTTATTAATATTCCTGCCCTCTGCAGGAAGCTGATGTAACAGGCTGCTCTTGCACTAAAGCGTAGTCCCTGAATTGATTTCCAGGCTGCTGTGGTTGGCTTTGGAGACAGCACTGAACTTCACTTTGGAGGACAAGTGTTTGCTGCCTTCCTCAAAGCGAAGTCAAGGCTGAAGACAGTGATTGAAATAATGTTCTCCCCTAGATGATTTCACAGGGGATGCAGCTCTGAACAAGCTATTTTCATCTCTCAGCATGAGACAGTTTATCCAATATGATGTTGCTCTTAAGAGGAGCGAAGCACTATGGATCTGTTATAGTTTGCATGGCAATGATCTGGTGGAGAGGAGGCTGCAGGGGTGGCTTCTTCAAGAAGCAGCCAGAATCTTCTCCCAGGCCCAACAGAATAAACATCAGCCAGGGTCAAGGCCAGACCTGCTGCTGACCAAGGCAGAGCCCATCAGTGATGGTCACAGCACCTGTGGGAATCACATTTAAGAAAAATAAATGCAAACAACCTCTTTTTGCCCCCAGAGGAGGGAGCGAGGTGTGAGAGACTCTGCAGGCACCAGGGTCAGTGAAGAAGGGGGAGAGGAGGTGCCCCAGGTGATGGAGAGATTCTCCTGTAGCCCATGGAGAGGCCCATGTGGAGCGGGTGTCCCCCCACAGCCCAGGGATGGGGAGCAGAGACCCCTCCTGCGGCCCGTGGAGAGGCCCCACACCGGGGCAGGTGGAGACACGTGGAAGATGCTGTGCCCCACGCTGGAGCCAGCCCCTGGCAGGACCTGCAGCCTGTGCAGACAGACCCCACACGGGAGCAGGTTTGCTGGGGGCTGGTGACCCCGTGGGGACCAGGCTGGAGCAGTCTGGGCCTGAGGGACGGAGAGACACTGTGACTGATGACTGCACGCACGGCAGGGACCCGGGCTGGGGCACCTGCCGCCGCCCGAGGCCCATGCCCGCCGCGCCGGGGGCGCCGCCCGGTCCCGCCCGGGGGAGCATCGAGCGCCCCCCGCGCCGAGGCCCCTCGCGCCGCCGGGCCCGTTGCCAGAGGCCGGGAGCCGCCAGCACGCGGCGGCCCCGCTCCCGCCGCCACGCGACCGGCGGCTCCTCCACCCCGCCCCGCGCGCAGCCCGGCCAACCAATCCCGGCCGCGCTCCCCGCTGACGTGCTCAGAGCACCCGCCTCCTCCCCGCCGCCAGGCCAATGAGCGGCCGGCGCTGTGAGGCGGCTGTCATTGCGTGTGCTCTGCGGCCTCAGCGGCCAATCAGGAGCCGCCGGCCGTGCGGAGGGGGCGTCGCCGTTTCGTGCTCCTCAGGGCTTTGACGCGGCGCCTGCGCTGTGCCGCCCCCTGGCGGCTGCGGGGCGGGACCGGCGCTGCGGCGCGAGTGTCGGGCGGCGCTGCGGGCTGCGCGCGGCGGCAAGATGGCGGGGCGGGTAAGTGGGGGGGGGGGGACGGGGACGGCTGCGGCTTGCCCGGCCCCGCCGCTGCACCCCCCGCGCTGCACCCCCCGCGCTGCACCCCCTCCGCTCCTGCTCCTCGCTGGGTGCCGCGGCGGTTCGGTGGCTCCTCGCGGCTCCGCTGCCGGGCCGGCCGCTTGAGCCCTTGTGGGGAGCGCGGGGTGTCCCGGGGGCGCCGCGGGGCTGCGCGACCCCCCTCCCGCCGCGGGGCGGGGCCCTGGGGGCCCTGGGGGCGCGGGAGGCGGGGGCCCCTCGGTGATGGGGCGAGTGGAGGAGCGGCGCTCCCTGGGCAGCGCCGTGCGGCCGCGCTGGCCCCTGTCCCCGCCTCAGGAGGGTTTGGGGCTCCCTGAGGGCGCGGGCTGGGGTCTTAGGGCGCTCTGGGGCTGGGGGCGGAGAGCCTGAGGTGACCCCTCCGCGCAGTGGGGTGAGCGCCCAGCTCCTCAGGAGCGCAGGGAGGCTGGGGTGACCCTCTCCCTGCGGGCTGGGGGCAGGGTCGTGGGGTCCCCTGAGAGTTCTGTGAAGCCCTTGTGGTTGCTCCGCGCTGCTGGCGGGATCTGGGGGTCCCCTGAGGGGGCTGCGAGCCTAGAGGGGAGCAGGGTGGGATTTTCGGGCACCCAGGGGTGCGGTGAGGCTGTGGTGACCCCTCTCCCTGTGGGGTGTGGGGCAGGGGGCTCCTCTCAGTGGGTTGTAAACGTGGGCTGACCCCTTGGTGCTCAGGGATATGGGGCAGGTTCATGGTATTTCCTGAGGGGCTTCCATGAGCCTGGGTGACCCCTGTCCCCAGGGGCAGGATTTAGAGTCCCCTGAGGGTGCTGTGAGGTCCTGGGGACCCCTTGGTGCTGCAGGATATGAGGCAGGTTTGTAGGGCTCTGATGCCCTAGAGACTCCTCTGCACTGTGGGCACCAGCCGAGCATCGTGCTGTCACAGGGCTCCAAGGTGTGTTGTGTTAAAGGACGCCTCAAGGCTTGTGTGGTGGTTTTATAACATTTCTTTAGAGAATTAATAATCCCCTCTCAGTGAGAGCTTAGATAACGTGAGCAAGTGGCCAAAAAGGCCTTAAAACATGCAGGAACAGTCATGTCTGTCAAATCACTTTTTGTAGTGCCTTGTGTATCCCCTCTGTTTTCAGGTGTCCACTTCCAAGTGCTGCAAAATGAGATTAAGATTGCTCTTCTCATTGCTGTTCAGTCAAGCTTTGCTGGTGAAAAATCACATTTTGCATTAATGTCTGCTTCAGGTCAAAAGGCCTTTTTTTTTTGCCTTGGCCAAACAATGAGGTGATTGAGATCTTGGGTGGGAGCAGGTTTTCTCATACTTTTTTTTCCCCACTATGGTTTGTCTGGTGGATACAGAGGCAGCTGGTGCAGTGGTGTGATGCAGAGCAGTGGCCATCAGAGCAGTGGTGAGAAATTTGGCCCTGTGATAAGCTCTGCATCACAGGTGAGCAGATCTACTCGTGTGCCACCTCTAAAATGCTGCTGATTAATAGAAGGAAAAAAAAGAACAAGCAGCATGTTTTGCAGTGTCTCTTCTTGTTAAAATCTGTTCTTCTGCCCCTGCTCCAAATATGTGGTCTCACTTTCTTCCTTGCACCTTTTTTTTTCTTCATCTCACCCTCTGCTGTGCTGATCCTACCTGCTAACTCAGGAGAAATCTGGGTGTTTTGACCAGCTTTTATTCAGTTTTTTCTTCCCAGGAATGGCAGCCTGGTGCTTCCATCAGTGGTAAGATCATTTTAGCCATAATGAACATGCTCTGAGACACTTTGTAGCCTAAACCAATCTGTCTGCAGTGGTTTTACCTGCTACACACTTGCTCTCCTGAGCCTTTTCAGCTTCTAAGTCAACAGAGAAAACTACCTGTGTGGTTCCATGTGTTCATTTTTAGCTGCCCTCCTGTGCTGGGAAGGATTAGTGATCGCTCTGAGTGATGGGAGGAAGGAAAAAGATCAGCCCCAACTTTTTTCTGCTGCTGTGAGCTTTTGTGCTACTGAACACCTGGAAAAGCATGCCTTTATTTGTCCAACCTGGAAGACTGGTGGAGGAAAGGAAATTTAATTTAGGAGAAAGGTTGGAGCTTAATTGCCACGTAATCTGGCAACTGGAATGGCTGATGCTTTCCTTGGGTTACCAGGAAGCTTCTTGCCAGTTACTGTTTTCCTGATTAATCTACAAATAGAACCCCCATCCCTGGGGATGTTCAGGGCCAGGTTGGCTGGGGCCCTGGGCAACCTTGTGTAGCTCCAGGCCTGAGGTTGGTGTCCCTGCCTGTGGCAGGGGGTTGGAGCTCTGTGACCCTTGGGGTCCCTTCCAGCCCATGCCATTCTGTGATGAAGTGTTGCAGAATTACCAGATTATTTAATGCTGTGAGGAGAGTTCTTAAGCAGAGTGTTTAATCTGATTTTCTGAGCTTGATCCAATCTTGCAGCCTGTTGGATGCTGTTATTGTAAATAAACAACCAAGCTGCCCTCCAGCTTGCATGTGGGATAGCAGCAGCTCTGAGGAGGACACAGGGGCCGGGGGGGTGAGGGAACAGCAGACGTTTCGGATGTGACACTGAAGCTATTGTGGTCCTTGTCTGTATAAATAAGGAACAGGAGGTAGGAGGGTGGAGGTGTGTGATATCTCTAGGTACAACAGGTGAATCTAATACTGAAACACTGATGCAATTCTGTTGTCAGCACTTTTAAAAGGTGCTTAATGGGTAGAGTAAGATTTGGTGAGTACTACTGGCTTGAAAACTGCCCTGCAATGCAATGCAGAGCGTAGCCTCTTTTCTTGGACTCCTGTGATTTGATTTGTGAGGGGGTTTTACAGAGGGGAATGAATGGCTTTCCTGCAGAAGGGAGACAAAATCCTTAAACTTGTAGCAACATATTAAATAATTCAGACAAACGCTAAGCCAGATCTTATTAATTGCCTTGTCCTCCTTCAGGTGTATTACTCTGCTCCTGTAATTGCACTGGGTTCCTTCAGGCCCAAGGAAGAGGCAGTGGGGAATTGGCCAGCCCCTTTTCAGTGTCTGTGGGGACAGGACAAGGGGCAATGGCTGCAAGTTGGAGCACAGGAAGTTCCACAGCAACCTGGGGAGGAACTTTTCCCCAGTGAGGGTGAGGGAGCCCTGGGACAGGCTGCCCAGGGGGTGTGGAGTCTCCTTCTCTGGAGAGATTCCAGCCCCATCTGGACACCGACCTGTGCAGTATGAGCTGGGGAGCTGCTTTGGCAGGGGGGTTGGACCCCAGGAGCTCTCCAGGTCCCTTCCAACCCCTACAGCTCTGTGACTAACAGTGATTGAAGTTTTAAGGAAAAAGAGTTTATGATGATTAGAAATAATGGCTCTTTCTGTTAGAATTTATTCTGTATCTCTCTCTGCCTGGTAATCATCAGGCGCACAAACAGCATGAGTCTTGCCAAGACATCAGCCTCCAGAAGAGAGAATGGTGTGAGGCTGTCTAGCTGGTTATGGATCCCTTCTACCAGCATTGGACATCTGGATGGTAACTGGGGCTGTGAATTGGTTTGGACCACATTAGGAATTAGTTCTCAAAGGGATGTAGAAAGGCCAGATAATTTCTCTGCCTTCCTCCAGCTGGTGTTGAGCTGTTGCTCCTGAGCGAGCTGCGTTTCTGCCTGTATCCGTACCAGACTGAAGAGCGGTGTAGAGAAGTGGTGCAGGAAACCCAGCAGGTCTGTGTGGCTGCAGTGTTGCTCCTGGCAAGCTGACAGGAGGCCTGGCTTTCTCCAAAGAGCAAATCACACATGCTAAGTGTTGATTTGGTACCATGGAAGTTGGTGGGATCCCCTGCCAGAGACTGATGGTGTTTCCTTTAAGGAGTATTTAAGTTTTGCAATAGCTGCAACTTGTTCATGATGGTTAGAAATAAAGGCAGGTTTATGTGGTGTAAATGGTATGGCAGCCTTAATTTTTCCTCATTTCCTCTTTGGGACTCATTTGAAGCAGTGGTGTCACTAAGTCAGTGACAGGAGACCCCTGTTTGCCTTTGGGGGAGTTTCACATCTGCACTGGGTTGGAAATTATTCTGCCTTCACTCAGGTATGGGTAGATGTTGGTTTACCTTGCAGAACTGGGTTGTAACTCATCTAGAAGAGCCAGAGACTCAAGCAGAAGATGTATTGCTGTGGAAATGAGCTGTCTCAGCATCAGTGGGATTGGGATGCAGGATGGACTGCATCCCTTGGTGTTTTGCAGTACTGAAGGTGTGGCTGGCCCAGGGTGTGCTGTCTTGCACTCCTTGCAGTCAATCCTGGGGCAGTTTTAGGTTGGATAGTTTGATAGAAACTTTGGAATAATGAGGGTTAGATTTTCTGTTTATGGTTCAAGCTGTAAAGTCTGGTTTCTGGTAACATATGGAATCAGCCTTCGTGGATGCAGGCACCATCAGGCAACTGAAGAAACATTTGTGAATCAGCTTAGTTGGTTCTTTCAGTGTGGTACTGATCCTTCTGTCATCACTTAGCTTTTTTTAGTGTTTCCTAATATGTAACATGAAGAAATAGGTTTTTTAGCAATGTTTTAGGGAGAAAACTAAATCTGAACCTCTGAGATCACTTCTGCAACTGCATACTTGTCTTGTGAAATGATGGCAGATAGACTTGTGCCCTCCTTACAGGACTTCTGTGTTCTAAAAGCAACATTATTTAGGATAAAATTCTGATGACCATGTCAGTGTTTGCAGGTTTGGGATGCCCGACCTTGTCATCTTTGATTAACTTTAAGTGGATGCCTGGCTTAGCATTGCAGCAGCAGCATGTCCAGGGCTTATACCTAAAAAGACACTGCAGCAGCAGGGGGATGGCAGTGCTGCCTCTCCTTCTCCAGTTCTGGGGGTGCTGGTATGTCACACTTCTTTTCCTATCATAGGCAGGCCAGAATGACTACATTTTGTTCAGAATATAAAGGAAGAAATCTCTAAAAATCAAAGAATCCTTCTGAGGATCACTTCAGGTGTGAATTTTTTACATGTTACTTTTTTTTGGTAGCACAGCAAGATGTTCTCTCTTGCTGTCCTCTGTTCTGTGTCCCATGCCTTAGGGCACAGAGGTTGTTCAGAATACCTCCTGGTTTAGGAGAGCCCATAGCTGTACATGTGGAGAACGTTCTTTGATAAAGTCAGCTTGAGCCTGCTCAAGAAAACCAGTCCTCAGAAAACAGTTCTACTTAATATTTTGCTAAACTATGATTCTATAACACCACGTCCTATGACTGCACATGAGACCTCTGGTAATGCTGCTTGGTATGTCAGGGCTGAACAGGCAGGTCATAGAGTCACAGACTGGCCTGGGTTGGAAGGGACCCCAAGGATCACAGAGCTCCAACCCCCCTGCCACAGGCAGGGACACCAACCTCAGGCCTGGAGCTACACAAGGCTGCCCAGGTCTTGTGGCACTGTCTTGCCTTGCTCCTGTGCTGTTACACTCTTCCCTGTGCATGTATGTCACATACTCAGCTCAGGAAGGTCAAACGTTTGCAGCATAAGGAGGTGTCACACCTTTTCTAGCTTCCTGGGAGGCAATAAAGCAGTGACCTCTTACCAAAACACCTGGAGTAGTTTCTGCCCTCAAGTTGTGTCATATTATTTGGGTTTTGAGGGTTTTTTTCTCAAGGTATTGGGTCTGAAACACAAACCCCTTACAGTTGGGTAGGGTTTGATGCTCTAGCCAGTGTGCTGGAGGAGTTCTGTGCCAGAGGCAGCCCACTGGCTGTTGGGTGTGTGGCAGATAGACTGGGGCAGCAGCGTCTTGGGCTATCATAAGGCAAGTTCTGAGTTCAAGGGGGCATTTGTAATCTTGTCCCTGTTGTTATTGGGTAACTTTTCTAAATAAATGGGAAGGAATTTGCATGCATTAGGTGTTCTCCCAGCCAGCCAGTCAGAATCCTGTGACTTGTATCTTGGGCTGATGTCTTAGACGTAGCTGTGTGATGTTTCATTCCTTGAAGTGTTTTTAGAAGAGGTTTAGGTGAAATGCAACAAGAAGTGATTCCCTGTAATTAAATTGGTGATCATCTTGGCTTGCAGAAGAAAAGAGGCAACATCCACTCCAAAAATGGGTGTGTTAATTACCAATGCAAATATTCTGAGTCATGACTGGTTAATTGGAAGGTGGGGTTGATGTTCAGGTTGAAACATCAGGAAACAGCAGCATGGTATGGGCATATGCTCTGACATAGAATGGCATGGGTTGGAAGGAACCACAAGGGTCACAGAGCTCCAAACCCCTGCCACAGGCAGGGACACCAACCTCAGGCCTGGAGCTACACAAGGTTGCCCAGGGCCCCATCCAACCTGGCCTTGAACACCCCCAGACACGGGGCACCCACCCCCTCTCTGGGCAGCCTGTTCCAGCCCCTCACCACTCTCTCTGCAAAGAACTTCCCCCTAATATCTAATTTAAACCTTCCTTCCTCCAGCTTTAATCCATCCCCCTTGTCCTGCCAGTCTCTGCCCTTGAACAAGCTGCTTCCCCTCCTGTTTATAATCTCCCTTCAGGGACTGGGAGGTCCCCCCACAGCCTTCTCTTCTCCAGGCAGACATCACTTTACTGATTGTATTATAAAGAGCTGGTGTGGAGAATGACATCTTTGGGCAAGCTGCAGCTCTTCCCTCCTCCTTGTCTGGACTCTGAGGCTGCTGTGTTGGCTTGCTCAAAGTTCCTTGGCTTTGGCAAAAATTTGAATGTTAATCCAGAGATTTTAGTTTTCTTAATGCATCCCTCTTCTAATAGGAGAATAAAATGAGTGTTTATGACCTTTGCATCCAGAGAGACTGCAGCTCCTTCCTGACAAGTGTAAAAGCTTCCAGCAAAGTAAACTATAGGTCGGAAGGAGCAGATGGAAAGGTGGATCCTGAGCATCCAGCCAGTGCTGCTGGTCCCTGGGGACAGTGTGCCGGCAGCCTGCTGACACAGCGGGTGCTCCGAGGAGCTGCAGGTCTGGAAGGGAAACATGTCTTGCCAAGCCTGCTCTTCTGGGAAGGTTTTTGTAGCTGTTTGATCTTGTCTGGTAGTTGATGAACTCTGGAAGGTTTACTTAAATATTTCATGTAGAAAAACCTTCTGCAAACTAGTAATTCCTGTATTATTATTATTTTACATTTCAGAGACCCAGCATTCAGGACATCCATCTGTTGCTGTGTCTGGTCCCTGTTGCAGGCATCACTGTGTCACTCCTTTCATAAATATTACTGAATGCTGCCTTTAAAGGAGTTTTGGGTTTGTCTTTGCTGTTTCCCATTACAGGCTGTGGCAGCACAGGCTTCCTGTACACATTGGGAACCCTTTCTTAACTGCTACTCATCAGCTGCAATAGTGTTACTATCATTTTATACCCATTTCTTCTGTCCTTTAGCGTGGAGTTGTGTTTCCTCTCAATTACTCAGCTCTGTGGTGTGTGTGTAGAGAGAAGGCTGCCCTGATACCCTGCAGGCTTTCCTGTGCTGGGAGAGCTTGGCTTGTCTTCTCCTTGGCTATTGCTGACCCAGCTCTGCTGCAGCTCGTCTTTGGCTGGTGTTTGCCAGCAGGCTCCTGATGTTGGCAGTTCTCATGTTCATCTCCAGATCCTGTTGTCACTTGGTCTGTTGGACCTTCACATCCTGGCTGTGTCAGGCAGGGCTTTGTGTGTGTCTGCTTTCTGTCAGGAGTGTCAGCCTCGGTAATGGAGGGTCTACACACATCACAGAGCTGTAGGGGTTGGAAGGGACCTGGAGAGCTCCTGGGGTCCTACCCCCTGCCAAAGCAGCTCCCCAGCTCATACTGCACAGGTCGGTGTCCAGACGGGGCTGGAATCTCTCCAGAGAAGGAGACTCCACACCCCCTGGGCAGCCTGTCCCAGGGCTCCCTCACCCTCACTGGGGAAAAGTTCCTCCCCATGGTGCTGTGGAACTCCCTGTGCTCCAACTTGCAGCCATTGCCCCTTGTCCTGTCCCCACAGACACTGAAAAGGGGCTGGCCAATTCCCCCTGCATCCCATACTTAAGATATTGATAAACATTGATTAGATCCCCCCTGAGTCTTCTTCTCTCCAGGCTGAACAGCCCCAGCTCTCTCAGCCTTTCCTCACAGGATAGATGCTCCAGCCCCTTCATCATCTTTGTAGCCCTTCTCTGGACTCTCTCCAGGAGATCCCTGTCCTTTTTATCCCAGGGAGCCCAGCACTGGACACAACACTGCAGGTGGGGCCTGACCAGGGCAGAGCAGAGGGGGAGGTTCATCTCAGTTCCCTTTTTATCTTCAGAGCTCCTTTCATATCATAATTCTTCCTTTCAATATCCAAACTAATTTTATTTGCAGACTTTGTGATGAAAGAGTGTTTGACTTTGGATGCCTCTGAGTCAGCCATGCCACCAGAGCTGCCAGGCAGGCACGTGTCTGCTCATCCCTAGTAAATGCAGACTAAACTTGCTTCCTCACAGGCCCTTGCCCTCTTAGGGAGCTCTGGGCTTGGAGGAGCTTTGGTGCCCAACAGCTGTAACAACAGAGCTTGGATGCTTTTGGGAGTGGAGATCCCTGTTTCCATGCAGCTAGCACTGGCTCTGCAGAGGAAACTTCAATTCCCTGTGCCCAGGGTTGTTGTGTTTCCTGACATCAGCGTGACAGACACTGTATGTGTATGGATACAGATGTGTGCCTGTGAGTCTGTGTGTGTCCTTTCCACAGAACAATATTTTAAACATCTAACACAGACCATGCAGAAACAGTGCACAGAACAAAACCTGCCTCAGTTTAGATGCTGTTTCATAATCTCCTGGGTAGGATTAGCAAATTAAATGAGTTAAGCCGTTTGAAAGGAGGTGCCTTAGTGCTGAATGTTTGAGCTCTCCTCTTCAGTTCCATCTGACAGGTAGTAGTGAGCTTCTATTGTGCACCACCAACTTCCCTCCTGTGGGGTCTGAGTAATGGGAAACATGTTTTTCTTTGGCTTCCTCTACCATCAGCCTTAACAGTGCACAGATATGAGCTGTATTTTTGTACTTGCCTACGCAACAGTGTAATACAGTGTGCTGTGTGTAATATTCCAGAGATTTATTATTCTTTTCCCCTTCATATTTTAATCTGGCAGTGCTTTGCTTTTGCTTGTCTTGAGATAACTTAGCATTGCTTTGTGGGCTAAGCTCCCTGAAAATTAAAGAACATCTCAGTTTGGTATTTTTGTGGAGGAAAAATTGAATTCATGCAGCTTGGGGGGGGGGGGAACCCCCATAATGGTATTTATTCTTTGGGGCAGCTTTTACTTTGTGGAAGTAAAATGTGTCAGCATCGTTGAGCCTCCTGGCACTGGGTTTTCATAGTGCTGGTGAGCTCAGTAGAGGCAAGGTTACTGCTTTGTCATAACTGCAAAGGTGAGGTCTGTCACACTTGTCTTTCAGCGTGAGATTTGTCAGTGCATCATGTCACCTCGTTTTTCTCCTGGTAAGCAGAAGGAGTACTGGAGTAGACCTTTGTGTAGACATGGGTTTAATAGCAAATGCTGTGTGACTGTAGCTGGTGATGGGTGCCTCTGGCTGAGGATGCTGTGGAACGAAGGTTCTGCCTTGGATGCCCCGTGTCTGGGGGTGTTCAAGGCCAGGTTGGATGGGGCCCTGGGCAACCTTGTGTAGCTCCAGGCCTGAGGTTGGTGTCCCTGCCTGTGGCAGGGGGTTGGAGCTCTGTGACCCTTGGGGTCCCTCCCAACCCAGGCCATTCTGTGATGTGGAGTCACTTCCCTGGAACTTCACTGTCCTTGGAGTCTCCTCCTTGCACGAAGCAGAGCAGTATCTGGAGATGGGGAAGACTTCCTTTGCTGCTTTAAGCCTGATCTATCTAGAATGTGGACATGGGTGTAGCTGCAACCTGTGAAGATGTATGTGGGTCACTTCAGACCAGTACTGGCAGCAGTGTGGCTGCAGCAGATGGTGGTTTGCTGGAGCTGAGCTGTATGCTATTTTGTCTAGTTGCTAGCAATAACCTGCTAGTTAGTGTAAAACCAACTTGTGAACATTTACTTGAAGATTTCTTAGAAATACTCAGAAGGCTTTTGCTTCCTCTGTTCCCTGATGTGTGGTGTTGAGACAGTAGGAGTTGGGGGGGATGCAGGGGTCGTGGTGCTGGTGTCCCAGGAAACTACAACCCAAAATGCAAGAGCTGAAGATGGTCCTTGGCAGTTCTTTCCCTGCCATATGACAACCCTCATATATCCTGTAATGAACTCCTATGGCTTGTTACAGCTCTGCACTGCTGCATTTATGCCAGAAGAACCTATTCAGGAGCAGCCAGTGCCCACATCCTTGCTGTGGCAACTCAGTGGCTTGACAGGCAAGACAAGGAGCCCTGTGAGCACTGGTGTGAGGGAGGGAGCTCCTGCAATTCACTAGAGCAGTGTTCCTCCTTGTCTGGGTGTTCCCCAATTTATTAATCACCTGCTAAATGACCAGATTCCTCAGGTTGTCCCTTGTATCCCCATGAGAACCTGTGTCTGTTGAGTGACACCCTTTTCTTGCTCAAGCTGTGTTGTGTTAAACCTGCTTCTGTGTATCAATAATGTGTCTGTGTTCTGCCAAACAGAGCTTGGGGGGGGCACATACTGGAGAGCTGGTTACGGCTGGGGTCTGAGGTGGGTGGTTATAGCTGGGGTCTGAGGTGTTGGTAATTGCCAGGGGAGAAAGGATCTTCTGCCAGACTCCCCGGGAGGAGAACATGTGGGATCTGGGGTGGCTGGCACAGTCAGTGTGGAATCAGCAACGTTATTTCACCTGTCAGGTACCCAAGGACGTTCTGCCACCCATCTTATCCTATTGTGGAGCTTGCAAAAGGAAACTCATGGTTTATCTTGGTGCATTTCCCTAAAGCAGAGCTTGCAGGTTCCCAGCTGCAGCCAGGAATGTGCAGAAGGATGGTGCTGCTGCCAGATGCCTGCTGTTAGTGTGTAGGAAGCAGTTTGTCTGGAAGGATTAAGAATGCAGGTGAGGGCTGGTGCTGTACAAAGGTTTAATCCAGGAGCTCTGGGGTCAGTTTTCTCAAAATATCCCAACCTAATGCCTTTTAATCAGGGCCTGCCCTCTGCTCAGTAGTCCTCTTGCAAACAGAAGGGAAAATGATAAAAAGGTGAATCACAGAACTATAGGGGTTGGAAGGGCCCTCCAGAGCCCATGGGGTCCAACCCCCTGCCAAAGCAGGGTCCCTAGGACAGGGCACAGAGGTTGGCATCCAGATGGGTCTGGACTATCTCCAGGGAAGGAGACTCCACCCCCCCTGGGCAGCCTGTCCCAGGGCTCCCTCACTGGGAAGTTCTTCCACGTGTTGGTGTGGAACTCCCTGTGCTCCAACTTGAGGCCATCACCCCTTGTCCTGTCCCCACAGACACTGAGAAGAGGCTGCCCATGTGCCCCTGTGTCCCATCCTTCAGATAATTATAAACACCAGTTAGGTCCCCCCTCAGTCTTCTTCTCTCCAGGCTGAACAGCTCCAGCTCTCTCAGCCTTTCCTCCCAAGGGAGATGCTCCAGGCCCTTCATCATCTCCTCAGCCTCCTCTGGACTCTCTCCAGGAGATCCCTGTCCTTTTTATCCCAGGGAGCCCAGCACTGGACACAACACTCCAGGTGAGGCCTGAGCAGGGCAGAGCAGAGGGGGAAAATGTGGGTTTTGTCCCCAAAATAATAAAAATACACGAACATCAGTGTATTTTTATTATTACAACAATATTTAATTGAGTCTCCTCGTGCACTTGTGATTCAGGTAGATAAACCAGTTTTGAGGCTTGAAAATGTAATCATTTTTCTGTTATCACATAAGTCAAGGGCAGTTAAGCATTATTTAATAAAAATAATGAATTAGACCTTTTCTAAATAGCAAGTACTCCAGAAGAATTACATTATGACTTAAAAAGTTGACTTGAGCTCTAGGGCAGACTCGCTCCAGTCCTCCTGGAGATGAATGTTCTCTGATTCCTTTCTCAAACAGCCCAGAGGGGCAGGAAGGGGAAAGGTTGAGTGGGATGTTAATGCTTGGGAAATCATCTCAGTGTGTGTGTTGGGATTGGTGTGTTTCCTTATCCTGCTGCTGGGATTTGAGGGGGTCTGAAGAGAAAATCCATTCTGAATTGCTGTTGGCAATAGGTTGTTGCTGACAGTTAGTGTTGTGCTGCCTGCACCTTTGTGCCTGACACAGAAACCAGTTGGGTTTTGAGGCTAAAGGTAACATCTGTGGGGGGGAGGGGGGGGAACCAGTTCAGCTTTTCTCCAAATTAATTTTTTTCAGCTAATGATCACAGAGTCACAGATTTGTAGGGGTTGGAAGGGGCCTCCAGAGCCCATGGGGTCCTACCCCCTGCCAAAGCAGGGTCCCTAGGACAGGGCACACAGGTCGGTGTCCAGACGGGGCTGGAATCTCTCCAGAGAAGGAGACTCCACACCCCCTGGGCAGCCTGTCCCAGGGCTCCCTCACCCTCACTGGGGAAAAGTTCCTCCCCATGTTGGTGTGGAACTCCCTGTGCTCCAACTTGCAGCCATTGCCTCTTGTCCTGTCCCCACAGACACTGAAAAGGGGCTGGCCAATTCCCCCTGCACCCCATACTTAAGATATTGATAAACATTGATTAGGTCCCCCCTCAGTCTTCTCTCCAGGCTGAACAGCCCCAGCTCTCTCAGCCTTTCCTCACAGGATAGATGTTCCAGGCCCTTCATCATCTTCGTAGCCCTTCTCTGGACTCTCTCCAGGAGATCCCTGTCCTTTTTATCCCAGGGAGCCCAGCACTGGACACAACACTCCAGGTGGGGCCTGAGCAGGGCAGAGCAGAGGGGGAGGATCCCCTCCTGTGACCTGCTGCCCACACTCCTCATGATGCCCCCAGGATCCCATTGTCTCTCTCAGCCCCAGGGCACACTGCTGGCTCATGCCCACCCTGTCACCCACCAGCACCCCCAGGTCCTTCTCCACAGAGCTCCTCTCCAGCAGCTCCCCCCCAGCCTGTCCTGATTCCAGCAGTTATTCCTCCCCAGGTGCCAGACTCTCCACTTGCTGTTGTTGAACCCCATCTGGTCTCTCCCTGCCCAGCTCTCCAGCCTGTCTCCAGATGGAGACATCTCACCTTTTCCTTCCATTTCTCCACCTCCAGAGGTATTTTGAGCCTGATTTTAATCATTTGAGCAGTGATTTGTGGAATAATTCTGCAGAAGTGAATGGGATTGGGGGACAGAGGATGGGGCTGAGGTTCCTCTGCTGTGCTCCCAGTATGCTCCATAATGGGGATGGGGCAGCCTGGGCTGAGATGCTGCTGATTCATGAGGAATAAGTTGAACAGCTGATCTTGAAATAGGATTTGACTTTAGGGGAAAAAAAAAAAAAGGAGGAGGTGGGAAATGACCCCCACTGAATTTCTTGCAGGATCTTCTTTAATGGAGAAATCTCAGGGCAGAAGTGAGGTAACCCTTGTGCCTCCAGCAGTGTTGTGAGGTATGGTTCTCCAGGGTTGGAGCTCTGTGATCCTTGGGATCCCTTCCAACCCATGCCATTCTATGATTCTGTGCTTCTCCAGGGTTGGAGCTGCTCTGTCTCTAGGCTGTTTGTCTTACCAGCTCTCAGGGTATCCCAATATCTTCTTAAGTGACAAGAAATGCCTTCCAGTGAACACTTGGCTACCTCTGGCTTGTTGCAGGGTTTGGGGGAGTTGCATGAGCACTGGGCTTCACTAGCAAGCTCACAGTGTTTCCCTTGCAGGCTCTTTCCTAGGTTATTTTTGGGTATGATAGAGAATGCAAGGTATGCTAGACTCCCAGAATGCAGAGCTTTTGGTTACAAACATCTGTATGAAGCAGAAGTGTTTGGAGAAACTGTGAATCCCGGAATCCCAGACTGGTTTGGGCTGGAAGGGACCTTAAAGACCATCAAGTCCCACCTCCCTGCCATGGGCAGGGACGCCTCCCCCAGCCCAGGCTGCTCAAAGCCCCATCTAACCTGGCCTTGGACACCTCCAGGGATGGGACAGCCACCACCTCCCTGGGCACCCTGTGCCAGGGCCTCCCCACCCTCAGAGTGAAGAATTCCCTCCTAATATACAATCTAAATCTGCCCCCTTCCAATTTAAACCCTCCCCCCTCATCCTATCACTCCTGGCCCTTCTAAAAGTCCTTCCCCAGCTTTCCTGTAGCCCCTTCAGGGACTGGAAGGTGCTGTAAGATCTCCCTGCAGCCTCCTCCAGGGTGAACAACCCAAAATCTCTCAGCCTGGCTTCACTGGAGAGGGGCTCCAGCCCTCTCATCATCCTTGTGGCCTCCTCTGGACCCGTTCCAACAGCTCCATGTCCTCCTCATGTTGGGGACTCCAGAGCTGGACACAGCCCTGCAAGGAGGGTCTCAGGAGAGGAGTAGAGGGGGAAGATAAAGAGCTTGTTGGTGTTCATGGGCTGTGTTAATACTCCTGAGACTGTGTTTGTTTTATGGACTTAGAGAAGTATAGAAGCTTGGCTTAGTAAAGGAAAACTAGAATTTTATTTGACCATTTTCTCCTTTCTTTGTTTCTCACAGTCTATGCAAGCAGCAAGGTGTCCCACTGATGAACTGTCATTAACCAACTGTGCTGTGGTGAATGAGAAGGACTTCCAGTCTGGGCAGTAAGTGCACACTGTTGCTCTTCTAACCAAAAAGGAATTGTTTTCAAAAATTGGATGGAGGTAGAATGAAATTTCATATTTGGGAGGGTGGATCCAGTAGGTTAATTAACAAAACTTTTGTGTCTTTAGAGACTAAAACTTTAAATGTGCTTCTTAGAACTGGGGATTCTAAAGAATGGTAAATTTTTCTCTGAAGCATTTGAACTAGAACAGCTTAACTAATTATAATCACTGTTTTAATGAAGGACTTCAGGCCTTTTTTATCTTTTGTTTTTGCTGTTTTTCCTGTTACACAGTTAGAATATTTGAACTATTTCAAGTAGATTTTTATCATTTAATTGTGGTACTAGGGGCATCTTCTCACTTTCATGTCATCTTGGAGTGGTGAGCAGAGTCAGTAGAAACTCACTCTTGTTCTAGGGGCTTTTCATGCACAAGAACAAAAGGGGAAGGCAACCAGAGTGGGGGCACAACAGTTTGGATTCTTTAATTACACTTCTGGGGTGACTGATAGAAGCTGACTCTGGGTTTTACTTTTGTGAGAAGAGTAGAAAACACATTAATTTTTCAGCTCAGCCCACACAGAAGGGGTTTTATTAAAAGCAACCAATTCAAATAATTAGTTTTCTTGCTTTGCCTCAACTGAACAGTGGCTCTCCTGAAGATTTCAGCATGTCAGTTGCAGGCAGAAGGAATTAATTTCAGCAGAAAGAGGATCACATGCAGCAGAAGGCAGAACCACAGAGGGATGGAAAAGACCTTTGTGATCAAGTCCAACCAGTCCGGTCCTATGCTAAACCATATCCCTGAGCACCTCATTGAGCTGTCTTTTAAATACACCTGGGGTTGGTCACTCAGCCCCCTCCCAGGGCAGCCTGTTCCAGCACCCAATAACCCTTTTGGGGAACAACTTTTCCCTCACATCTGAGCTGACCCTGCCCTGGGGCAGCTTGAGCCCATTGCCCCTTGTCCCATCTCCTGTCCCCTGGCTGAAGAGACCATCCCCCACCTCTCTGCACCCTCCTGGCAGGTAGCTGTAGGAGAAGAGCTTGGGTCTAAAAAGCATGGAGAAAACATTCCAAAAAAGATCATAGAATCACAGAGCTGTAGGGGTTGGAAGGGACCTGGAGAGCTCCTGGGGTCCAACCCCCCTGCCAAAGCAGCTCCCCAGCTCATACTGCACAGGTCGGTGTCCAGATGGGGCTGGAATCTCTCCAGAGAAGGAGACTCCACACCCCCTGGGCAGCCTGTCCCAGGGCTCCCTCACCCTCACTGGGGAAAAGTTCCTCCCCATGTTGGTGTGGAACTCCCTGTGCTCCAACTTGCAGCCATTGCCCCTTGTCCTGTCCCCACAGACACTGAAAAGGGGCTGGCTGATTCCCCCTGCATCCCCTGCTTAAGATAATTATAGACTTTAATTAGGTCCCCCCTCAGTCTTCTTTTCTCCAGGCTGAACAGCCCCAGCTCTCTCAGCCTTTCCCCACAGGGGAGATGCTCCAGGCCCTTCATCATCTTCGTAGCCCTTCTCTGGACTCTCTCCAGGAGATCCCTGTCCTTTTTATCCCAGGGAGCCCAGCACTGGACACAACACTCCAGCTGGGGCCTGAGCAGGGCAGAGCAGAGGGGGAGGATCCCCTCCTGTGACCTGCTGCCCACACTCCTCCTGATGCCCCCAGGATCCCATTGTCTCTCTCAGCCCCAGGGCACACTGCTGGCTCATGGCCACCCTGTCACCCCCCAGCACCCCCAGGTCCTTCTCCACAGAGCTCCTCTCCAGCAAGTCACCCCAAGCCTGTACTGACAATACAAACCAAATCTGCTGACTGCATGGAACTCACTGCAGCAGATCACAGGGATGGTCTTGCTCAGTATATCTGCAATGCAGCAGAATGACTACATCCTTCAGTAGTGGCTGTCATGAGGTTTTTCTGTCCTGGTCCTGTGCTTTTCAAAGTGATTTATAGCATCTGCTCACAACCAAACATATGCTGCTTGCTTTGTGAGCCCCAATTTCTAGAAGTGGTGCTCTCAGGGAGAACTGGTGCAGCTGGAATCACAGCCAGGCAAAGTCTGGGGATCCTGCCTCCTGTGTGCTTCCATAAATGCCATGAAAGAGGGTTCTCAGAGTGAAGGGAGAGCAGCTGGCTGCTGCATGGCTGGAAGCTGGGTCCCTCTAGGACATTCATTTTTGAGGAAATTAACATTTTTATAATGCATGAGGTACAACACTCACTTCAGGTATTTTTATAAGTCAATTACTTTGGGGGGGGGGGGAAATCTACCTAGGGAAAAACATCATTTGAAGAGCCCAGGACACTGCCCTGTCTGAGCTCGGCCTGCTTCTGCACACAGAAGTTGTGCACATTCATTTGCTTGGGGTATTTTAGGGTGGGTGGTTCTTGGTTTTTATACTTTTATACATTTTTTACTAAAGTTGGGCTTGTGAAAGCACAGTTGAGGTAACCACTGTAGGGCCAGCACAGCTCTCCAGGGTAGCAGCCCAGCAGAGTGACAGTACAGAGAGGCAAACCTCAAAGCACATCACTGCCTTGTTCCCTGCAGGTCAGAGCCACTTTGTTCTCCTTCCTGAGCAGGATCCATCTGGGCTGGGTGCTTTAGGCTGAGGCTCTTGGTGCATCATTCAGTATCTATCTCACAGCCTTCTACGATCTCATAACAGGCTGGGTAGATGGAGGGAGAGCAGTGGGTGTCATCTACCTTGACTTCAGCAAGAAGACTGAGGGGGGATCTAATCAATGGTTATCAATATCTGAAGTATGGGGTGCAGGGGGAATGGCCAGCCCCTTTTCAGTGTCTGTGGGGACAGGACAAGGGGCAATGGCTGCAAGTTGGAGCACAGGGAGTTCCACACCAACATGGGGAGGAACTTTTCCCCAGTGAGGGTGAGGGAGCCCTGGGACAGGCTGCCCAGGGGGTGTGGAGTCTCCTTCTCTGGAGAGATTCCAGCCCCATCTGGACACTGACCTGTGCAGTATGAGCTGGGGAGCTGCTTTGGCAGGGGGGTTGGACCCCAGAAGCTCTCCAGGTCCCTTCCAACCCCTACAGCTCTGTGATGTTGTGATTCTGTTCTATGATTCTGGTCATTTCAGGCCAGGCTTTACACATGAATTACAGCTGCAGTTAGAGCTCTCGGGAGATATCTGGCCCTGGTGACTCATCGTTCCCTTTGTTCATTTATAAGCAGAAGCTGTTAATGAGGTTGAGATTTCCCCCCTGTGTCTCCATGGGCTCTCCAAGCTCCTTCCTGGTGAACATCAGTGTAGGAAAATGCATTTAGTTTTCCCTGCTGTTGCCTTATTTTGACCATTCTGAACACTCATGCTGCTTGTGTCCAGTTGGGAATTGCCTGCTCCTGCTGCCTTTGAGAAGACACATGGCTGTTGCTGTGCCTTTTGGAGCTTTGCCCAAAGATTCAGTGTTTGACCTTTCCTGATCTTCCCACTTGGCTAGCAATTTCTTTCAGAAAGATCATCTCTCCCCCCCATTCCCCTCTTATTTTTTCCCTCCTGGCACCTGTTTGCATGCTGTCAGGCTCTGCTACCGTTCTGGATGTGTTCTTGGTGTATCATATGCTCCAATACAATAGTTATAATTTGTTTCCAATCTCTGTGGATACCATCCCCCTCCACCCAGCAGTATTTTTACCAGGTATCCTCATTTTCTTGCCTTTTGCTTCTTTTAATGAAGCCCACAGTGATGGAGGTGTTTCCTCCCATAGCGATGCTGAGTTGGCATATGATAAAGTCACTGTTGTGTTTTGAGTCAAACTCAGTGTACTGCTCAGGATCCATCTTAAGCAGCTTTAATCTCTGGTCTTTTCCTGTCTGATGAGCTGCTCCCAATAGGGTGATGTTTGATATCAAGTGTATTTCTGGGTGAGGTGTTCCAGTAGCATAGCTGGAACTGGTATTTTGCCTGCAGGCGTGTTTGTCCAGCACTGCAGCACAACACCTTGCTTTCCAGATACACTCTGTGCTGGAAAGCCCATTTCAGTCCCTGCTTCCTGGACAGCTTCTCTAATTTATCTACTACTCAATTTAAAATGGAACAATCCTTGGAGCAACGTTCTGTCTGGGAAGGATCATCTCCCTTGGCCTGCTGGCAACGGCCTTCCTAACGCAGCCAGAGGTGCTGCTGGCTGCCTTTGCTGCAAGGGCATGTTGCTGGCTCACGTTCAACTTGCTGTCCACCAGGATCCTGGGTCCTTTTCTGCAGAGCTGCTTTCCAGCCAGTTGGCCCCAGCCTGTACTGGTGCATGGGGTTGTTCCTCCCCAGGTGGAGGAAGTTCCACCTCTATTGAATGTGATGGGATTTGGCTTGGTGATGGCCCATGTCAAAGTCCCTCTGAATGGCAGTGCAGTTGGCAGGTGTGTTGCCTGCAGACAGGCTCAGGGTACACTCTGCCATCACCTTGGTAGTTAATGAAGAATCTAAGTAGTTTTGGCCCTGTGTGGTCACTGGGGTAGGTACACCAGTAGCAAACAGCCTGAAGCTGGAGTTAAGCTGCTCATCACCTCCCTCTGTACTCTGTGGCTCAGGCAGTTTCCAGTCCTTCACTCTGCTCACTTACCTGGCCTGTGTTTTCATCCTTTGTCTCTCAGGATTGTTGTGTGAGTCAGTGTGGAAAACTAATGTTGAGCTTAACAATATCCACTGCTCTCCCTTTATCCTCAGAGCTCCTGTCTCATGGCAGAAGGCTGTGTATTGGCCAGGCCTGGTTTCGCTTTGCAAATCCACACTGACTGTTCCCAGTGACTTTTTTGTCCTTTAATATGCTTGGCTTCCAGTTGCTCCATCTGTTTCCTAGGGATTAGTGGTGAGGTTGACCAGCCTGTATTGCCTTGGATCCTGCTTCCTGCCCAAGATAGGAGTGACATCTGCTTTCTCCCAGTCTTCAGAAACCTTCCCTGCTCGTTGTGAGGCACCATTAATTGCCTTGCTTTCCCTCTGTAAGATTTAATTGGAACCAAACCACCTGTAACAGGTTTCTAGCCCTATGCCTGGGATGGGAGGAGATGGAAAAGGAGGGGGAGTGTCTCCCAGCAGCTGGGGTTGTAGGCAGCTGATGGGTGAGATACTGATGGGGCCTTGTCTGGAATGTTGTGTGTGGGGCTGGGCTCCTTGGGTCAAGGAGGATGGGGAGCTGCTGGAGAGGGGACAGCAAAGGGCTGTGGAGATGCTGAGGGGACTGGAACATCTCTCTCAGGAAGAGAGGCCGAGGGACTTGGGGCTGTTCAGCCCAGAGAAGAGAAGACTGAGGGGGATCTTCTCAGTGCTGATAAATCCTTGAGGGGTGGGGACAGGAGGATGGGTCAGTCTGTGTTCAGTGGTGCCCAGGGACAGGACAAGGGGCCGTGGGCACAAACTGGAGCAGAAGAAGTCCCACCTAACCCTGAGGAGGAACTTTGCTGGGAGGGTGTCAGAGCCCTGTGCCAGGCTGCCCAGAGAGGTTGGGGAGTCTCCATCATCTCTGGAGACATTCCAACCCTGTGATCCTGGATGCTGTCCTGTGCAGCCTGCTCGAGGATCCTGCTCTGGGGGCGTTGAACTGGCTGATTTCCAGAGGTCCCTGCTGACCCCCATTGTTCTGGGATGCTGGCATTTAGGGCCAGAACCACTGAAGAGTTAAATCACTGGTCTCCCTGACCAGAGGTACACATCCCTCCATGTGTTTACAGTGCTTTCTTACCCTGCTGTGCCATCAAGCCCCAGCACCTCCTGGAAGGGTTTTCAGACTTCCCTGTCTGTTTGGTCTAAAGCTAGTGATGTCTGGTGGGTTTGGCTACTCAGGGCACACACTTCCTCTGGTCTCAAAGGCTGTATGTGCTTACCTACTGGCTGAAGCTGTTATGGTATGTGATGTAGCTAATGTATATGTGTGCAGCAGCTTTTGGGTGCTGCTGTGCACCCAAATGAAAATACATGGAGAGGCATATGTGCAGGTAATGCATTCCCTGCCAGGGAGGGGGGATGGCCAGGAGTGTGGGCCCTGGCTGGCAGTGTGGTTCATCTGTCCCTTAGTTTCTGACTGTGGGTGAGAGGGGAACGCCACAGGTCACCTGTGTGGGTGACCTCATGTACCCAATGGGCAAAGTCCAGGCAGTCATGGAGATGAGATGGAACCTGATGCTGCCTTCACCCCTGCCTCCAGTGAGCACAAATCCCATCTGCCTTTTGGTTTGCTTTCTTATGCCAGAAAGAAGTCTGCCTATCACATGATAAGAGCTATCAGGCATAGTCTGAGCTTAACTATAAGCAGCTTTTGGGTATCTTTGCTCATGTCAGCTCAGCTTCTGAGTGTGACAGACAGGCTTGTGCAACTGCTGCTGCTTTGTCTGCCTCTGACTGCCTTGTTCTGGTTTTATAATGGTGTTCCTGCTCCTCAGGTGCTGCCTGAGTTCAGGATCTAGTGGTCACTAGCAAACAGGAGGGGCAGCCTTGGTGCCCATGTGACTCTAAGTAATCAGAATCCTGAACAACCCACTGAGATCCTCACGTAGGCTTTTCCCATCCTCTCCCTCTTGAAATCACAGCTGGGGTATGCTGCTTGTATTGGGGTAAAATAGCCTTTCCTTGGTGTCAGGTGCTTGTGATGTGACAGCACTGCCAAGGCTTAGATACATCAGCCTTGGCCTTTGTGGTTATAGTTTGGTTCTCTTATGTGTGTGTCATGCAGCTCCTGAGGTAAAGGGCTACTGCTGGGGCAGTGCAAATAGTGATGATTAGTACAGTGTTGTGCACTTGGGCTTTGGGATCCTGTGATATCACTGCAGGTGAGGGGCCCCTGTGAAAGGCCACTGGAGAGAGTCCAGAGGAGGCTGAGGAGATGATGAAGGGCCTGGAGCATCTCCCTTGGGAGGAAAGGCTGAGACAGCTGGGGCTGTTCAGCCTGGAGAGAAGAAGACTGGGAGAGGATCTGATCAATGGTTATCAATATCTGAAGTGTGGGACACAGGGGGACATGGGCAGCCTCTTCTCAGTGTCTGTGGGGACAGGACAAGGGGTGATGGCCTCAAGTTGGAGTATAGGAAATTCCACCCCAATCTGGGAAAGAACTTCTTCCCGGTGAGGGAGCCCTGGGACAGGCTGCCCGGGGGGGTTGGAGTCTCCTTCTCTGGAGATATTCCAGACCCATCTGGATGCCAACCTCTGTGCCCTGTCCCAGGGACCCTGCTTTGGCAGGGGGTTGGGCCCCATGGGCTCTGGAGGTCCCTTCCAACCCCTATAGTTCTGTGATTCACCTTTTTATCATTTTCCCTTCTGTTTGCAAGAGGACTACTGAGCAGAGGGCAGGCCCTGATTAAAAGGCATTAGGTTGGGATATTTTGAGAAAACTGACCCCAGAGCTCCTGGATAAAACCTTTGTACAGCACCCACTGTGTGCCAGCATCATGGGGTGGGCTAAAGCCTTTGGGTTTTATTTATAGGACCGAAATCAAGGCAGCTTGTTTCCTCTGCATACTCACTTCACTGGGAGCAATGCAAAGTCCTCCTGGGTGTGTACTGGAGTAAAATCCTGTTTGTTTTCTCTTCTAGACATGTTGTTGTGAAGACTTCTCCCAACCACAAATACATCTTCACGCTGAGAACTCATCCCTCGGTTGTTCCCGGCAGCATCGCGTTCAGCTTGCCCCAGGTACTCTATGGTTTGATGTCCTGCTTTGCTATGGAATAATTCCAATCAGGATTGAAGATAACCATCCTGATTGGAAGGAGCAGAGATGTATGCTGCAAATTTACTTTCTGACAGCAAAAATTCGAGGAGACTTTGACTGCAGCTGAGGCAATCTTGCTTCTATCACTTTGGTCTCCTTGTGGTGCAAGGTGGGATAAAAGTATTAGAAAAGGTGTAATTGAAGCTTTTCAAAACATCAGAAAAAAACTAATAAAAAAGAAAAACTTAAGCCATGCCTGCTGGTCTTTGTGAATTTGTAGTTTCCTGTTTTCCCTTGACTTTAAAGGGTTATCTTTGCTGTGTTGCTCTTTTAAAGACCTGCAGAAAGCTTTATTCAGTCATTGCTGATATTTCTAGATTAAAAAGTGCAATGTAACAGGTAAAATAGATTTAACTTGTGTCTTCTTTCTTCATTAAGTCAAGTTATCACCTGTTAAATGATGGTTTGAATAAATAATTGATACAATTAACTTCAAAATAGAAAAATGAATCCTGTAGCCTTTAACTGGCTTCCCCAGGGGGTTGCATGAAGTGAAACTGCAGCAGCCATGGTCACTGATTTGATGCTATCCTATTTTCCTGCTAGTAACTGGCCTAGAAGTTGTCTCCATGCTACAAACACAAGGTTTAGTTTTTTCGCCTCAACAGGTGGCTTGGCATGGGCCCCAAACATTGTTTGCTTTCTGATGTCTTGTTCAGTTTCAGATTGTTCCTGATGAAAGGGTGAAGAGGCTGTGGTGTCAACTCTATGGCTGGTTAGGATTTGTCCTGCCCAAACTGAGGAACAGTTACCTGTAGAAGATACTTGTATCTCAGGGTTAAAGTAGATGCATTCCTGTACCAGGGCTGGTTTATTTTTGGTATATTCCAGTAGCTACTGTAAAGCTGGGAGAGCTGTTCTGCAGAGGGATGAGGTGGGTCACCCCTAAAAACTGGTGATGGTATCAAGTGTTACAGCTGCTGGTATTGGAATGTTTTATTTGAGTATTCCCAGTGCTAGGATTTAATTCCCAGTCTTTCCTGAAGCATTGGATCATTGCAGCCAGTGTTTGGCAAAGTGTTTATCTTGTGATCAGGGTGATGCAGAATGCACTTTGGCTCAGTGGCCTCCAGGAAAGTGTTGTGCATGTGCTACACAAAGGTTTTCACCCCCTTTATTCTGTAAGTCTTAACTCTAAGGCCTGAATACTGAAAGCTGAGAAACTTTTGGCGTGCTGCAGGGCTGAAACACCATGCAGTGATGCCAGACCTCTTAGCAGAAAGTACCAGAAGGAGGATTGGAAGCAAGCCCTGTCTCTTGCTGCAGAGAACCACCCAACTCCACTTTCTAGCTCAATTTGAACAGCTTTCCTTCCTGTCCTGAAATTGGGTGATAGGCTTAACCCAAAGGGTTTGCAGCAGTCCCAGTGTCCCTGCCCAGTGTTCTCTCACCAGTAATTCAGGAGAAGGAAAAGTTGGGATATTTTTTGCAGAAGAATTAGGAGTCTCAGGGGGAGGGAGGGTCTCTTCCTGGCCTTGGAGGTAAACAGCAGAAGTTGTAAAACCTGAGATTAAATATAGAAACATCATTTATTTTCACCTTCTTGGGAATACCAGGGAGCACATGTTAGACTTCCTGCTCTGCATTTTAATTTCTAACAGGTTGATCCCTGTTCTGCCAAGGGAATTATTTCCTTAAGCCTTGAACCATCTTGAACCATAAACCTATTGGAGAGGGAGTAGAGAGGGGAAACTTTCATTTTTAGAAAAGGTCATGGCACTTCTTCTTCTAGAGCTGTTCCTTCAGATGAAAAGCCAAACATAAATGACCATAAAGTGCAACATTTTAAATGTGATCTTACCAGAGCCTGGTGTAATGATACTCTGGGGAAGGACAGGCTGGCTCAAGTTTCTCTCTTCTTCTTCTTACAGAGGAAATGGGCTGGGCTTTCCATTGGACAAGAGATAGATGGTAAGTCAACCAGCAGCCTGATTGTGATGTATCAAAGCTGAGTTCTGTGTTTCCAGACCAAAGTCAAGCTGAATCAGAGAGTCTCAGATCTCGGGTAACGTGAGGCCCTCACTGCTGGATGGGCTTTGTGTCGTACAAGAGCACCACAAGGCCCTTCCAGCAGTGAGTGGTGCTCTTGTGCCTGCAGACTTTGTCCCTTACCATTTTCAAGCCCTGCAGCACCACTTTGCCTTCCCTTCAGGCATCTGCTGGTGTATCAGCTGAGCTGTGTGTGGGACACCAGTGTCCACGTGCAGATGTGAATGTTTAACACACGCTGGCTCCAGTCTGTGCTGGTGGCTCTGGGGAACACTTATCAGTGAACAGGAAACAGACCTTGTCATTGAGGATATTCTTGGCATCTAAATTTGGGTCCTGAGAATGGGGAACTGGTAGTGGTGAGAGCTGCCAAGAGCCAGCAGTGTGCTCTGGACAGCTGGAGGGGTGAGCTTTGGGAGCACACGGGTGTTCTCACCAGTAACTGACTGAAGTATTGGTTGGTGGAAGGAAAGGAGGAGGGTGCCATCTTGAGTTTGTAGAAATTGAAGATTTGTATTCTAATTTGAAGCCTTAATTGAGACTGAGGAGCCTTTGCCAGTGTTCAAGGAGGAGAGTGAGTTATGTCTCTCCCTTTGTGTGTTGTGTCTTTCACGTATTCGTGCTGTCTGTCCCTGTCACCCCTGGGGTGTGTATGGTTGACATGGCTGTCAGTTGTGGGTGTGTCTGTTTAATCTGCCTCTGGAGCACCAACCAACTCCTGGCAGCAGCTGTTGTCAGAGGAAGGTTTTTGTGTTCTTCAGGGTAACAGATGATACCTGCCCTTTGACCATCAGGAGTTACTCCTGGGTCAGCCATCTCATCCTTATCCTTTTCCTGGAGAGTGTTGCTGTGATGAAGCCTGCTCTGGCTGACAGTCACTGCTGTGGAGCAGGCTGTTCATTAGGCCACTGTTTCACCATTTCCTAGAATCCCAGACTGCATTAGGTGGGAAGGGACCTGTGAAGGTCATTTAGTCCAACCCCCTGCAGTGAGCAGGGACACTTTAACTAGATCAGTTTGCTCAGACCTTCATCCACCCTGACCTTGAATGTCTCCAGGGATGGGGCCTCCACCACCTCTCTGGGCAACCTGTGCCAGGGTCTCATCACCCTCAGAGTACAGAACTTCTTCCTAAGGCCTCATCTAAACCTGCCCTGCTCTAGTTTAAACCATCACCCCTCATCCAGTCACTCTCTGCCCTTACAAACAGCCCTTCCCAGCTTTCCTGTAGGTCCCTTCAGGGACTGGAACGGGCTCAGAGGTCTCCCCACAGCCTTCTCTTCTCCAGGCTGAGGCAGCCCAGCTCTCTCAGCCTGGCTTTGTAGTGCTTGAGCCCTTGGATCATCCTTGTGGCCTCCTCTGGGCCCGCTCCAACAGGTCCATGTTCTCCTTGTGCTGAGGGCTCCAGAGCTGGATGCAGCACTGCAGGGGGGTCTCTGCAGAATAGAGGGGCAGAATCCCCTCTCTCAATCTGCTGGCCACAACTCTGCTGATGCACCCAGGATGCAGTTGGCCTTCTGGGCTGTGAGAGCACATTGCTGGCTCATCCAGCTTTACATTTGAGGTGTTGCTGGTGCTTTCAGGGAGTTCTTCTCTCACATGAGGATTCCGGGCAGAGCTGATGATTGCATCCTCTGTCAAAAAGTGAGGAGGACCTAGACTGAGACATGGTACAGCTTTGGATGTGTGGTGCTGTCAGGGAAGCTCGTTCCTTGGCTGTCTGTTTTCACAGGTCCTTTGACCTCAGCAACTCCATGGGCCTGGATCAGTGCTTGGGCGTGAAGCCTGATGTCTTTGTGGATCTCTCTTTGTAGTAACAACCTGGAGCGGATCTGTTTGCCTCCCTACACTACCAGGTGCCTCACAGATCTTGCTTGGAAGCCATTTCTTTTTGCTAACTGGTCTTGTTTCTTCTTTTAAGCTGAAGAATAACCTGTTCTAAAGGGGGTGGACCATAAATTAATGTGTTTCCCACCCTTGTTTGGTTGCTGCTCAGTAATGTGCCAGCTGGCTCATGGATAAGCTTTTGAGTGCTGGAGTTACTTGGAGAAGGAAGCACTAATATTCCTCATGATTAGCTGTTAGAGCAGGTTTGTGACTGTACTTATACTAGACCTTGTTATAAACTCACTATCTACGTGGGAACAGCTATTGAGGAAAAGAATGCAGTGATTTTCTGCAGAGTGACTAAGTGTCATATGACTCCAGCTGAGTAGAAAGGGTTTGTAAAGTTCCCCTCTGGGTAGGGAGAAGTATTCCTAAAACCAGGGATTTACCAAGCACCCTCTTGGTCTTGTTCCCCCAATAATGTGAAGACTGTGTTTGGAAAGTCAGTTTTAAATGCAGTCTGCTGCTTGGTGGCACGGGGAAGTGGTGTCCCATGGGGCCCCTGCTGAGATGGGAAAGGTTTTCCAGGGAAGTGAACCTGGGAAGCTCACCTTTGTGGGGAGGCTGGGTGCCTTGGGCGGATGTAGCTGTTGTGCCTTCAGTGGGGTTCAGCTCCATCAGCTTCTCTATTATGTTGAGGTGCACTGGGGAGCTGGCTGCTTCATCCACGTCCTCAGCACCTGGAGATGGCTGCTCCCATCTCAGCTTCCTTTGCTGCTTCTGGAACTTTCCTGGGCTTTTGAACTGGTGCATATATTGCTTACTGGAGTACATCCAGCAGAGCACTGCTGCTTTCTGTGCCAGATGCCAGCTCTGCTCAGTCCATGACCAGGGACTGCTTGCCTTCAGTTGACGACTCAGTTCTGTGACCTTTATTCTTCCCAGAAGCTTTTGTTTGACAAAGCCCTGAGATGAGGTGATAGAAGGAAACATCTACCCTGCCCTGTAAGGTAAGCACAACTCCTGTTGTTGCCTTGCAGGACCAAAGTCCCTCCTAGCTGTGACTTCAGTGGTAGCTCTGCTGCCATATCCCTGCCTGGAAGAACTAGTTGATACAGTAGATACACCTCAGTGCAGGAAGTGGTTTAGTGTTTCTTCTCTGTCTGCATTTCCTGAAAGATCTTCCTTTGACAGCTCATTTTGAGGTGCCCTATACCAGGAAGAACGTTGTGTGCATGCTGTGGTGACCTATGTGTCTTCTGGTGACAACTTCAGCATGAGACAGTCTCTCTTTATTCCCTTAATTTGACCCAATCCTGTGCCATAGTGTGCTGGATGCTTGTTTTGACATCACTTCTTCCCAGGAGTCTGCAGGTTTATTCTGGAACCATTTGACTGCCACAAGGCTTGATAGGACATAGTAGGTTATGTGGGAAGTGTGTTTCCTCTATTCACCTCCTTCTGCTTTACCCTTAGCTGTGGCTTCTGTATCAGATGAGACTTCTCTAGATTCAAAGCAGAGCTATAATGTTGCTCAGTCTTCTGGAGAAGCATCTGCTCCTGTCCCTTGCTGCAGCCTGGTGTTTGAATTATTAGGTCTGTCTACTTTGGGAGATCCCATCCTTCTGACGAGTGGTGCTGAGGCAGCTGCCCTCAGGTTGTGAACTGTGCTCTCCTTTCCTTCCTACCCTCTTTCCTCCAGCAGCAGCAGCCCCAAGCAGAGTCTTGTTTTGACGTGATGTAACTTGTGACCTGTGGGATTAGGTGCATTGGTAGTGACTGTGGATTGCTTTCTGTGCCACTGTGCTTCTTGGCCCCTTTTAGGGGTCATTGAGTTGGTTCTGCATCACTGAAGGTGTCCTGGGCACGGTAGGGTAGGCACTTCTGGGGTAGGGGCTGTTTCCTCTGCATCAGAGGCACAGGGGCATTGATGTTTTCTTCTGGGCTGCGGAGGCCTGGAGAAGAGGAGGCTGAGGGGAGACCTTCTCCCCACCTCCCCTGCCCTGCCAGGAGGGTGCAGAGAGGTGGGGGATGGTCTCTTCAGCCAGGGGACAGGAGATGGGACAAGGGGCAATGGGCTCAAGCTGCCCCAGGGCAGGGTCAGAGCAGATGGGAGGGAAAAGCTCTTCCCTGGCAGAGTTGTGGGGCTGTGGCACAGGCTGCCCAGGGAGGGGCTGAGTCACTATCCCTGGATGTGTTTAACAGAGGGGAGATGAGGTGCTCAGGGATGTGGGTTAGTAGAGGATGGGTATGGTTGGACTGAATCTCGAAGGTCTTTTCCAGCCCTGTGATTCCATCACTGCACGTGACTTGTCAGGGTATCTCTCTCTAACAGCATATGGGAATTCACTTTCATTCTCCTCATCCCTCAAAGTTTGTGTGCTGGTTGAGCTGGTTTAGAGGACACTATTCTAGTTTGTAATGAAGTGCAGGGGTTTTCAGTGGGCACACATTTGCTGTGTTTCTGATCTTGTTGTGGAACATGGATGTGGGAGAAATAAGGGTCTCTATCAGAAATGGCTATACTGACTTTGGTTGAACACACATTCTGAATGGGAGAACGTGTATTGCCAAACCTTAAGCGTGATGGCTACACTCTGGGGGTCCTTGCTGTTCTGAAATGTGCTTTTTTCCTTTGTTTTTAAATCCTAGTTTCCTTATACACCTTTGACAAGGCCAAGCAGTGTATTGGCACCATGACAATCGAGATCGATTTCCTGCAGAAGAAGAACATCGACTCCAACCCCTACGACACCGACAAGATGGCAGCTGAATTCATCCAGCAGTTCAACAGCCAGGCCTTCTCAGTAGGCCAGCAGGTCTGGGCTTTGGTTTGGGTGTTTTAAGGCTGAAATGTTCATGACAAATAACATGCACCTGCTTGTCCTACAGTGATGTAAAATACTGAATCACAGAGTCACACATTGATTAGATCCCCCCTCAGTCATCTTCTCTCCAGGCTGAACAGCCCCAGCTCTCTCAGCCTTTCCTCACAGGGGAGATGCTCCAGGCCCCTAATCATCTTCGTAGCCCTTCTCTGGACTCTCTCCAGGAGATCCCTGTCCTTTTTATCCCAGGGAGCCCAGCACTGGACACAACACTCCAGGTGGGGCCTGAGCAGGGCAGAGCAGAGGGGGAGGATCCCCTCCTGTGACCTGCTGCCCACACTCCTCCTGATGCCCCCAGGATCCCCTTGTCTCTCTCAGCCCCAGGGTGCTGGCGCTGTGCTGTGAAGCAGCTAATGGGCAGACACTAGTGTGGGAATGGTTTCTCTATCAGACTTCCATTGAGAGCAGAGTGGTTTCAAACCTGCCTTTTCCTTACCTAAAGAACTCTCTTATTTCTTTGTGAGGAAAATCCCAAGCCTTGGGATAGCTGGGTTCTCTCTGCTGTAGCCTGCTTGGACTTAAGTGTGGCAGCTCTGGGAATCTTCTGAGAAGTAACATCTTTTCCTTCTGTAGAAGATCAAAACAAGCACCAGATTTAATGATTTAATTAATTCTCAGTAGCACCTTTCAAGCACAGCGTATTTTATTGTAACATTTATCACTACTCCATGGACTCTGGTAGTGAAATAGGTTTGACTTGGGGATTTCTGAAGGCCTGTGGCCCTGCAATCCAGCCTTCTCAGCTCTGCAGCAGATGTTTGCAGGTGTGGAAGCACATCTGGAATAGCCTCTGGTTGCCATATTCTCAGGACAAGTTGAGGTCTGTCTCAGTTTTCAGTTTGCAGTGTCTGAATCTTAAGTTGGTTACAAATGTGGCTAAAGAAGAGAGGTGTTGTGCAGAGACTGTCCTTTTCTGGGGCCAGACCCTCCTCCTCACAGCAGGCCTTCTGGCTCTCCATACTTTTTTTTTGTGGTGACCTTGGCAAACTGAAATGTGGAAGATCAAAAAGGTTTGAGGTAAATTGTTTTCTTTGCTTAGCACTGATATTTAAAGTGAGAGGAGAAGGAGTCTTTTGTGGGACAATTAGTTGGGGAGAAAAAGGTGGGCCAAGAGCAGCTTTTCTTGCAAGAATTTATTTCAGTTTTTCTGATTGACTTTATATTCCACTACTTCTGTCTCTTAAGTATGGGACATGGAAAGGAAATGACCAGACCTTTACAGGGTAAAGACTATGTGGGATTTGTTAGGTGATAAAATTAGTCTTAGCCTTGTCAAACTCTTTTTGCTTTTTAGTGAATGAAAATCCCTTTCTGTCTTTCTTTCCCCAGCTTGTGTTCAGCTTTAATGACAAACTGTTTGGCCTGTTGGTAAAGGACATGGAAGCTATGGACCCCAGCATCCTCAAGGGAGAGTCTGGAGCAAGCAAAAAGCAGAAGGTAAGCTCCCAGGAATTCATGTTCCTTCCCTGAGGGCTGCCAGGATTCAGCTACTGATCAGATCTTGCTCCAGGGAGAAATTGAGGTTACTCACATTTGGAGAAGTTGCACATTTGTTTCATCTGGCTGTGGCTTTTCCCTTAGAGGAGATAAGGAGCAAGGAGCCTTGTTTTCAGTTTAATGCAGTCTCCTGTGCTTGTGTGGTTGGGAGCTTGGAGATGCACCCACTAAAGTGCAGAGCTGGGGAAGAGAAAAGGAATTCCTTCTGGTCTTCATGGATGTATTAATGGAATCCTTGTCCCTTGAGCCTCTCTATCTTCCAGTTTTGATTTTTTCTTATATAGAAAGGAATGTATAATTTTTGTTTTGTTCTATACTTGCTAGATCTTGCTGAAATAAAATAGTTGAACTGATGAAATAACTGTGAAAAGCTGATTTATTACAACTGATGAGCTTTTGCATTCAATGGTGTTAGTTTTGGAGGAGATGTTAGCATTTCACATTCTTCCAGTGACTTCTGTAGTGGAGCTTCTGCTGCTGTTTCTTGCCTGCTGAGATGTGCTTGTAGATAGCCAAAGGGCAACCTGAGCTTGAGCCTAATAGCTTAATGTAACGATTTGTTCCCTTCCCTTTTGCAGATTGAGGTTGGTTTGGTTCTTGGAAACAGTCAAGTTGCCTTTGAAAAAGCTGAGAACTCCTCTCTCAATCTGATTGGTAAGTGATGCTGTGTCCAAAGAGATAAAAGATGCTTGGAGTTTGCTGGCTTTCAGGCTGGTTTTCTGTTTTTATCTGACATCTGTACTGAAAAACCCCACCAGAGCTCCATAGGCTGAACTGTAGGTGACTCATTAAGTACATGAACAAGGAATGCAGGCTTTAAGAGCACCGAAGGAAATTTGCATGGGCAATTAGTTCATGACAGGCTTACAGCCCGTTTCACTTTGCCTGGGTTTTGATGGGACAGCTCGAGGTGAGTGTTAACATAATCCCCTTTATTGCATCAGAGCAAGCAGTGACATTTCACTTGGTTAATATTCAAAGCCATCTGATGACCTGTGATCTTCCTCCTGGCGTGTATCGGGCTGAAGAATCACAGCATCACAGAGCTGTAGGGGTTGGAAGGGACCTGGAGAGCTCCTGGGGTCCAACCCCCCTGCCAATGCAGCTCCCCAGCTCATACTGCACAGGTCGGTGTCCAGATGGGGCTGGAATCTCTCCAGAGAAGGAGACTCCACACCCCCTGGGCAGCCTGTCCCAGGGCTCCCTCACCCTCACTGGGGAAAAGTTCCTCCCCATGTTGGTGTGGAACTTCCTGTGCTCCAACTTGCAGCCATTGCCCCTTGTCCTGTCCCCACAGACACTGAAAAGGGGCTGGCTGATTCCCCCTGCATCTCCTGCTTAAGATAACTATAGACTTTAATTAGGTCCCCCCTCAGTCTTCTCTTCTCAAGGCTGAAGAGTCCCAACTTACTCAGCCTTTCCTCACAGGGGAGATGTTCCAGGCCCCTAATCATCTTCGTAGCCCTTCTCTGGACTCTCTCCAGGAGATCCCTGTCCTTTTTATCCCAGGGAGCCCAGCCCTGGACACAACACTCCAGGTGGGGCCTGAGCAGGGCAGAGCAGAGGGGGAAGGAGCGCTCCTGTGGGACAGCCGATTGATTGGGAGTAGGAATCCTTCACCGTGAGTCAGTCCCACACTAAAGAGTTGCTTGTGCCTCAATTTACTCTTGTCAGATCGGTACTTGATTAATCTCCTCATTGATCTGTGGCTGAGCTCCTTCATGTGCTGTGTTAGCCTCTGTGGAACTGTAGTTTTGAATAATTAAATACTGAGAGAGGAGATGAAAGGAAGTGTCACTGAGTGCTGCCTTCAGTCACGGCCCGGGCTCTATTTTCAATAGAAAAGAATTGTAATCGGTCAAATCAATCTGTCTGTGGGATGTAGCACACAGTCCTTCCTCTGCTCTCAAACCGCTGGGAGATGGTTTAACTGGGGCTGTGAGAGCTGCAGCCAGAAGGGGGGGGGTGTAGGCTAAGCTCTGCGGGGAGGGAGCCACCCGCCCTGCAGCCGCCGCGGAGCGATGGGTTAGTCAATCCGCAGTCATCGGCGAACCAGATGCTCACTGCTGCCCTGCCTGGGCCATGCGTTAGTGCTGGATGTTACACCTCCTACCGTGCTGTCTCCGATGTGGCAGAAGCAGCATTGTCTGTTTTGCTGCACTGAGGCTTGAAGTACTGATTCTGGCTGGGTTAACAGCAGTCTAGTTCGGCTAACACAGAACTTTAGTGTTGGCACAGTCCCAAGGCTGGGCAGAGGATGGATGGGGAGCAGCCCTGAGGAGAAGGACTTGGGGGTGCTGATTGATGGCAGGCTCAAGATGAGCTGGCAGTGATTGTTACAGCAATCATGGGGCCATGGGCATAAGGGCTGCCCCAGGCTGCTAGTTTCTCAGAGCTCTTCCAGCAAAGTTCTTTATCAATATTGCTTTAGAAGGAAACTACACAGAGATCTGCAAGAGAGGAGGTCTAGAATTCAGTAGCCAGTGCTGGTGGGGATTCAGCTTGAATCTCTGCTGAGGCCTTTGCTTTTCATTATAATTATTGAATAAACTGCCTGAGTAATGAGGTGACAAAGATTGCTCTTCTAGAGCTCAGTGACTAAGAAATGAAAGAGCAGAGGAAATTCAATATAAATACCAAGTGATGTGTGGGAGGAAGAACATTCCTAACTTGGGTCAAAAAGGATTGCTGGTTTGGGGCAACATCCCTGGTATGATGGGGTCCAGCAGTCCCTGGAAACTACTCAGAGGCAGTCTGAGCCCTCTTGTTAAGAATTAGTAAGCATGGTTGTTAAGAAATGCTCCTTATCTCCTCCAAGGGAAAAGCCACAGCCAGATGAAACAAACGTGGGGAAAGAAAGGCAGAAATGGATTTTAATTCATTAAAAAGCTAAAAGAGAGTTTGACAAGGCTAAGACTAATTTTATCACCTAACAAATCCCACATAGTCTTTACCCTGTAAAGGTCTGGTCATTTCCTTTCCATGTCCCATACTTAACAGACAGAAGTAGTGGAATATGAAAAGGGGAGCATGATTTTGTACCTATAGTTAGGATACACAGCACGTGCAGTTCTAGCCTGCTGTCAAAGGATGTAGTAGAAATGGAAAGGGCTGAGGGAGAACAAGGGTGCTTGAGTGTGGAGCAGCTGCTGCAGAAGGAAGGACAGGATCACAGAATTGTAGGGGTTGGAAGGGACCTCAGGAGATGGAGTCCAGCCTCTCTGCCAGAGCAGGTTCCTTAGGATGGATGGATGGACAAGCAAGGACTGTGCTGCCTGCAAAGGCACGACAGAGCAGGATACAGGATGAGCCTAATCTCGTCCCAGGTGGCCTGAAAGGGAGTGGATACCAAAGCTATTTACTGTCTCTTCAGCTCTAAGACTTGGGGGATGTGAAATGAGGCTGGTAGATGCTGGCTCAGAGCCACAAAGGTGTGGGGTTGTGCAGCCAGTAGTGGACATGGAGAGCCAGGTACCATGGCATGCTCTGAGCATGGAGTTTATGTGGGTTCAGGGGGAACTAGATTAACCTGTGGCAAAGGAATCTGCTGGGAGTCCTTAAACACACAGGGCAGCAACTGGATCAAGAAATCTCTGAACAAGACAGTTGAAAGACTGGGAAAGTAGTTCACTAAGTAAGGCTTTGGCACCCTGCCCCTGCATCCTGGTGACAGTGCATCCTTCTTGGCTGATGGTTGAAACGGAACATCCCATTAGCTGGATGTGGGTCTGAGCTGGTAGGAGCTCTGGTGTCTGTCCTGTTTGCTGTGATTCTGCTGTGTGTCTGAAATGCTTGATGTTTTTTATTTACAGGTAAATCCAAGACCAAGGAAAACCGCCAGTCCATCATCAACCCAGACTGGAACTTTGAGAAGATGGGCATTGGGGGCCTGGACAAAGAGTTCTCTGACATTTTCCGACGAGCTTTTGCTTCTCGGGTTTTTCCACCTGAAATTGTGGAGCAAATGGGTGAGTGTGATCTGGAGAGGTATGGCTGGGGGTCAGGATGTGGGCCTGTTCCTGCTTTGGAAAGGTGATACTGACTAATGACCTGATGCTTTAATATGACAGCTGCTTAGGGATCTCATAGACCAACAGACCTTTTTCTTCTTCTCTTCCTCCTGACTGTCTCTCATGGTCTTGTTACTTGGCTAGAGAGGAGGAGGGAAAGAGAAATGATGTGAATCTTCAACACTATGTAAAGTGTCTGAATGAAGGGGCTATGGGATTTAACTCAACCCTTCTCTGTTGGAACTCAGATGCTCCCTAGTCTTTTGAAATGCCACATTTATTCCTTGCAGTGAGACTGAATGCTCCTATTCCTGACTTACTCATCTCTGTAATTCAAGGGAAATTTTGTTGTAACAATCCTGCCTTAAATATCTGTTGTCCTGGCAGTTGTGCCATGAACTGATGTCCTTCCAACAGCATTAGACCAATAACCTTCACGACCCTGATGAGGGAACAGCACCCACCCTCAGCAAGTGCTGATGATCCAGAGCTGGGAGGGGTGGCTGACAGGCAGGACACTGCGCTGCCATCCAGAGACCTGGCCAGGCTGGAGAGCTGGGCAGGGAGAGACCAGATGGGGTTCAACAACAGCAAGTGGAGAGTCTGGCCCCTGGGGAGGAATAACTGCTGGAATCAGGACAGGCTGGGGGTGACCTGATGGAGAGGAGCTCTGTGGAGAAGGACCTGGGGGTGCTGGTGGGTGACAGGGTGGCCATGAGCCAGCAGTGTGCCCTGGGGCTGAGAGAGACAATGGGATCCTGGGGGCATCAGGAGGAGTGTGGGCAGCAGGTGACAGGAGGGGATCCTCCCCCTCTGCTCTGCCCTGCTCAGGCCCCACCTGGAGTGTTGTGTCCAGTGCTGGGCTCCCTGGGATAAAAAGGACAGGGATCTCCTGGAGAGAGTCCAGAGAAGGGCTACGAAGATGATTAGGGGCCTGGAACATCTATCCTGTGAGGAAAGGCTGAGAGAGCTGGGGCTGTTCAGCCTGGAGAGAAGAAGACTGAGGGGGAACCTAATCAATGTTTATAAATATCTTAAGTATGGGGTGCAGGGGGGATTGGCCAGGCCCTTTTCAGTGTCTGTGGGGACAGGACAAGGGGCAATGGCTGCAAGTTGGAGCACAGGAAGTTCCACACCAACATGGGGAGGAACTTTTCCCCAGTGAGGGTGAGGGAGCCCTGGGACAGGCTGCCCAGGGGGTGTGGAGTCTCCTTCTCTGGAGAGATTCCAGCCCCATCTGGACACCGACCTGTGCAGTATGAGCTGGGGAGCTGCTTTGGCAGGGGGGTTGGTCCCCAGGAGCTCTCCAGGTCCCTTCCAACCCCTACAGCTCTGTGATGCTGTGAAATATGGTATCTTGTGTGATCTGTGTTTGGCTGGATTCAAATTGCTGGGGAGATGCACAGGCTGTGGCATGTCTCAGAGTCTGTGAAATAAAAGCACAGATTCTAAATATAACTTTTTTTGGTGTGGGGGTCAGGGGAGGCAAAGGCAGTCCCATTACTCTGTAAACATGTGCTGGCAGGCAGATAAAGAGTACTGGGTTTACTTTTTAGTAAGCAGTATGCAGCTGCAGATACCTTGTTTTGTCACATCATGTGGCTGGAGATGTTATAGCTGGTCCTCATTCTCTGAATATAATCTCTGTGGGTTTGTACTTGAACTTGGAATCCATAGCTGGGTAATTTCTGTGTATGTTTATAATTCTTCATCTTCCTCCCCACAAATGAAGCAATCAAGATTTTGATTACAAAACACATTTTCATCAGGAGATACATCCTGTTTGCATGTGGCTGTGTAAAGTGTGTCCATTTCCAGTGCTGGTGGACTTGATGTTAAGTAAACATCAAGTAACATAAGGTCTTAGTGATCTGAACACGTAGAGGGAGACAGGGAAGAAATCCTCTTGGCTAAATGAAAACAGTGTGTGATTCCCTCCCTCCTACCTTTTTACTACCTATCACTCTGGTCTCCAAGGGCCTTTTGTGGGGGGGCTGATCTTGGTTCTCTTGTGTTCTGTGGCTGTGAGGGAGTCTCAACTGCCTCTGCTTGAGAATGTCAGATGTGTAAATTTGTCAGATGTTGAGCTGCTCTGCAGGAGAGGAGATGACAGAAATGGTGGTTGTTGGCTGTGGGAGGAGAAGCTTTTACCTAGACACTGTTGTGTCAAGTTCAGCAGTGATGCTGACAGCTGCCCTTTGGAGGGACCAGCATCCCTTCCCTGAACTATTTGCACCTTCTGAAGCAATTATTGAACATACATATTCATGGCTGCCATGGATATTGGCTGTGACAGTATGTGAAGGTAATAGATTTAGACTTTAGGAATTCTCCTCAGCATCACTGAGCTGTGATGAGAAATCCCTTCGTAGATGGGAGATAATTAGAGCTTGTTTTCATCTTGCTGTGGTTTCACCCATCCAGGGTCCCTGCCTGCAGTCTGGCAGCATGTTAAGCAGCCATGTCCAACCACAACTGCATTCCCTTGGGATTATCTTCAGCTGAATGAAGAGCTGGGCACTCTGTGGCAGTGACATGCAGCTTCCAAGGCAGATGACCTGCATCTCCATGGGGTATCTCTGGAGAAGGTTGGAAGCCTTGCTGGCTGCAGGGTGAGGTTGTGGAGCTGCTTTGCAGGGCACACTGCTCAGATGGTTCCTCTTGGTAATTGGTGTTACTTAATACAGGAAGAAAAAGCTCCTCTGAGGGACCACTAGTATTTTGATTACCCTGGGCAATGAATTAAAGGTGTGCCTTATTATTTGTATAAATACATCTACCCTTACTGGTGTGTGTTTACACACATGCTACACAAAGAAACATTTTTCTGGGGAGAAGTGAGGCTCCAAGCAGAGCTCTGGAGCTCTGATGAACCCTAGGGCTAAGGAGCTTATCTGAAATTTGAAAAAACAAAACTTTCTGACATTCATTTTCTTTGCCTTAGTTATAACTTGCTCTTAACTATATTTCAGATCTGAAATGTCAGGGTGACAGCTGTTCACCTTTGGATATAATTTATTGGGAAAGGAAAAGAAAGAATTTGCTTGCTTGCTTGCTGGTGCTCTGGTGTTCACCCATTCCTGGGTTCTGCCCAGTGCTCCCAGCCTGCAGCTTCCATCCCAAGAAATATTGCTGTCCCATCACTGCAGGGAGGCTGTATAGACCCTTCAGAAATCACTTGCAACTTGGTGGTGGTTTATCTGACTTACAAGGAATGTTCTGGCTTTGGAGCTTATAAATCAAGCTTAATTAACTGTATCATCCAAGGGTGTAAATGCTACTCTGATCATAGAATCATAGAATCACAGAATGGCAAGGGTTGGAAGGGACCCCAAGGGTCACAGAGCTCCAACCCCCTGCCACAGGCAGGGACACCAACCTCAGGCCTGGAGCTACACAAGGTTGCCCAGGCCCCATCCAACCTGTCCTTGAACACCCCCAGACACGGGGCACCCACCCCCTCTCTGGGCAGCCTGTTCCAGCCCCTCACCACTCTCTCTGGAAAAAACTTCCCCCTAATATCTGGGAACACTGGCAATGCTGTTACCTTTCACCTAATGCTTGACTCTTCTTTCCACTTGGCAGATGAGGATTATTAAATCCTTGTCTGGATGAGGTGCTTGATACAAAAGGGATGCTCCTTAGTGACTCCATGAAGCCTCACAGTACCAGATAGTTCTCAGGGAGGAACGTCATGCTTGCAGGGTGCTGATGGAGCAGTCCCTTTCTCAAGGACAACAGCTGTGTTCCTAGAGAATCAACCTCCTTCTGAAGCCCTGCCTGGATCTCAGTGACATCCAGCTCTCAGTAAAGCTGTGCAGCTCCATGCTGAGCTGCAGGCTGGTTTGGTTGCTCTTTGTTGTGGTTCAAAGCAGCCTATTGCTCAAACTAAATCTCCTCCTTTTCGTTTGATAAATATTATATTTATAAATACTACATTTTCCTGCAGAAAAGCCCTTTCTGCACATCTGTGTGAAGTGTTTTTTCTGCTGAGACTTTAAATTCAGCTCCTTCAATGGCTGGTGCCACTGTTTAACATTAAACCTGCTGCTGTTCTCTCTTGTTTTGTTTCTTTTCTTGTTTTCCTGCCTTCAACAGGTATTTAGCCATTTGGATTAAACCTTTGGATATTTATTTGGTGCCTGGAGCTGTAAACTTCAACAAAACTGCCAAACATTTTCTCAGATCTGAAAAGAAAATGCTGGTACCCTGCTCTTGTTTTGCTTTTCAAGGATCACTCTGCAGTCTCTATCATTGAAATATAATCTGGGTGTTCAGCAGGGAAGTGATTTCAGTGACTTACATGGCCTGTTAGTCATAGGAGAGGCTGCTGAAAAAGCAGATTCCGTATGTACATGTTGTTACATCTTAATATCAGTTCTATAAGTGTTTGGTGTTACAGGTTGTGCTCCTGTGACAAGATTGAAACAGCACCCAAATTCATTCCCCATCCTCTCCTGTTTGCCATCAGGAAAGAGGTTAAATCAGACTTTCAAAGGTGATTTCTGTTTTCCTGGTGACCCTTTTAGCTTGTCCTCTCACCTTGGCATCAGCTTGTTGCAGTGCTCTCTACATTTGAAGTACTGCTGACTATAAAATAAAAGGGAAGTATTAATGAAGCACAAGATGAATTTCAGATTAGCAGATGCTCAGATATTTTCCTTCTTGGATTCTCTCTCTGAAGTGGAGACTTGTCTTTTAAGGTATCTTAAAAATTAATACATTAATGTTCTTGAAGTACTCAGATGCTATAAAAGAATAATAGTAATGGAAAGGATCTCTTCCAGCCTATTCTTAAAATAGGATAATTTTAATGAAAAGTCAGTGTCAGACATGTCTAACCTGTAATTGGGGTGATAGATGCCAGAACCTCCCAAGGCAGCCTGTTCCCCTGCTTAGAGCATCTTTGCTGGCAACATTTTTCAAGTGTTTATTCTCAGTCTTGCAGCAGTTCATCAGAGATTGTTTATTTCTTTCCTGGTTTTGGACAAGGCTTTTGCAAACTTGTATGTTCTTGTTTCTCTTCAGTATTCTCAAGCCTAAATCTTGGATTCTTAAGCCATTTCCCTTAACTATGAGCCAGCAGTGTGCCCTGTGGGCTGAGAGAGACAATGGGATCCTGGGGGTCATCATGAGGAGTGTGGGCAGCAGGTCACAGGAGGGGATCCTCCCCCTCTGCTCTGCCCTGCTCAGGCCCCACCTGGAGTGTTGTGTCCAGTGCTGGGCTCCCTGGGATAAAAAGAACAGGGATCCTCTGGAGAGAGTCCAGAGAAGGGCTACGAAGATGATGAAGGGCCCGGAACATCTATCCGATGAGGAAAGGCTGAGTAAGTTGGGACTCTTCAGCCTTGAGAAGAGAAGACTGAGGGGGGACCTAATTAAAGTCTGTAATTATCTTAAGCAGGGGATGCAGGGGGAATCAGCCAGCCCCTTTTCAGTGTCTGTGGGGACAGGACAAGGGACAATGGCTGCAAGTTGGAGCACAGGAAGTTCCACACCAACCTGGGGAGGAACTTTTCCCCAGTGAGGGTGAGGGAGCCCTGGGACAGGCTGCCCAGGGGGTGTGGAGTCTCCTTCTCTGGAGAGATTCCAGCCCCGTCTGGACACCGACCTGTGCAGTATGAGCTGGGGAGCTGCTTTGGCAGGGGGTTGGACCCCAGGAGCTCTTGAGGTCTCTTCCAACCCCTGTGATTCTGTGATGCTGTGATAACCTCTGGACCACTGATTGTTGTTGCTTCTCCTCCCTTGGTTGTTCACTGCCTAGAAGTGTGATGCCCAAATCAGGGCACAGGAATTGGGGGACTCATCTGTCCTGGGGCAATCGCCAGGTTTGTCTGCACCATGCTGCTTGTGCCTCCTCAGTGGGAAGGTTTGGGTTTGCAACCTGCAGTTAATTATTCCTACCCCAGTCTAGAAACTTGCTCATCAGATGAGATTGTTTTTGAATAAATGTTATCCTGTCTGTCAGTGTGGTTGTAGATCTTGGTGTTCTGATGGACTGGTGTGTTAGGCACGTTCTGTTCCATCTTCCAGGCTATTAATAAAAGCACCACATGCCAGTAAATCCAGGATGGATCCTTTCTGGTTGTGCTTTAAAGTCTGTGGGATATTTTTCCGTCTGCTTCTCATTTACCTTTTAACTTCATTCAGCATGTGGTTTCCCTACATGCTTATAAAGGTGTCTCAGACCTATTTATGTCCCTATGAAAATCCAGATCTCCTCCTATTACTGTATTTGTTCTCTCACACCCTCTGTGTGTGACCTCCCACCCTTTCCTAGAGGGAAATTGTCTCAGACTGAGGTGGGGTATGGCAACCAGCAGCTGCTGCATTCTGCACTCCATCCCACAGCTCTCTGTGTTTCACCTTCATAGAATGACATGGGTTGGGAGGGACCCCAAGGATCATAGAGCTCCAACCCCCCTGCCACAGGCAGGGACACCAACCTCAGGCCTGGAGCTACACAAGGTTGCCCAGGGCCCCATCCAACCTGGCCTTGAACACCCCCAGACACGGGGCACCCACCCCCTCTCTGGGCAGCCTGTTCCAGCCCCTCACCACTCTCTCTGTAAAAAACTTCCCCCTAATATCTCATCTAACCCTTCCCTCCTTTAGCTTTAATCCAGCCCCCTTGTCCTGCCAGTCTCTGCCCTTGAACAAGCTGATTCCCCTCCTGTTTATAATCTCCCTTCAGGGACTGGCAGGCTGCAATGAGGTCCCCCCACAGCCTTCTCTTCTCCAGGCTGACCCAGCCCAGCTCCCTCAGCCTCTCTTTGTAGGGGAGCTGCTCCAGCTGATCATCCCTGTGGCCTCCTCTGACCCCCTCCCAAACAGTCCCACAGGATTTGATAGATCAAAAATCCTGGCTACTGAGTGTCCACTTAAAACCAAACCTTCTGGTTTGGATGTAGCCCTTTCCCTTCCTCAGCTTGGAATAGAAAGCAGAAACAAGTTCCTTCAGTCTTGCTGTTTATCTGTAACACATGCATCCTACAGGAAGATTAACTGGAGGCTGGAATAATGCTGAGCTTACAGAGGAGAGGAGGGAAATTCCACCCAGCTCTGTTTTTGGGGAAATTTTGTCTGTGTGGCAGGTGAAGCCTGGAAATGCTGCTCTTACTTTAACCTGCTTGAAGATTAATGGGTGAAGATAAGAATCTGGTTTTCAGATACTTTACTATCGCTGTAGGTTCCCAATAGGTTCATCCAAATGATATGATCACCCCAGAATGCTTTGATTTTAATTAAAAGGGGAATTACACCCTGAGTAGAAAATCCCTGTTGTACTGTAACGCTTCTCATCTTTCCAAAAAAAGTGAATTGTGAGATGCAAACAAGTAAAACTTGATATTATCTGTGGGTAAGTGATGTTCTGGTTCAAAATCATGGAATCATGGAATGGCAAGGGTTGGAAGGGACCCCAAGGGTCACAGAGCTCCAACCCCCCTGCCACAGGCAGGGACACCAGCCTCAGGCCTGGAGCTACACAAGGTTGCCCAGGGCCCCATCCAACCTGGCCTTGAACACCCCCAGGGATGGGGCACCCACCCCCTCTCTGGGCAGCCCCTTCCAGCCCCTTACCACTCTTTCAGTGTTGTGTCTAGTTCTGGGCTCCCTGGGATAAAAAGGACAGGGATCTCCTGGAGAGAGTCCAGAGAAGGGCTACGAAGATGATGAAGGGCCTGGAACATCTATCCTGTGAGGAAAGGCTGAGAGAGCTGGGGCTGTTCAGCCTGGAGAGAAGACTGAGGGGGGACCTAGTCAATGTTTATAAATATCTGAAGAATGGGATGCAGGGGGAATTGGCCAGCCCCTTTTCAGTGTCTGCGGGGACAGGACAAGAGGCAATGGCTGCAAGTTGGAGCACAGGAAGTTCCACAGCAACATGGGGAGGAACTTTTCCCCAGTGAGGGTGAGGGAGCCCTGGGACAGGCTGCCCAGGGGGTGTGGAGTCTCCTTCTCTGGAGAGATTCCAGACCCATCTGGACACCGACCTGTGTGCCCTGTCCTAGGGACCCTGCTTTGGCAGGGGTTTGGATCCCATGGGCTCTGGAGGTCCCTTCCAACCCCTGTGATTCTAGGATTCTATGATTCTCTTGGTAGCAGTAGGGTCTCTCCCAGTTGTACCAGTTTTTATGATTCTCCCCTGATGTTTTGGGCAGCATGTTTCCCATGTAGGTCCCTCTGAGTTCCTGTTAACACACCTATTCAGCCCCTAACGAAATGTCATTAAATCATCTAATTAAGTATCATGTTACAGACCTGACCTTTGATTTGGAGTCCTGCTGGTGAGCATAACAAGCTTGAGATGTCTGCACCACTAATAATTTGGGTTTGTAAGATTCTCATAATGCTATTGACATTTGGGCTGCGGTGGTGAAACCAGCAAAGGGGAGATAAACTTAATCTAAATTCCTATGCACTGAGTAGGGTCCCACTGTGATTTGAGACATAACATTTGCAGTTTGTCATCACCTGTCTATTTTAATCAAGTCCTGCTTGTGTCTAAAGCTTTCATTTTAGCCAGGTGAACAGGGAAAACTCTGCTGTTGTGGCTTGTGGCACTTCATTTGAAGAGGAACTAATTGTGCTTTGACTTCAGGAATGTTCTTCCACCTGACCAAGACCCAACTTCAGTGTTGCCCATTCAGTGGCAACCAAGTCTTGCAGCAGGTGGGCAGTAGTGTCATAGAATCATGGAATGGCAAGGGTTGGAAGGGACCTCAAGGATCACAGAGCTCCAACCCCCTGCCACAGGCAGGGACACCAACCTCAGGCCTGGAGCTACACAAGGTTGCCCAGGGCCCCATCCAACCTGGCCTGGAACACCCCCAGGGATGGGGCACCCACCCCCTCTCTGGGCAGCCTGTTCCAGCACCTCACCACTCTCTCTGTAAAAAACTTCCCCCTAATATCCAATCTAACCCTTCCCTCCTCCAGCTTCACTCCAGCCCTCTTGTCCTGCCAGTCTCTGCCCTTTAACAAGCTGATTCCCCTCCTGTTTCTCTGCTCCCTTCAGGGACTGGCAGGCTGCAATGAGGTCCCCCCACAGCCTTCTCTTCTCCAGGCTGACCCAGCCCAGCTCCCTCAGCCTCTCTCCATAGGGCAGCTGCTCCAGCCCTCTGAGCATCTCTGTGGCTCCTCTGACCCCTCTCCAACAGCCCCACATCTTTCTTGTGTTGGGCCCCAGCTCTGGACACAGGATTCAGCTGGGGCCTCACAGGGCAGAGCAGAGAGGGACAATCCCCTCCCTGTCCCTGCTGCCACCCCTCTGCTGATGGAGCCCAGGATCCCATTGGCCTTGTGAGCTGCCAGAGCCACTGCTGCTCATGTTCAGTTTCTCACCCCCCATGACACCCAGGTCCTTCTTGCTCAGTGTCCTTGATGCTCAGCTGTGGGGGGCACCACACACACATTCTTACTCACTAAAGACTGTGTTTGGGCTACCTGACAGTGGCTGAGCTCATCTGGGTATGGTTTATTAGTGCCAGGGTGTCTCTAGAAACCTGCTGTGTCCCACCTGGAGTGAGTATTTGTGCTCTGGAGGGGTGGGAAGCTGGTGGTATAGCACAGCCAAAGGCCAGCTTTGTCCTCTTCTTAGTATCTTAGTCCCTTGCTGAGGCTGTGTTAGCTCCCAGGGAAGAGGAGGGGATAATCTGTGCTTTTCAGGAGGTTTAGGCTGTTTTGGGCTGTAGAAGAGAAGCTGCTGGTGGCTGTAACTGCTGAATGGCAGGAAAACATTAAAAAAAAAAAAATAGAACCAGACTGTTCTTCAGGTTTCTTTTTTGAAAGCTAGAGAAAAATGATACTCCACAGCAGGATTTTCCTGGCTCTCCCAGGATGCTCCCAGGCCTGTCTGTGTGCATGTGCCCTGACTTGCTGTAGCCTTTTGATAGCCCCTCTTGCTTGAGCAGCAGAGCTGTCTGAGCATCAGTTCACTTGAGGTTTCCTTTCAAAGCATCACTCATCATCAAAATCCTGCTTTTTGTGCTGTTTGGCTACACAGGTGATCATGTTCCTCCACAAAACACATTAACAATACCTTCAGTGACATTGATTTGACAGGAATAGCTTTTAATTTATCTGTGCCTCACTTGCTCCTGCACAGACTTTGTCTTCACTGACAGCATTGTTTGTGTGTTTGACTCAGGTACCTGAAAGTTGACTAAGGGAATCTTTAGCTAAAACCTCTTGAGTTTTGTAGTAAATACCTATTTGCAGAGAAGCCTCAAAAAAATGCACCAGTTTTCTTGCTGTGCTGCTTCAGTTCTTGTGTAGCTCCAGGCCTGAGGTTGGTGTCCCTGCCTGTGGCAGGGGGTTGGAGCTCTGTGATACTTGGGGTCCCTTCCAACACAGACCAGTCTGTGACTCTATGATTCAGTGGAGCACTATTGCTCTCTGGGGTTTTGGTAGGGGTGAGACCCTCCTTGTAGCAATGTTCTCCTGAACCATTCCCCTGTATGAACAACCTGAGAGAGCACGTGGAGCTAACTGAAATCACTTTGTGTTGGAGTTATTCAGATTGAAATGAATTGTTCAGCTGTATTTGGGAGTAAATGGAATCACATAGAGGAGAAATGGAGAAATTTTCTCTTCCATTAGCTTGCTGATAATCAACTTGAACATCCTACAGATGTTCAAGACCAGGTTGGATGGGGCCCTGGGCAACCTTGTGTAGTTCCAGTTGTAGGGACCTGGAGAGCTCCTGGGGTCCAACCCCCTGCCAAAGCAGCTCCCCAGCTCATACTGCACAGGTCGGTGTCCAGATGGGTCTGGAATCTCTCCAGAGAAGGAGACTCCACACCCCCTGGGCAGCCTGTCCCAGGGCTCCCTCACCCTCACTGGGGAAAAGTTCCTCCCCATGTTGCTGTGGAACTCCCTGTGCTCCAACTTGCAGCCATTGCCCCTTGTCCTGTCCCCACAGACACTGAAAAGGGGCTGGCCAATTCCCCCTGCACCCCATACTTCAGATATTGATAAACATTGATTAGGTCCCCCCTCAGTCTTCTTCTCTCCAGGCTGAACAGCCCCAGCTCTCTCAGCCTTTCCTCACAGGATAGATGCTCCAGGCCCTTCATCATCTTCGTAGCCCTTCTCTGGACTCTCTCCAGGAGATCCCTGTCCTTTTTATCCCAGGGAGCCCAGCCCTGGACACAACACTCCAGGTGGGGCCTGAGCAGGGCAGAGCAGAGGGGGAGGATCCCCTCCTGTCACCTGCTGCCCACACTCCTCCTGATGCCCCCAGGATCCCATTGTCTCTCTCAGCCCCAGGGCACACTGCTGGCTCATGGCCACCTTGTCACCCACCAGCACCCCCAGGTCCTTCTCCACAGAGCTCCTCTCCAGCAGCTCCCCCCCAGCCTGTCCTGATTCCAGCAGTTATTCCTCCCCAGGGGCCAGACTCTCCACTTGCTTTTGTTGAATCTCATCTGGTCTCTCCCTGCCCAGGGCTCTGGATGGCAGCGCAGTGTCCTGCCTGTCAGCCACCCCTCCCAGCTCTGGATCAGCAGCACTTGCTGAGGGTGGGTGCTGTTCCCTCATCAAGGTGTCTATGAAGATATTGAACAGGACTGGACCCAGCACTGAGCCCTGGGGAACACCTGTACCAACACCCCTGCCATCACCAACCCTTCCCTCTTCCCCTCTGCCTCCCTCTTCCCCCCCATTCCTAAACTTGTTCTCTCTTGTTCTAGGCTGCAAGCATGTGAAAGGCATTCTCCTGTACGGGCCTCCAGGCTGTGGTAAGACACTTATGGCCAGACAGATTGGCAAGATGCTGAATGCCAGAGAACCAAAGGTGGTCAATGGTCCAGAAATCCTCAATAAATACGTGGGTGAATCCGAGGCCAACATCCGCAAGCTGTTTGCTGATGCAGAAGAGGAACAAAGAAGGGTAATGCAAATATAACCAGCATGGGCAGTGTGAATGTGCCTAAAGAATGACTGGAAAGGAGGTTTATAATCAGAAAATTGCTGCTTGCATTAAAAGACTGAGTCACTGCTTAGCTTGTGATTGCAGTGACTCCTTGGAATATTAGTGTCCTGCAGATTCATACGATGGGGTTTGAAGAAACAGCCTTAGAACCTGGGAAGGGAGCTAAAGGGGTTGACAATGGCAGGACAAGGGGGATGGATTAAAGCTATAGGATGGAAGGTTTAGATTAGATATTAGGGGGAAGTTTTTTACAGAGAGAGTGGTGAGGGGCTGGAACAGGCTGCCCAGAGAGGGGGTGGGTGCCCCGTGTCTGGGGGTGTTCAAGGCCAGGTTGGATGGGGCCCTGGGCAACCTTGTGTAGCTCCAGGCCTGAGGTTGGTGTCCCTGCCTGTGGCAGGGGAGTTGGAGCTCTGTGATCCTTGGGGTCCCTTCCAACCCAGATCAGTCTGAGATTCCATGATTCCCTGTTCAGAACAGCCCATAATTTCCAAACCAGACCAGTCTATGATTCTATGATTTTTAAGGAGTCCATTCGTTCAGCCCCAATCTGGGGCAGAACTGCTTATTTCCAGGTTCACTCAAAGGTGAAGCTGTTGCAGCTGTTAAGAGAACAGGATACTTTTTGTGACCACATTATGAAGCTTTTTCCCTTCAAATTCCACCTCTAAAATCCCTTTTGTGGACAGGGGAGACCACGTTGACACCAGGTAAATGTGCTGTCACTGGCAATCTGCCCCAGACACAAGTCATTACAATACCAACCTTTTGGAGACCTTTTTAATCTCCCAACTTGTCATCAGGACCATCCCCTCCAGCCAATATAAACCTATTTTAACAGGTGTGTTATTGCAGAGGAAAAGCAGCTCACTGCTTTCAGTTACACTGCAGCAACTAGAGAGATGGCTTATATGGCTATGGGTTGCCACACAGAGCTCCATCAGTGATTAATAGATCTTTTGCAGAAAAATTAAACCATTTCATAGAATCACAGAGCTGTAGGGGTTCGAAGGGACCTGGAGAGCTCCTGGGGTCCAACCCCCCTGCCAAAGCAGCTCCCCAGCTCATACTGCACAGGTCGGTGTCCAGATGGGGCTGGAATCTCTCCAGAGAAGGAGACTCCACACCCCCTGGGCAGCCTGTCCCAGGGCTCCCTCACCCTCACTGGGGAAAAGTTCCTCCCCATGTTGGTGTGGAACTCCCTGTGCTCCAACTTGCAGCCATTGCCCCTTGTCCTGTCCCCACAGACACTGAAAAGGGGCTGGCCAATTTCCCCTGCATCCCATACTTAAGATATTGATAAACATTGATTAGGTCCCCCTTTAGTCTTCTTTTCTCCAGGCTGAACAGCCCCAGCTCTCTCAGCCTTTCCTCATAGGATAGATGTTCCAGCCCCTTCATCATCTTTGTAGCCCTTCTCTGGACTCTCTGCTGATGGAGCCCAGGATCCCATTGGCCTTGTGAGCTGCCAGAGCCACTGCTGCTCATGTTCAGTTTCTCATCCACTGTGACACCCAGGTCCTTCTCACAGGGCTGCTCCCCAGGAGCTCTTCTCCCAGCCTGTATCTGTGTCTGGGATTCTTCCAGCCCAAAAATGCTAAGAACAAAGCTACTCTGGCAAGCAAGTTGTGTGTTTGCTAACTCTAGCACAACCTGGGGTGTTCCCCACATTGGGTACATTCCTCCCCACATGTGCTTTGTTCTCCATCCCCCTTTCAGAAGGCTTTCCCAGCTGCTGTGTGCTGTGGCCCTTTGAGCTGTGTGTTCCAGCTTTGGGCTCATGCTTTCCTCATCCAGCCTAGTCCTTTGCCATGAAACTCTGCTGCTTCTCTTACTGATGTCAGCCCTGAATCCTGCATTTGGGAAAGCACACACCAGCTGCCCCATTTGGGAGGATGGCAAGATGTTATTCTGGAAAGGAGCCTGATACATCCAGAACCTGATACTAAAAGCACTTGAGGGCATCAACACTGTGTATCTCTCTAGCTGAGCTTGTGGAGAAGTTGCTGTTTTCTTTGGATTGCTTTCAGTGATGACATGTGGCATTCCTCACATGCTCTTTTTTTTTGTCTCCCATAGCTTGGAGCAAACAGTGGTGTGCACATCATCATTTTTGATGAGATTGATGCAATCTGCAAGCAGAGAGGGAGCATGGCAGGTAGCACTGGAGTCCATGACACCGTTGTGAACCAGTTGCTGTCGAAAATCGATGGAGTGGAGCAGCTCAATAACATCCTGGTGATTGGTATGGTGGTGCTTACTCTCTGGTATGGGGTCTGCTTGAAAACTGATGATGTTTTGCTCCCTGCAGGTCAACCCAGTTATCTTTGCTGGCATGGAGTGACTGCTGTTTAACAAGCATCAGCAGCAGGTCTAAAGGGAGATGGTGTGACAATCATCTGATACTGTGGCTTTCACCAATTTTCTCCTTTGGTTTTTGATAACAAGTGTGTCATGGTTTAGGCAAACATGCAAGGAATGATGTGAATATTATGGCTGGACTCAGTGATCTTCAAGGTCTTTTCCAACCTGAATTATTCCATGACTGTGTTGCCATATCAGCCTGTGCAGGAGTGAAGCTTCTCTCTGTTCTCCTGATGTCAGGAGCACTGCAGATACCTCACCCATATGGGCTGGTTCCCTGTTGCCCTGTCTCTGCTTCAGGGCATGTCCTTTCCAGCCTTTCTGGAGGTTGATATTTTAATGCTGCTTTCTTGAGACTCTTTGAGGTCTCAGCTTGAGATGCACCCTGTGTTCAGGAGTTGGACACCCACTTCATAATCACAGAACTATAGGGGTTGGAAGGGACCCCCAGAGCTCATCAGGTCCAACCCCCTGCCTAAGCAGGGTCCCTAGGACAGGACACACATGTGGGTGTCCAGATGGGGCTGGAATCTCTCCAGAGAAGGAGACTCCACACCCCCTGGGCAGCCTGTCCCAGGGCTCCCTCACCCTCACTGAGAAAAAGTTCTTAATTTATATATGATTTATAAGCACAAATCTTGCTTACTTTGTTTTTAACTTTGCAATTAGGAATGACCAACAGACCTGACCTGATTGATGAGGCTCTGCTGAGACCAGGGAGACTGGAGGTGAAGATGGAGATTGGTAAGAAGCTAGTGTCTAGCTTTGCATAACCTCACATGTACTTACAATGGCAAAGCAGATACATTCCATAGTGTGAACAAGTGACCAGGATGGTGGAGGTGCTGAACTTCATGCTGCTTCCTCCATAATGTAACATATAAATGTAATCAGCCAATTAAACAACCATTTTAGAATTACCTACTGATAAACCATTGACCTGATAGTGGTTTCTGGCTGGCTGCATGGTGCAAGCAGGACCTGGAATCTCCTGCATGAATGGAAGGAGCCAAGTAATGGCACCAGATCATTCCTGGGTGGAAGCAGTGGGACTGTTGAGCTTGTGGAGCTGTGAGCACACAGTGAGCAGTTCTTGGCTTGGAGGAAGTGCAGGTTGTTCTACTTGCATGAAGTGAGCAGGGTGACTTCAGCAGTTGCTAATCAGTGTTGGCTCTTGGCTTCTGGAGTCAGCAGGTCTCAGTTACTTGCATCAACAGAACTAAAAGTGGGCTGAAGAGCTCTGTCCCACTTTAGTGAGCTGGAAAAGCCCTGTCTGTCAGTAACTCAGAAGGGGCTTTGTTACTGTACATGGCTGTCTGACACCAATGCCAATTAAGTAATGCAGTGTCTGATAAGGTAGAATTTATTGTGAAATAAACCCAAATCATCTTAGATTCATGAAAACAAGCACCTGATCTTGCAGAAGCTTGATCAGTGAAGATCATAGTGGAGTCTCAAGTGTGACTAGACGGTGGTGCTCAGCTCTTAGTTCAGCAATTCACAGAACTGGTGTATTGCTGATTATTGCTGGAATCCCAGGACTGATTACAAGCTTAATGATCCTGTTTTTTCAGTGAGAAACTCAAATTGATTGAGATCTGTGTTTAATTTAAAGATTGGAAATGTAATTTTAGCTGTGTAGTTTGGAGGAGCCCATAAAACCAACCCAACCAGCCCCCAACCTTCAGAGACAGACAAATGTCACAAAGTATTTGCTATGCTCTGAGCTCAGGTGCACTGGCTCTTGCTAAGGTAAAAGTCCTCAAACTGGAGGGAGTCACAAAAGAGGAACAGGCAGGGCCATGAGCACTGGTGTGATCTCTTTCAGTTGCAGAAAATGAGATGAAAATGTCCATATAATGCTAAAAATCATATGATATTACCTCAGCAGGAGGCAAAATTGTAATTGTCTGTAATTGGCAGGGGGGCACTGGGTGGGTCTGAGGGTCCAAACCAGTCTGTGATAATTCCACAGTGGAAACTGGGTTTAGGAGTGCCAAGGGACTGACCCAACTGCCTCTGTTGAAGGTGAATTCTTGGTAGAGAAGCCTGAGAGCAGCTCACTTGGAGGAACCCTGAGGAAAGACAAGAAACCTCACACTTTGTTCTCTCTCTGTGAGTCTGGCAGTGATGCCAATCAATTTGCCAAAGGCAATTAGTGTGATTGAGTGCTCTCAAAACAAAGAGCATTGTCAAATACTCATAAGAAGGAATTGCTCAGGGTGAGAAGAGCCTTTACAAGTATGGCCATTGAGGAGAGGGAAAGGCTTTGCTGCACTTGCTGTGCCCAGGTACCAACTGACATGGTTCTGTTCCAAATCTCAGGCTTACCTGATGAGAAGGGTCGGTTTCAGATTCTCCACATCCACACAGTGAGGATGAGGGAGCACCAGCTGCTGGCTGAAGATGTGGACATTGCAGAGCTGGCAGTGGAGACTAAAAACTTCAGTGGTGCTGAATTAGAAGGTTTAGTTCGAGCTGCTCAGTCTACTGCTATGAACAGACACATTAAGGTCAGTTTTATCACCTCTACCTGGGGAGAAGTCATTGTTTGATGTCCTTTCGTGAATGTTTACTGCCACATGGGTGTCTCATCACCTGAAGGGATGAAATTCATATGGGTGCCACCTTTTTGCTGAGCTTTTCCATGCTTCTGAATTAGCTCTTCCACCTCCTGACCTCCAAGTGGCTCTTGTGTAGCTCAGTGGGAATGGGAGGGGGTTGTTTGTCAAGGTAAGTTGGGAAAAAACTGCAGCTTTTCAGTTCAGTTTATGGATCAGAACCTGGGAGACATGGGGTGGAGATGAGAACAGCCAGTTGCTCTCTGCTGCAGCCTCTCTGTGCAGCTTGGTGTGTTCATAAATGATCTGCAATGAGGAGGGAAAAGGGAGGTTACAAGCTCATAGGTGTTTTGTGGTCACACAGGTGAAGGCCACCGTGGTGGTTTGGCCCTAGCCAGAGGCCAAATACCCACCAAGTGGCTCGCTCACTCCCTCCTTCAGCCAAAAAGGGGAGAAAATAGCTATTAGGAGGCTTAGGACCTGAGATAAGGCCAGAGGGATCGCTCTGCAATCAGTGCAATGGGCAAAACACTCAGCACAGAATACAGGAAAGAAAAGTGATTTATTACTGCTACAACTAATCACCCGGTGAACCAGAACGAGATAAGAAGGGGCCAGGTCTGAAAGCAGCTTCCCCCACCCCTCCCTTCTCAGCACACTTAAACCTCATCACGATTTTACTCCCTTCTTCTCCCCCCCAACGTGGCGCAGGGAATGGGCAGTGGGCTTCTGGTGATCCCTCACAAGCTGCTTTGCTTCCCCAGATCTCAGCACTTCTCCTTCCCCCCACCCCTCACCTCTGTGCACTCTTGACTTTAATCACAGATCTGCTCCCTTCAGCCCTCCCCTGGCAGCACAGGGAGGGGCAGGGAATGGGGAGGGGGGGGGTCAGTCCATTCTTCCTGAGTTGTCTTCTCTCTCTGCTGGGGGGGGCGGGGGTGTGGTGTGTGTGGGGGGTGGCATTGCACACACACACACACACACACACAGAGACACACACAGAGACACACACAGAGACACACACAGAGACACACACAGAGACACACACAGAGACACACACAGAGACACACACACAGAGACACACACACAGAGACACACACACAGAGACACACACACAGAGACACACACACACAGACACACACACACAGACACACAGACACACAGACACAGACACACAGACACACACACACACACACACACACTTCCCTGGCTGCGCCGTGTGGTCCCACCCATGCGAGGGTCGTATCCACAACTTCTGCAACCTGAGTCCTCTCGATCGGGGAGCCATCTCCTCACCACAGGCCTCTCAGCAGGGCTCCCCTCCTTTGGGGATCCATCTCCTCACCACAGGCCTCTCAGCAGGACTCCCCTCCATTGGGGAGCCATCTCCTCACCACAGGCCTCTCAGCAGGGCTCCTCTCCATGGGGTGCTGACATTCGGGTCCAGACCCCCCGGCCTGGTCCCCCACAAAGTCACAAGTCCCCCAGCAAACCTGCTGAGGCGTGGATCAATCTTCACAGGGTGTAGGTGTCTCTGCTCCCCATCCTCATCCCTGGGCTGTGGGGGGACACCCGTTTCACCATGGGCTCACCATGAGCTGCAGGGGAAACTCTCTTTTCGCATTCTTCACCCCTCCCTCCTGCAGGCCTGGCCTTGGTGTCTGTGCAGCCTGTTACATCTTCTCTCTCCCACTCTGGTGGCAAAGTGCCCCTGCCAGCAGTTTTGTTTTCCCCTCTATGTGATTCCCAGAGGCGCTGTGACCAGCTCTGATAGGCCCAGTCTCGAATTTGGCCTTGAACTGACCATGTTTTCAAAATCTGGGGCTTGCAGAAAGCTGTAACTGCAGCTTACAAAAGCCTCTGAAGCAGCACAGCCACACAAAACTGCAACAGACACCTAAAGAAAACTGGAGGAGGCATTTGAAATGATGGGACTGCCCAAGGTGTGTAGGCAGTGAATTGAAGTGTAGCCTGGGGGGAGAATTCAGAAAGGCAAAGGCAGTGATGGGGCCTGGCCATGGCTTGGGGTCAGGTTCTTGGAGTTATAAGGATCTTGGAAAAAAAAAACCAAAAATCTGGAGAGGGACTGTTTGCATGGGCACATAGTGATAGGATGAGGGGAAGGGCCTTCAGCTGCAGGAGAGGAACTGGGAGGCAGAAGGTCCTGGCAAAGGGTGCCCAGAGAAGCTGGGGCTGCCCTGGCATCCCTGGCAGGGTTCAAGGCCAGGTTGGATGGAACTTGGGGCGCCCTGAGCTGGGGGGATGTCCCTGACCGTGGCGGGGGGGCACTGGGAAGGGGAGTCTGAGATCCCTGCCCATTCAAACCAGTCTGGGATGCTGGGATTTAAAAGAACAGCTTAGTCCTTACCATTGAAAAAAGCAAATGCACCATTACAGTTTCCTAGGAGCAGTACACAGAGCAAACATGAGGCACTGGTTATGTCACAGGTAAAATCCCTGGTGTATTTGAATCTGTGCAGTCCTGGGACACCCACCTTGAGAAGGTTATGGTGGGACTGGGACGTGGAAAGGTGGTGGGGAAGGTCAGAGGTGTAGGGGGTGGGGGTTCTTTGGCAGAATGGTTAGAGTAGGGTTTCTCAGCCTGAGAAAAATAGGGTGAAGTGTTATAAAAAGTCTGTGAAATCCTGAGAGGACTGCAGTCTGTGGTTGGGGAACCAGTTACTTTACTCTTTCCTAATCCAAGAAGTGGGAGAACAGCAAATGATCCCAGCAGGGCCATGCTCAGAGCGAAAGAGATAAGCACAGTGTGAAGAAATACTTCAGCTGAGGAAGGAACCTTTGCTCCAAGTAGTGGCTGATGCTAAAACCTGGCTTGATATCAGAAGGGGCTTGTGCAATGTCTTCTGTTCCAGACAAGAAGACATGTGATGGTCATCTCTGTGTCCACAGAGACTTGTAAAGCTCTCAGCTCCCTCATTTCTAGAGGAGCATCCCCAGTCTTCACTGATAATGGGAAGTCAGGGGAATCTTTTAACTAGAAGAGAGTTAAGGGCCACAAAATGTCAGGTTATATTAATCCAGATGGAAAAGGGGGTATTCAATGATGTTGAAATATGAAGTGATTAGTTTGAGGAGGAGGCAGCTGAAAGATGCAGCAGCCCCTTTGCTCTGGTGAACAAGGAGAGCTGGGACTTAGTGCAGAGAGAAGACTTTGCCATCAGTTCTGTGGCACTGGGATGCTTTTAGGAGAACAGTTCAGCCTCCAATATGAAGAGAGCAAATTGTGCTTTCATTTACTCTTAAATCATAAATCAGTTGGTTGCTCTGTCTCTTGGGAACACTTTCTAAAGGCAAACCAGCTCTTTTTGCTAATTTTTCTTTTGTAGCCATAATAGTTGAAAAGTTGTTAATTGTTTCTTATAGCAAAAAAACCCACAGGCAGCAAGAGTTTCTAATTTCCTTCTGCTTTACACCCCCATAATAATAATAATTTAGAAAATCAGCACCTCTGGAGGTATTTTCATCCTTTTGCAAGCAAAACATTTTTCCTTTCATTAATTGATTTAATTATTAATTATCAGCTTAAAGCTGATGGCTTTTTCAGTGCTTGGATTTGGGGGGAGTTTGGGGACCATTAGTGTTTCTTGGTTTATTCCCTGTTGTGCCAAAATGGCCCAGTGGGAGAAGAGAAAAATGATAAAAGTGGAGATGTAACCCACAGTCCTTTCCTGCAGGCTGGTGTGTGATTGACATCTTAATAACACACCTATGAATATGCAAATGTGAAGTGGCCACATCTTGATTTGCTTTGCAAAGGCTTTGACATGGTATTTTTGGCTGATCTTATTGTTTATTCTGAAGGTGTCTTGAGCCCAACGATGCACTGAGGTATTTGATTCTCTCCTATGAGTACTGCAAAGTTTAAAATATACATCAGAAGCCTGACCTAGTTTTCAGAAGCACCTCTGTATGAGAAGCAAGAGCACAACTTGAAAATCACAGAGTCACCAGGTTGGAAAAGACCTTTAAGATCATCCAGTCCAACCATCCCTGTCCTGTGCTAAACCACATCCCTGAGCATCTCATCTCCCCTCTGTTAAACACACCAGGGGTGGGGACTCAGCCCCTCCCTGGGCAGCCTGTGCCACAGCCCCACAACTCTGCCAGGGAAAAGCTTTGCCCTCCCATCTGAGCTGACCCTGCCCTGGGGCAGCTTGAGCCCATTGCCCCTTGTCCCATCTCCACAGGATCCCCTCCTGTGACCTGCTGCCCACACTCCTCCTGATGCCCCCAGGATCCCATTGTCTCTCTCAGCCCCAGGGCACACTGCTGGCTCATGCCCACCCTGTCACCCCCCAGCACCCCCAGGTCCTTCTCCACAGAGCTCCTCTCCAGCAGCTCCCCCCCAACCTGTCCTGATAGTTGTGGTTGTTCCTCCCCAGGGGCCAGATTCTCCACTTGCTTTTGTTGAATTTCCTCTGGTCTCTCCCTGCCCAGCTCTCCAGCCTGTCGAATCACAGACTGGTCTGGGTTGGAAGGGACCCCAAGGATCACAAAGCTCCAACCCTCTGCCACAGGCAGGGACACCAACCTCAGGCCTGGAGCTACACAAGGTTGCCCAGGGCCCCATCCAACCTGGCCTTGAACACCCCCAGACACGGGGCACCCACCCCCTCTCTGGGCAGCCTGTTCCAGCCCCTCACCACTCTCTCTGCAAAGAACTTCCCCCTAATATCTCCTCTCCCCCTTCCCTCCTCCAGCTTCACTCCATCCCCCTTGTCCTGCCATTATCTACCCTTTTAAAAAGTTGATTCCCCTCCTTTTTCTCTGCTCCCTTCAGGGACTGGCAGGCTGCAATGAGGTCCCCCCACAGCCTTCTCTTCTCCAGGCTGACCCAGCCCAGCTCCCTCAGCCTCTCTTTGTAGGGCAGGTCCTCCATCCCTCGCATCATCTCTGTGGCCCTCCATCACCTTGATCTTGGGCAAAGGTGTTAGAGGTTGCTATGCCTTCCAAGAAACTCCTTGAAATCCCCAATTTTTAACTCCTGAGCTGTCAGGTTGTGTAGGACACTCAGGTAGCAGCAGGTGATGGTGTATGAGCCAGGAAACACTCAATGAAAATTAGAGTTGTTTTGGAATCTTGAAAAGTTTGTTCCAGTGTAATTAGGAAATTCAGGAATTATCAAAAGCCTTTCCTGGCTGTGCTTTGGTGGTAAAGAATGAAGATATTTTGACTCATCTCTGTGCTACTTCGAAATAGGTTTCCACCTTAGCACTTAGCAGGGAGATGGATTGCTTTGCCCAGATCAACTTCTGCCTCCTTTTGTGACTAATCCTTTTTCTGCTATCTCCAACCCCACTCAGGCTCCTCAGCAGACTGTGCTCCCAGGATTAGTTTGTAATAGGCAGTGTTTGAATGCTGGTGAGTGGAAAACTTGCTTCAAATCCATTTAATTCCTGATTGCTGCCCAAGGCAATCAATAGACTTGCAGATCTACAAATAATCCTTCTAAACGGAGCCGCTCAGTGCTGCAGCCCTGTCAGTGCTACACCTACAGCTGCCTTCTGAGGCTGCTCTCAAGCTGGTTTTGAGGATTAAAAACCTCTTCTGGCCCCACTGTGAGCAGCTCTGGGGTACCTCAAGTTGTGGTCAAGTAATGGTTTACAAGAGAATCACAGAGTCACAGAGCTGTAGGGGTTGGAAGGGACCTGGAGAGCTCCTGGGGTCCAACCCCCCTGCCAAAGCAGCTCCCCAGCTCATACTGCACAGGTCGGTGTCCAGATGGGTCTGGAATCTCTGCAGAGAAGGAGACTCCACACCCCCTGGGCAGCCTGTCCCAGGGCTCCCTCACCCTCACTGGGGAAAAGTTCCTCCCCAGGTTGGTGTGGAACTCCCTGTGCTCCAACTTGCAGCCATTGCCCCTTGTCCTGTCCCCACAGACACTGAAAAGGGGCTGGCCAATTCCCCTGCATCCCATGCTTAAGATATTGATAAACATTGATTAGGTCCCCCCTCAGTCTTCTTTTCTCCAGGCTGAACAGCCCCAGCTCTCTCAGCCTTTCCTCACAGGATAGATGTTCCAGGCCCTTCATCATCTTCGTAGCCCTTCTCTGGACTCTCTCCAGGAGATCCCTGTCCTTTTTATCCCAGGGAGCCCAGCACTGGACACAACACTCCAGGTGGGGTGAGAAGATCACTGTAGTGCTTTCTCTACTGTGTACCTTGCTCCCAGTCATGTATTCATCCAGCTTTTAGATGTTGCTGGATGATTTGGGAATGGCAGAGGGGGGAAAGGTGATGCTTTTTGCTTAGGAAGGAGTGCAGTGGGAGCTGAGCTAACTCTGGTTATTAATTCCAGCTAACACTGATAGTGCTGCCTTGGGAAGATTCCTGAATTGGGTTGAGCTGAAGAAGATTAAAGATACACCAGAAGGAAACCTAATATTTGCTAATCTCCTCAAAGACTTTCTTGAACTGAGAGGAAAGTGCTTGGTTTGAATAGGAAATCAGAACCTCCTGCAGTAGAGCTGTGTGAACAGGAGTTGACTCAGGTGCCAGAGGTGAAGTGGGTAGACTCAGGGTTGGGATAAACCAAACTTTGTTGTTCTGGAGAAGTCATGCAACAGAGGATGCTCCATCCCATCCCCACCCAGCATCCAGAAGGCACAGCAAAGAATCTTTTTCTGCAGCCTCTAAATGGAGAGAGAGTAGCTCCCTACTTCAAGGGAAGCCCATGTAACTCCAATAGCTTTTAGAAATTTAAACTTAACCAAGACCAGTTCCACACTGGTCACCAGTCTGAGTCTCACTGGTGCTTGGTTTATGTAGTCAAGGTAGCACAGCAACAGCAAGGATGGTGCAGAGCTTCCATCCTGCTCTGTGCTGGAGTGGCTTCTCTGAAGTGTGGGGTTGTGACTGTACTCTTTACTTCAGCTTTTCACAACTGCTACTTACTGGCTTTGTGGGGTTTGCACATGGATGTGGCTCATAAGATGATGGTTGCTCCAGTGATATCCAGCACATGCCCAACAATGTCTTGTTGAGAAGCGTTTTCTCATTCATGCAAACCAGCTGCAGGGTTGAATCTGTGGATAGAAATGGATGAGGGGTGTAGTGTGGAACTGCTGTACTTGAGTGTCTTTTATTGCCTTTTATTAGGCCAGCAACAAGGTGGAAGTGGATATGGAGAAGGCAGAGAGCTTGCGTGTGACAAGAGGAGACTTCTTTGCATCTCTGGAGAATGATATCAAACCAGTAAGTAGGCACTGGGTAACTCTGGTCATAGAGCCACCAAGAGCAGTTAGGGATGGGAAGGAGCAACATCCTTCTGGGATCAGACATGCAATGATGTGCTGTGGGCTGAGGCAGTCCTGTGCTGGAGGAGTGAAAGCAGGGAGTCTCCTCCTCCACCGGTACTAAGGCTCTGGCTCTGCCTTTTGTTGCATACAAGAATTGTAAAAAGGAGCAGAGTAACTAGAGAACAACCTGGAATGTCCTCTCCTTGTCTGTACACTCTCCCTTTTAGGTTAATGGATAATTAATTTCAGCTTTAATAAGGACTGCAGTAGGAGGTTTAAGCCTGATTTGGGGAGTTGTCTTTAAATGGTATGGCTACAGAACCCATGGGCAACTTGCATTGCTTAGAATTTGTTTTCAGGCTGTATGAGAAGATGTTTCTAAATGCATGCAGTGCTTTGGACTGAGACACTGGGTGCCACCAGCAGGTCTTGGTCCTGCTCACTTTGGTGATGTTTATTTCATGTGTTTCTGATGTGATGCAAAATAAATGTTCCCTCTCAATACAGGCCTTTGGAACCAACCAGGAAGACTATGCAAGCTACATCATGAATGGTATCATTAAGTGGGGTGATCCAGTAACAAGAGTATTGGATGATGGGGAGCTGCTGGTTCAGCAGACCAAGAACAGCGACCGCACTCCTTTGGTCAGCGTCCTGCTAGAAGGTAAACTGAAGAGAAAAGGAAATATATTTTAAAAATGAAGTGGCTTCTGGAAATTGTTCCTGTCAGCTGCCCAGGCAGTCATCTGCTACATCCTGCAGCTGTATGTAGAAAACATGGGAGGAAAACCAGAATTGGTCTTGTTTGGTTTACCTGGGTGAAATTGCTTTAGGTAAAAACTGGCTTCAAGCCTGAGAGAGTCACAGAGTCACAGAGCTGCAGGTGTAGGAAGGGACCTCAAGAGCTCCTGGGGTCCAACCCCCTGCCAAAGCAGCTCCCCAGCTCATACTGCACAGGGCGGTGTCCAGATGGGGCTGGAATCTCTCCAGAGAAGGAGACTCCACACCCCCTGGGCAGCCTGTCCCAGGGCTCCCTCACCCTCACTGGGGAAAAGTTCCTCCCCAGGTTGCTGTGGAACTCCCTGTGCTCCAACTTGCAGCCATTGCCCCTTGTCCTGTCCCCACAGACCAAAGAAAAGGGGCTGGCCAATTCCCCCTGCATCCCATCCTTCAGATATTGATAAACATTGATTAGGTCCCCCCTCAGTCTTCTTCTCTCCAGGCTGAACAGCCCCAGCTCTCTCAGCCTTTCCTCACAGGGGAGATGCTCCAGGCCCTTCATCATCTTCGTAGCCCTTCTCTGGACTCTCTCCAGGAGATCCCTGTCCTTTTTATCCCAGGGAGCCCAGCCCTGGACACAACACTCCAGGTGGGGCCTGAGCAGGGCAGAGCAGAGGGGGAGGATCCCCTCCTGTCACCTGCTGCCCACACTCCTCCTGATGCCCCCAGGATCCCCTTGTCTCTCTCAGCCTCAGGGCACACTGCTGGCTCATGGCCACCCTGTCACCCACCAGCACCCCCAGGTCCTTCTCCACAGAGCTCCTCTCCAGCAGCTCACCCCCAGCCTGTCCTGAAATGAACAGTTGTTCCTCCCCAGGGGCCAGACTCTCCACTTGCTTTTGTTGAATCTCATCTGGTTTCTCCCTGTCCAGCTTTCCTTGCTCTTGGCACAGAACAGTAACAGTAACCTCAATGTGGGTGTTTTACAGTGCTGATTTACTTGTTTAAATAGTCTTTGAAGTCACTGGAGGGCTAATCAGAGTAATTAGCTGAGTTCAAACAACAGTTCATCTGGGCACAGTTAGATGCCTGCTGCTAGACAGAGGTGGATTGCCCTCTCTCCAGGCTGTCACCTCCTATGAAGAGTCTAGGAAACTAAATCCAATATCTGTGTTCCAGATAGTGGAGTGGAATTTGTAATTTAGCTTTCTCTCTTCCTTTTCCTGCGGCCAAGAAGTGTGGATTGCCACTATGGCTTTGTGGTTCATAGCTCTGCAATTACCTTGAATAGATCTGAATAATTCTCTGTGCTTGTGGCCAACTGTCCTGGTTCTGGCCAGGCCAGAGTCAACCTCCCCAGCAGTGAGCCCAGGTGAGCTGAGGGAGCCCAGGTGAGCTGAGGGAGCCCAGGTGAGCTGAGGGAGCCCAGGTGAGCTGAGGGAGCCCAGGTGAGCTGAGGGAGCCCAGGTGAGCTGAGGGAGCCCAGGTGAGCTGAGGGAGCCTGAGCTGTTTTCCACACCACCTGACATCACTCCCCCCTAAAAGAGGCTGGCTGGGGAGGTGCCTCTAGGACACTGGTTTGGTGCCTCTAGGATGACAGCCCAAGCGTGGCTGGGGCATCAGGTTGGCCAGACCTTGTGTTGTGCAGCACTCTGTAATCATGGGGTCAGTAACTACTCTGTGCTATCACCAAGTGTGAGTGTAATTGGCTGTTACTGTTCTCCTTTCTCTGTGCTTTTGTCAGCAAATTGTCCTTATCCCAACCCACAGAGGCTCTATCTCTTTGTCCACTGGGTGTGAGCGTGTGGAGCTCAGCTGCTGTTTGGGGCTGACCCACCACACCAACCTATGGCTTGGGTGCAATTCCTTTTTGTGCTCCAGATTGATTTGATTTGGGTGCATAGATTTGAATCATAGAATCATAGAATGGTCTGGGTTGGAAGGGACCCCAAGGATCACAGAGCTCCAACCCCCCTGCCACAGGTAGGGACACCAACCTCAGGCCTGGAGCTACACAAGGTTGCCCAGGGCCCCATCCAACCTGGCCTTGAACACCCCCAGACACGGGGCACCCACCCCCTCTCTGGGCAGCCTGTTCCAGCACCTCACCACTCTCTCTGTAAAAAACTTCCTCCTAATATCTAATCTCACCCTTCCCTCCTTTAGCTTTAATCCATCCCCCTTGTCCTGCCAGTCTCTGCCCTTTTAAAGTTGATTCCCCTCCTGTTTCTCTGCTCCCTTCAGGGACTGGCAGGCTGCAATGAGGTGCCCCCACAGTCTTCTCTTCTCCAGGCTGATTAAGATGTATCTTTGATTTCTGAAGGATTCTGGTGTCAATTCAGGCAACTACCAAATTGATACCTGGCATTCATGCTGTTAACCTGTTGGTTGCAGTATCCAGAGAAATCATGTTTAGAAGGGACATAAAGATGGTTCAGGAAGTGTATCTAAAACCCAAATGTGGTGATTTGGATGCAGTGAACAGCCCTACAAAGCCTGTAACAGCCTCTTTTATGTTGGGTTCCCAGCAATTTGGTCTGTGTGGGCCCAAATAGTTGCATCAACTTCCTTCACCTGGAGGATAGGCTTGCCCTGGGAGTTAGTGTGCTCCTTGTGCAAGTAGAAGTAAAGGTCTTTCACCTTATTTCTAAACATGCTTAAAATATCACTTGTGCTGACCATACCATGGCTGTTTGCTCTTTTGTTTTTTCCTGAAGTTTGTCCTTTGTTTCAGGTCCCCCCCACAGTGGGAAGACAGCTTTAGCAGCAAAAATAGCAGAAGAATCCAACTTTCCCTTTATCAAGATCTGTTCTCCTGACAAGATGATTGGGTTTTCTGAAACTGCCAAGTGCCAAGCCATGAAGAAGGTAGCTATGTGTCCTACTCTGCTGCTTGACTGAAATCCTGTTCTCTGGTTCTCCAGTGGATAGAAAAGTGCATTACCCTGGTGATTGTGCTTTCTGGCCTTTGTAGGTCTGAAATTCCTGTGCATATCTTTATTTATAAAGCTAAATGAATGTTTTTGTGGCACTGACACAAAGTGATTCAGGGAAAATTTCAAGGCTCTGCCCCAGTTGGCTCTGATGTGTAATCATGACTAAGAGAGGAACAAAAGACCTGGTCTGTGATGAGTGAGTGTGGAGCTCTGCCTGCAAAGATGAAGGCAGGAGAATCATAGAATGGCAAGGGTTGGAAGGGACCCCAAGGGTCACAGAGCTCCAACCCCCTGCCACAGGCAGGGACACCAACCTCAGGCCTGGAGCTACACAAGGTTGCCCAGGGCCCCATCCAACGGGTGCAATTGATAATAGGTGATGTGGAGGCTTGGTCTGTACCCAGAATCAGAATCCCAGGGTTGGAAAAGACCTTTGAGATCATGGAGTTCAACCGTATTTGTCCTCTACTAAATCATATCCCTGAGCACCTCATTGACCTGTCTCCTAATTACATCCAGGGGCAGTGACTCAACCCCCTCCCTGGGCAGCCAGTTCCAGCACCCAATAACCCTTTCTGGGAAGAACTTTTTCCTAATCTCTGATTGGAACCTGCCCTGGCACAGCCTGAGGCCATTCCCCCTTGTCCTGTCACCCCCCACCTCTCTGCACCCTCCTGGCAGAGGCAGGGGAGGTGGGGAGAAGGTCTCCCCTCAGCCTCCTCTTCTCCAGGCTCAACACCCCCAGCTCCCTCAGCTGCTTCTCAGAGGATTTGCCCTCCAGCCCCTTCCCCAGCCTGGCTGCCCTTCTCTGGACTGGCTCCAGGACCTTGATGTCTGTTTGTAGTGAGGGGCCCAAAACTGAACCCAGTATTCAAGGTGTGGACTCACCAGTGCCGAGTACAGGGGCACAATCCCCTCCCTGGTCTGGCTGGCCACACTGTGTCTGACACAAGCCAGGATGCCATTGGCTTTCCTGGCCACCTGGGCACACTGCTGGCTCATGGTCACTCACAGTCACCCAACACCCCCAGGTCCTTCTCTGCCTGACAGCTCCCCAGGCAGTCTCCCCCAGCCTGTAGCGCTGCACAGGGCTGTTGTGTCCCAAGCACAGGACTCAGCACTTGGCCTTGTTGAACCTCATCCATTAGTCTCATCCCATTGATCCAGCATGTTCAGATGCCTTTCAAGAGCCTCCCTGCCCTCAGGCAGATCCACCCTTCCTCCCAGCTTAGTGTCGCCCATGAACTTCCTGAGGGAACACTGGGTCCCTTCCTCCAGGTCATTGATAAGGTGTTAGGTGTTTTACCCTGCAGAGGCTGCACCTGGCCAGGCCAGTGGCAGCCAGTTTCTCAATCACAATACTGTGAGAAATGGTGTCAGAGGCTTTGCTGAAGTCCAAGTAGACCACATCCACGGCCTTCCCTCATCCACTGAACGCATCCCCTTGCCATAGAGGGCGATCAGGTTAGCTTGGCAGCACTTGCCTTTCGTAAAGCCAGGGTGAGTGGGCCTGATCCCCTGGTTGTGTCTCCCTGTGATGAGACTTAACCAAGATCCAGCTTGGTAGTTGGTTACAGTGGTGGGGGATTTGGGGGTGTGCTGACATACTGGGATTGCTCAGCTCCAGACCACAGAGGAGCAGCACCCAGTTTTGCCCATTCCTCACAGTTAAGCACAGGGCAGCTGACTTTGTCCCCAGCGTGAGAGGCTCAGTACAGAGCTGAGCTCTGATCTGTCGAGGTGGCAGTCGATTATTAAACACAGGGAGACTCCAGTGTCTTGGTACTTACCTTTTCCAGGCTCTGTTTATTCCTTTAAACCGTGCTGTGTTTGGTAAGGACACATCAGCAGGTCCTGTCACGACTGTGGTAGCTTTGCTGCTGATTCACACTGAGTCACTTTGCTGGTTTTCAGATCTTTGATGACGCATACAAGTCCCAGCTCAGCTGTGTGGTGGTGGACGACATTGAGAGGCTTCTAGGTGAGTGAGGTGCTGTCCACTGTGCAGGAACACTTCAGTATTTGCAGTACTGTGTGACTGGAAATGATCTTGGAACCCTTTACTTTGGGAGACTAGAACTGGTTTTGATGGGGTGAAGGGGTTTAAATGTGCATCTGCTTAGTGGGCATTAAAACGTGTGTTTCTCATTTCAGACTATGTCCCAATTGGACCACGGTTCTCTAATCTGGTGTTACAAGCCCTCCTTGTGCTGCTGAAGAAAGCCCCCCCTCAGGTAAGCCAGGAATTGAGGGGTGAGATGCCCTATTCCTGTTTCCAGTGTCAAAACTCTTGAGTGTTGTGTCTTGCTGCCAGCAGTGTGAGTGCTGTTGTCACCCATTCAGTGAGGTTAATCCTCACCTGCTGCTGTTCCTTCATGTAGACATTTCTAGGAGAACCACAAAGGACTCAGCTTTAATTGCCAACTGTTTGAGGCTGAATCTTTGGCAGTTAGCCCTGCACACCCCAAGGGATCAGGGTTAACCTTCACCATGTAGAACTTCAAGGTGCAAACAGTCCACTTTAAACAGTGAACAGTTCAGGCCACATCAGTCTCTGGCTCAGCCACGTGCTCCCTTATTTAAAATCAAGTTTGATTGTGGATCCTGAGGGTTTTAATTTGTTCTTAGCCTGAAATGATAAGGTGTTAATTACAGTGGGTGAAGAGAGTTTAAGGTCTTGCATCTCAGATCCTGTCTTTGCACTTTGTGGCTTGATGAGGTTGAAGAACATCACAAGTGTTGATGTTTCTGAAGCTTGTGCTGACTGAGACAAATAGGCAGAGACTTTTCTTTTTTGTTTACTGTTTTCCTGTCATTCACTGGAATTCTGCTGCCTGTGTGGAAGTGTCTGCATGAATAAATAACATACTAACAGGAAAACCTTGAAAGTTGGTGTCATGAAGCAGCAGAGCAGCACAGCCTGGTTGAACCCAATTTATTTTGTTAAATTTTTAATGTCCTGGAAACAGGTACTGTCTGTGTGAGTGGTGTTTTCATTAGAGAGTTTGGTGAAAAGACCTTTCAAATACAGAACTTTGAACTAAATTATAATGCCACAGGCCCTGAAGTTCCCCTTGTGACTGTCAGCCTGGGAGAACAAAGGTTTTTCCCAGAGAGCTCTCCATGCCATGTGAAGTTGCTAACACAGAACTTGGATTCTGGTACAACGTAAGCTGGGACAGAGAGGCTGCTGTGTGCCCCAGCACAACCATTTTTGATGATCATAGAATCATAGAGTCACAGACTGGTCTGGGTTGGAAGGGACCCCAAGGATCACAGAGCTCCAACCCCCCTGCCACAGGCAGGGACACCAACCTCAGGCCTGGAGCTACACAAGGGTGCCCAGGGCCCCATCCAACCTGGCCTTGAACACTTCCAGGGATGGGGCACCCACCCCCTCTCTGGGCAGCCTGTTCCAGCCCCTCACCACTCTCTCTGCAAAGAACTTCCCCCTAATATCTAATTTAAACCTTCCTTCCTCCAGCTTCACTCCATCCCCCTTGTCCTGCCATTGTCATGATGGCAGTCCTGTAATGGCTGACCTATTGCTGGGTGTTCCCCCAGTGCCAGGAAATGGCCATTCCCATAAATCAATACACCTTGATTTGCTTCAGTTGCTGAAGGAACATAAATTACTAAATTGTCCATTTTAACCTCGTGTTATCAGACTGGGCCCATGGGCTGAGACCAACGGGATGAGGGGTAACCAGGCCAAGTGTAGAGTGCTGCACATGGGACAGAACAACCCCATGCAGAGCTACAGGCTGGGGGAGACTGGCTGGGGAGCTGTCAGGCAGAGAAGAACCTGGGGGTGTTGGATGGCTGCAGGCTGAATATGAGCCAGCAGTGTGCCCAGGCGGCCAAGAAGGTCAATGGAGTCCTGGCTTGCATCAAAACCAGTGTGGCCAGCAGGTCTGGGGAAGTAAGAGTGCCCCTGTACTGGGCATTGATGAGGCTGCACCTCGAGTGCTGGGTCCAGTTCTGGGCTCCTCACCATCAGAAGGACACTGAGGTCCTGGAGCGAGTCCAGAGAAGGGCAACCAGGCTGGGGAAGGGGCTGAGGGGCAAATCCTCTGAGGAGCAGCTGAGGGAGCTGGGGGTGTTGAGCCTGGAGAAGAGGAGGCTGAGGGGAGACCTTCTCCCCACCTCCCCTGCCCTGCCAGGAGGGTGCAGAGAGGTGGGGGATGGTCTCTTCAGCCAGGGGACAGGAGATGGGACAAGGGGTAATGGGCTCAAGCTGCCCCAGGGCAGGGGCAGCTCAGATGGGAGGGGAAAGTTCTTCCCTGGCAGAGTTGTGGGGCTGTGGCACAGGCTGCCCAGGGAGGGGCTGAGTCACCTTCCCTGGATGTGTTTAAAAGAAGAATAGATGAGGGTACTTAGGGATGTGGTTTAGCACAGGACAGGGATGGTTGGACTTGATGATCTTAAAGGTCTTTTCCAACCTGGTGATTCTGTGTGTCCCCTGAACGTATCTCACTGCTTGGATGCACTTTTGTTGGCACCTGAGTCTCCCTGACAGCAGGATACAGGCTCTGAAGCTCACAGATATTTGCCAAGTTTATGCATGTTGCTGGAGATTTGTACTCTGCAATGTTTGAAATGCCCTTGAGGCTGGGAGACTTTGCCTTGACAGCCAATATTATGGTGACTTAAGCCATAAATTGTTGGAGGCTAGAGAGAGAGTTTTCTGAGGAAATGTCACTGTTTGATTGATGATGTGTTGGTTTTTTTTTTTTCTTTTTTCTCTTTTTTTTCTTTCCCCTAAGTGTCTGCTGTTGGCTGCTGTGGAAATTAGGACATTGGGTTGCACAGACCCTTTGGGCTGACCTTGCTGATGGGGTTCCTCCAAGCATGTGTCCCTGTGATAGCCATGGCATGTGGGGATATCTTCTTTTTTAAAAAACCCACAGCACCCCAGGGGTGGAGCCATGCAGGAAAAATCCACTTCTGCTGTGAATGTTTACTGTGAAAAATACTGAATTTGGGCATGGAGACTCCTGGGGGTTTTAAACTCAAGTGAGAACCCCACAAGGGAGATAATACTGCCAGTTAATCAACGCTGTTCCCAGCTCCCTGCTTCCCTTGGGGAGCAATTTATGTGGAAGCATTGGCTGGTTTGAGGGGGTTTGTTGTAATTTGAGATGCACATACATCCTTTAAATGTCCATGAGTAGCATCAGTGGTACCAACCTGCTCCATGAGGTCAAACCCACTGAAATTCCTGTGGGATTGGGAGCATGGATGGGTTCATTCCTCGTGCAGATGGAGTGTCCTGGGACATGCCTGCCGTGTTCCCCATTGCTGTCAGAGAGGCTCTTCACTGTGTCAGGAGTCAGAGGGGGCCTGAAGTCACAGAATCACAGATTTGTAGGGGTTGGAAGGGACCACCAGAGCTCATCAGGTCCAACCCCCCTGCCAAAGCAGGGTCCCTAGGACAGGGCACACAGGTCGGTGTCCAGATGGGGCTGGAATCTCTCCAGAGAAGGAGACTCCACACCCCCTGGGCAGCCTGTCCCAGGGCTCCCTCACCCTCACTGGGGAAAAGTTTTTCCCCAGGTTGGTGTGGAACTCCCTGTGCTCCAACTTGCAGCCATTGCCCCTTGTCCTGTCTCTACTAACCACTGAAAAGGGGCTGGCTGATTCCCCTGCATCCCCTGCTTAAGTTATTTAATAGAATCACAGAATCACAGACTGGTCTGGGTTGGAAGGGACCCCAAGGATCACAGAGCTCAAACCCCCTGCCACAGGCAGGGACACCAACCTCAGGCCTGGAGCTACACAAGGTTGCCCAGGGCCCCATCCAACCTGGCCTGGAACACCCCCAGACACGGGGCACCCACCCCCTCTCTGGGCAGCCTGTTCCAGCCCCCACACCACTCTTTCTGCACAGAACTTCCCCCTAATATCCAATCTAACCCTTCCCTCCTTCAGCTTAAATCCATCCCCCTTGTCCTGCCATTATCTGTCCTTTTAAAAAGTTTATTCCCCTCCTGTTTCTCTGCTCCCTTCAGGGACTGGCAGGCTGCAATGAGGTCCCCCCACAGCCTTCTCTTCTCCAGGCTGACCCAGCCCAGCTCCCTCAGCCTCTCTCCATAGGGGACCTGCTTCAGCCCTCTGAGCATCTCCGTGGCTCCTCTGAACCCTCTCCATCAGTTCTACATCTTTCTTGTACTGGGGGCCCCAGCTCTGGACACAGTACTCCAGGTGGGGCCTCACGAGGGGCCCCAATGTTTATAAACATTGATTAGGTCCCCCCTCAGTCTTCTTCTCTCCAGGCTGAACAGCCCCAGCTCTCTCAGCCTTTCCTCACAGGGGAGATGTTCCAGGCCCTTCATCATCTTCGTAGCCCTTCTCTGGACTCTCTCCAGGAGATCCCTGTCCTTTTTATCCCAGGGAGCCCAGCCCTGGACACAACACTCCAGGTGGGGCCTGAGCAGGGCAGAGCAGAGGGGGAGGATCCCCTCCTGTCACCTGCTGCCCACACTCCTCCTGATGCCCCCAGGATCCCATTGTCTCTCTCAGCCCCAGGGCACACTGCTGGCTCATGGCCACCCTGTCACCCACCAGCACCCCCAGGTCCTTCTCCACAGAGCTCCTCTCCAGCAGCTCCCCCCCAGCCTGTCCTGATTCCAGCAGTTATTCCTCCCCAGGGGCCAGACTCTCCACTTGCTTCAATTTGCAAAGCTTAGTGGTGATAACAGCTACCCAGTGGAAACCAGAAGCAAAGAGCAGGTGGGGAGCAGAGGGTGCGCTGCCGCCGCCCGGCTCTGCCGCTCCCATCTTTGTGGCCTGGATTATGTATTCACCCGGTGTTGTCACATCACTTGCAGAGAGTATACTTAATGTGCAAGCAGCTCCCTACAATTACTGTAGGCTACATGTGTAAAAGGAACATTTCTGGGATGAAACCTTATTAATTATGCATTGAGATATATGTCTCTGTTGAATTGGATTGTGAATGCTCCCTCCCAGACTCCCCTCATCCTATTGAGGTGATATGATTTACTTGAAGCTTCTGGTTTTCTGGGCTTTCTGGCTTGTTTGTACTTTGTAGAAGTTTTGAGAGTAAACATGTTAGACTTTTTAAAGAAACTAAATCCACCTTTAAATTCCTGGTTGTGGCTCATGCTTGCTAGTTGCACTCAGTGCTTAAACAGTGGTATATCTATTACTACTGGTTCAAGAAGACTGTGAAACACCCCGTTTTATTTAGCATCTTTTTCTTTTAAACCAATTTAAAAGCTTTTCTAAACTGGATTGAAGGGAAGAAAATAAACCATGTTCTCTTGGGTCTTTATTTCACTCAAGTTTCTGTGCTGTGCAGAAGAGACTGGAGGGCGGCGGGGGGGATAGAAAGACTGAAAAGGGCTGTCTCAGCAGGGAGCCGAGGGGGAGAAAAGGACTTCTCTGAGAACTAAGCAGCAGCAGCTCCGAAAGCTGAAGCTGCTTCATCTACATGCAGAGTCACACAAGGCATGGAGACACTCACCAGCCCCACAGAGGTTTCACATGTGCTTCCCTGCTGGTTCCTGTGAAAAGCTAACAATCGGCTCAAAGGGTGAAAGACCATTGCAGCATCCCGGCGCTAAGCTGGACGTACAATTTGTGCAGTGTTAGGAAATGTCTGCCTTAGTGAGATGCTCTCCACCTCTCTTGTGGATGCTCTTCCACTGCTCCCAGAGGCCCCCAGCCCCTTTCCTTTCTGGGATGCTGGAGGCTTTTGCTGATGGATGAAAGTCGACGGGGGGAAGAGGGGAATAATCTCCTTGGTGATACAATCCCAGATGCATCCCTGGTTCCACATCACTTGGGGTGAGTCAGGAGCAACCCTAGTCCACAGTGATGTTACATTTATACTTGTGATCCTGGGGAGTTGGGTTTTCTCCCCTTAGGTGTGAAGATTTGCTGACAGCCCAAACATGGGCATAAAAATGTTCAAGGGTCCAAAGTTGAGCATCAGTCTCCACTGGCACTTGGTGATAGCATTGGAGGAGCTCCCCTTGCTGTGGGCAGCTTAGACTTGCTGCAGTTCTCTCACTTGGGTCTTTGATGACATCGTGAGGCTCTGTTTGCTTCTAGCAGAGTCTGTAAATCTTCCAGAGTCCCTTCCAACCCTTGCCATTCTATGATTCTATGGTTCTGTGTTCTAGTCAGTCAGACTAGAACAGTCAGTGCAGTGGGGAACATGGTGTTAGAGGAATCAGTCTCATAAAACACAGTCATTTACAGCTTCTTCCTCTTGGGATCTCTGCATCCCATAGTTCTCTGCTTGATTATGCCCTTTATTCAGCCCTAACCCCTGTAGCAGGGATGGCATCTGGAGTTAGGCCACTTGTAGAAGGCAGCAGGGCAAGACTTGCACACCTATACTGGGTATCTCCCAGTATCCATTTGGATTTTGAGCTCCAAACTGGGGCACTTCCTTTGCCTACAGGATGAATCCAGACTTGAGGGATGTGTCTGTGCCTGATTTCTGTTGGTGGAAGACCTAGGTCTAGAACTGGGCCTGACAGCAACGATCTCAAGCTGCTGAAAAGCCCAAGTTCTGAAGAGCTGCTCTCTTGTTCAGCTTGAATCCTGAGCCTGTATGGGCTGAACATGGGGCATGCTGCCTTTGGAGGGGCTGCTGCTGGAATTACTGACCAAAAGTGGGAAGGACTGTGACAATGGGGACACTGTAGTAGTACATCTCACGATAGGAAGAATAAATCCTGTGATGTCACTGTGGGGTCGTTGGATGAGGGCAGCTTTTTCAGCTTGGCTCCATGGCTTTTCCCACTTTTCGATAATCCCTGGGGCAAAACTTACCTGACTTGTAGGTCATAAACTCCTGACACTTCATTTTCTTTCAGTAATTGATACAGCAGAGATTATGCTTGTTTTACTGCAACTGGTTTTCCAGTGGGTCAAGTTTAAAGGTAGCAAGTTGAAGCTTGTAGCTTCCTTGGAAAAGAGCAAGGGAAAAAAATCCCTGTGCTTTGTGTGGAGCTGTTAAATCTCTGAAGCCCTGTTTTGCAGAGTAGCCACCTCAGCCATCAGTGGTTCAGGGTCCTGAGCATGGCTCTGAAGGGGGCTGTCTAAAAGCTTTTAGATCCAGTGGATCCAACCTCTTGACTTGACCTGTTGCTTGGGCAAAGCACTCAGTTTCCTGCTTGAGTTCACCTGTGTGGTGAAAGCAAGCGTCCTGTTGTTCAGTATCCAAGTGATGCTGATAATTTCAGGTGCTGCTCCCTTGGTTTGATTTTCAGGAACAGCAGTTCCCCCCCCCCCATCTCCTGACACTGCCTTGGATTTCACAGACCTCTGATTATCCCCACCCATTTACAGAGAGCCTACTTAAGGAAGTTCCTCCTCATTTCTAACCCTCCCCACTGCTTTCCTCTCACCTCTCAGCAGTGTATTTGAGATGGTTGGGCTCACACAGTGCCTTACAGAGCTCCCTGGATTCGTACAGTAGAATAATGCCTTTTGTTTGACTTTTTCCCATTCTAAAAATGTCCAAGTGTTTGCATGTGGAGTATGGTTCAGCACTGAGCTGGTGTTTTCACAGAACTGCCCACAATGACTGATTCCAGTGGCTTTCCTAAATGGTAATAACTCATTTAGAGTCATTTTTTTGTGTGTGGTAATTGTCCCCTGGCCTGATTTACAGCAAGTTTGGGATCCATCTGGCTAAAAGTGGCTGTCAGTGGTTTGGTTTTCTATGACTGAACTAGTTGTTTGGAAAATACTTTGCTGTATGAGTCCAGAGCGTAGGCAGCTGTTCTGGGAGGAGGTACATGTAATCTGGGCTCCATCAACAGGGAAGGAAATGGCAGAGAGTGGGATCTGCATAGACACCTGAAGTTTGAGGAGGTAAAACCTCACTAATGATATTTCTCTGCTGCTCACATCCTTTCTCAGTGGAATTTTAGTCTCTGATCAACCCCCAAACTAGACTCCACTTTCATTATAAGCAAGTATGGACTCCCATCAGTGTTGCATCAGGGGGCATCCTTCAAGCAGTTGGACTGCAAGTTGTTATTCCCTTGATTGAAGTCTTATCTGCTGTACCAGGCACCATACACATGTTGTTAGCTGTATTTTGGGAACAGATGCTGCCTTGCTGGCAGTGGTTGAGCATGTTTTTTCCCCTTCACAGAATCACAGGAGTTGGAAGGGGCCTCCAGAGCCCATGGGGTCCAACCCCCTGCCAAAGCAGGGTCCCTAGGACAGGGCACACAGGTTGGTGTCCAGATGGGGCTGGAATCTCTCCAGAGAAGGAGACTCCACACCCCCTGGGCAGCCTGTCCCAGGGCTCCCTCACCCTCACTGGGGAAAAGTTCCTCCCCATGTTGGTGTGGAACTCCCTGTGCTCCAACTTGCAGCCATTGCCCCTTGTCCTGTCCCCACAGACACTGAAAAGGGGCAGGCCAATTCCCCTGCATCCCATACTTAAGATATTGATAAACATTGATTAGGTCCCCTCTCAGTCTCTTCTCTCCAGGCTGAACAGCCCCAGCTCTCTCAGCCTTTCCTCACAGGGGAGATGCTCCAGGCCCTTCAGCATCTCCTCAGCCTCCTCTGGACTCTCTCTAGGAGATCCCTGTCCTTTTTATCCCAGGGAGCCCAGCACTGGACACAACACTCCAGGTGGGGCCTGACCAGGGCAGAGCAGAGGGGGAGGATCCCCTCCTGTGACCTGCTGCCCACACTCCTCCTGATGCCCCCAGGATCCCATTGTCTCTCTCAGCCCCCAGCTCCCCAAGGCTGGTTCCTCCCTTGTTTTCCCTTTCCTGACCCTCTGGTGTGTGCACAGGGCCGCAAGCTCCTGATCATCGGAACCACCAGTCGCAAAGACGTCCTGCAGGAGATGGAGATGCTGAATGCCTTCAGCACCACCATTCACGTGCCCAACATTGCAACAGGGGAGCAGCTGATGGAGGCTTTGGAGGTGAGAAGAAGTTGAATGATGACAGACAAGCTCAAAGTTGCCAGCAGATTTTTACAGTAGCTCTGCATTTGGGAATGCTGTCCCACTTAGAACTGTGATGTTGGAACATCACATTGGGTTTCTCTGAATTGCTTTTTCAGAAGATAAATTAATCAAATGAGAAAATGGGGAGAAAGTTTGTGGAGGGGTTGGAAGATTCTGAGGACATGGAAGTGGTTAAGGAATAAAATTGGGGCACTTAAACCTTGGAGGGTGCCAAGCTCTAGTTAATTGGAACATCATCAAATGAAGGTGGTTGGTGCTGAAGAGATTATAGGTTCTTTCTGAATTTGTGCCCTTGGTGGCTTCTTACTCCTTGCCCTGGTGGAAATTCAATGAATATTGAGGGCTGTTAAAGTAAACAGGGAAATCTTTTGTTTGCCTTTGGGATATTGTCAAACTGACAGTACCCCCAGTGACCCAGACACTCCTGCAGCAGGTTTGGAAATCTTACTGTGGTTTAAGCCACCATGTTCCTTCTGGACTCCAATTTGGAGAAAGCCTGGAATGGATCAGAGAAGAGAATCACTATCTGTTTGAGTAGAGATGGTGTGAAAAGAACCATGATGGAATAAAAGAATCTTAAGTGTCTGGATATATTGCAAAAACATTTCCTTCTAAGCTGGAGGATTTCTAGCTTTCCCATTCCCTTTCTCCTGACTTGGGTAGCATTGTTCCTACTGACAATCTCTTGTTCTTTAGTGTTTCTAAATTATTTTTTCTCCCTCAGCTTCTAGGTAACTTCAAAGACAAGGAACGCAGCACTATTGCACAGAATGTCAAAGGGAAGCCTGTCTGGATTGGGATCAAGAAGCTGCTGATGCTGATAGAAATGTCATTACAGGTAAGAATGTTTCTGGTTTGGGAAGGACTGGAGGGATGAAGAGATGAGTCTTAGAGGTTCTCACTTCTCTGCAACCTCCCTACTTTGGCTTTGTGGTGGGAACCTTTGAAAGAGCTACAATGAGAGGAAATTTTCTGAACAAAGAAATCACCAGGTCTTGGGCTGTGGAGAGATCTTTAAAACCACAGTGCCTATGGGCTGTTTGGAGCTGCACTTCAGAGAGGAGCATCTGGCAACTGGAGGGATTGGATTAACTTACCTTTCATGAAATTTCTTCTCTGCACCCAGCATGTTAAGATTCCAGATAGCAATCACTTGGGAGTTTTATGGATTTATTTTTTTTTAAAGAAGAAGGTGCCTGTGCAGGTGTATGAGCTCTTTCCCCCAAGAAGATAAATCTGTCAGGCTCTTCAGCTGCTCTTCTCTTTATTTGCCACTTTCAGCACTTTAAAGAAAATAATTGCAGAGGGTAGAAATATGTAGCTCTTAACCCTCCCCCACAGCCATCAGCTATGCCTGGGAGCATCAAGCTGCTGCTCCCCAGTGTGTGCATGCTGGAAATGAGAGGGTGTAGCGTGCAGCCCTAATCCTCCGCCGCTGACATTTCAGCGCCCTTCAGAGTCCTTCCCCCCCCTCTTCTCACACACTCTCTTTTCACATCAAATGGATTTAGTGCAGCTGAGTGAACTGTCCTTAGATCTTCCTAGGAGAGGCTGAGCATAAGCTAAGAGGCATGTAGTTTAGCAGCATATAAGTCATGTATCCCTCTGTTCGCTAGTCACAATTCTGTTAAAACTTGCACAGGGCTAAGGATCTGCTCTGACTGGATGTCACCTCAGGGAATAAAGTCATTTATCTAGATTACTTTTTCCTCTTCTTCCTTGGCTTTTAATTCCATACCTACAGGCAAGTCAGTAAGTCATTGCTCACATGTATTAAATGTGTTTAAGGGGCTCAGGCCTGCAGGGACTGCCCGGCTCCAGCACAGCGTTTCGCTCAGCCTTGACAATGGATTCCTTCTTCTGACACAGGACAGTTCCTTCTGCTGCTTTGACCTTCAGTGTTGGTTCTTTTCAAAACCAGAAGGGAAGGTTATGTAAATTATGGGCTGTTCTGAACAGGGAATCATGGAATCTCAGACTGGTCTGGTTTGGAAGGGACCCCAAGGATCACAGAGCTCCAACCCCCTGCCACAGGCAGGGACACCAACCTCAGGCCTGGAGCTACACAAGGTTGCCCAGGGCCCCATCCAACCTGGCCTTGAACACCCCCAGACACGGGGCACCCACCCCCTCTCTGGGCAGCCTGTTCCAGCCCCTCACCACTCTCTCTGTAAAGAACTTCTCCCTAATATCTCATCTAACCCTTCCCTCCTCCAGGTTCACTCCATCCCCCTTGTCCTGCCATTATCTACCCTCTTAAAAAGCTGATTCCCCTCCTGTTCCTCTGCTCCCTTTACCCTTTTTTCTGGCACAACAACACCAGCACCCTCCACCAGCCTGCTGAACTATTTCTGGTGGGTTCAAGATCACTCTCACCCCTCCACCAGAACACACATGGGTGCTTACAAAGAGCCAACAGCAGGCTGGCAGGGAAGGAGTATTTGCCATGATCTGGGTAAACTATTTATGAAGGACTGAGGTGTTATATGTGACTCCACGTGCTGAACTGCTGTAAACACAGGAAAGCAAAACAGGCTGTCACTGAGCAGAAGCCTCATGTCTGCAGTGTGTTGGAAGACCACAGTGATCTCATTTTGGCTCATTTTTATAGGAATGTGGAATTTCACCAAATGACAAGGCCCAGACCAGTTCCTTTTCTTTTTAACTGAGCTGGACCACAACTTTCTAAAAAGATTTGAATCTGAAGTCCCCTAAAAATTCCAAGTAATGGATGAAATGTCTTAAAGTTCAACTGATAAGATCCTGTGGTGAACACGTTTTTGCCTCTCATCGTTCTCTTCAGTCACTAGGTCCAGCTGTGGTTTTTGTTGTACTAGACTTAGTCAACCCAGTGTAAACTGTGTGTAAGTACATGTTCTTGAGGGGATTGTCCCTCTCTGCTTTGCCCTGGGGAGGCCTCAGCTGGATCCTGTGTCCAGAGCTGGGCCCCAACACAAGAAAGATGTGGGGCTGTTGGAGAGGGGTCAGAGGAGCCACAAAGATGCTCAGAGGGCTGGAGCAGCTCCCCTCTGGAGAGAGGCTGAGGGAGCTGGGCTGGGTCAGCCTGGAGAAGAGAAGGCTGTGGGGGGACCTCATTGCAGCCTGCCAGTCCCTGAAGGGAGATTATAAACAGGAGGGGAATCAGCTTTTTCAAAGGATAGACATCGGCAGGACAAGGAGGATGGAGTGAAGCTGGAGGAGGGAAGGGTTAGATTGGATATTAGGGGAAATTCTTTGCAGAAAGAGTGGTGAGGGGCTGGAACAGGCTGCCCAGAGAGGGGGTGGGTGCCTCGTGTCTGGGGGTGTTCCAGGCCAGGTTGGATGGGGCCCTGGGCAACCTTGTGTAGCTCCAGGCCTGAGGTTGGTGTCCCTGCCTGTGGCAGGGGGTTGGAGCTCTGTGACCCTTGGGGTCCCTTCCAACCCAGCCCAGTCTGAGATTCTATGATTCTTAAGCTGTTCAGATGACTTTCAGTTTCAGACTAAAATCCTGAGGAACCAGTGTCTCAAAACCAGAATCCTTTCCTGGGTGTACAGTGAGTCACTGCATTGCTCTGGTATCTTGGGTTGCTTTGTTACCTTGTTTATGAGCCTCACACTTTTTGGCAGCTTAATTTCCCTCAGACTCTGTGTGTTGCTATTCCTGGCCTCCTTTAGTGCTGAACTACTGGTATTTAGTGCCACTTAATTTGGTCATCTTGTACACACTGAGTGTCCTGCTCTGATGATCTGTTCTTGTTCAGAAGTCCTTGAGGAATGGATACACTCCTGATCTGCCACATGATGCCAGGGAAGTTTAGTTTGGAAGTATCCTTGGCTGTGGCACATGGACCACCTCACAGTGCTATTGGGTGCCTCCCTAGCTTCACCCTACCCTGGGGTGCTGCTGGATACATGAGCCTTCTCTTTCCATGGCTTGGGGACATGCTCCTTCAGCTTATTTTGTCTGTCTGGTTGCTCTTGGTCCTTGCTGGCAACACTCCAGAACCTGAGGTCTCTCTCCTCCTTGGAGCAGAGCCTGAATGAGCCAGGCAGCTCTCCAGAAAGTCCCTCTTTGGCACCTCCAGTGTTTCCTGAATCAGTAACTTCTGCTTAGCAGAAACAAAACCTGAAGTAATCTAAGCTGCTTCTCTGTAATGTTTAAACACACATGGGAAGTTGTTTGGAAAGGTCATCAGATCCCAGCACCTCTGTTAGTTCAAACTGAACTCTGTCTCTGCACACACCAAGACTTTTAGGACAGATTTTTGGGGTACTGCTCTACCCAGGGGCACACACATCTTGGTGGAGTATCTCCTCTTCCCTGCACTGAAGTTTCTTTCTGTTCTGAGGACTGCCAGGCATGCCCTGGGGAGCATTCACTGCCTAGAAAGAGACAACTAGTGTCTTGCCACCTGTCTGAGCCATGTCACAGTCTCCATGCTGTTCTTACAGAAGATCCTTCATGCTGTTTGGTAACAGCTCTTCCTCTTTTGCAGGACACAACCTGCTTCCCCTTTGCACTCTGACACCATCTTCTGCTCCATCCAGGGCACATCAACCTTCTGGATTTGTGTCTGCTCTTTTCACTAAGCTGTTGGATCAGGTTGGCCTCTTTGCTGCCTTTCAGCTTCCTGCTTTTGGACAAGACCCTGTGGCTGCAGAGAGATGCTGTCCCTCCCAGAGAGTCTGTGGAAACTGGCAGTAAAGATGATGGACAAAGTGTCTCACCCTGGTGCCTCTCTTATGGCTGAGGAAAGAGGGGTTGGAGGCAGCAGTCTCTCTCAGCCCCAGGGCACACTGCTGGCTCATGGCCACCCTGTCACCCCCCAGCACCCCCAGGTCCTTCTCCACAGAGCTCCTCTCCAGCAGCTCCCCCCCAGCCTGTCCTGATTCCAGCAGTTATTCCTCCCCAGGGGCCAGACTCTCCACTTGCTGTTGTTGAATCTCATCTGGTCTCTCCCTGCCCAGCTCTCCAGCCTGGCCAGGTCCCTGGATGGCAGCGCAGTGTCCTGCCTGTCAGCCACCCCTCCCAGCTCTGGATCATCAGCACTTGCTGAGGGTGGGTGTTGTTCCCTCATCAGGGTGTCAGTGAAGATATTGAACAGGACTGGACTCAGGACTGAGCACTGGGGAAAATGCATGTGGTGACTTCCATGGTTTCATAGAGAGTGTGGCCAGCAGGTCACAGGAGGGGATCCTCCCCCCCTGCTCCCACCACACACATTAATGCAGACCTGTTTTGGTTTGTGTCTAGATGGATCCTGAGTATAGAGTGAAAAAATTCTTGGCGCTTCTGAGAGAAGAAGGAACGTAAGTACTTTTAAACTCTTGTTTAGAAACAAGTGTCTCTCTGGGGGGAACCTGCAGCTCAGTGTGTCTGACCTCATGGTTGGCTCCTCCTGTACTTCCAGAACTGTGTGTCAGATCAGTTCTTAACAGCTATATGCCTGTTGTTTTGGGAGGGGGTGGGGGGGAGGAGATCCTGAACGCTTCTTGAGAACCTGCATGCCTGAATTCTGTGCTTTTCTTAATTTACCTGTGACTTTAAAAGGTAAGTGAGCTATCAGACTGCAATGTAGCTTTCTGTAACTAAAGTAAATTGGAAGAGATTCTGCTAGAGTGATAATCCAGCTGTTTATCTAAAATCTGGAACTTGGATTTCTTGTGTTTCTCTTGTCTGAGAGAAGGATGTCCTACTCTTTCCCCTGTAGGTGTCACAGGGAGTAGTTGAGCTCAGTCTTGACAGTGGCATCTCCTAGAAAATGACTTTCTAATACATGTAGGGCAGTACCTGTGCTGGGGAAACTCACAACAGTATCTATCCTGGCTACATGTGAGTGGGTTCCAGTGTGTGCTTGATGCTGTTGTACATGTGCATGCTTTCTTGATGGATTTGGCTTCTTTTGCAAGAGTTCCTTCCCTAGACTGAAGGTGGACCAAGTGCAAGATCAACAGCTGGAAAAGTGACCAACCTGGAGAATATCCACTGGGATCTTTACTCTTCTGTATTCAACACGCTGGACAAAGTGAAATGCTCCCGTTTCCAAGAACCCAATGTGGAATCTGCATGTTTAGTGCAATAATACAGTATCTTTATTCTTCGTCTTTACTATCCTGATGTCATGTGGAGGTGTCTCACTGTGCTTCTGTCTCTGGGCAGGCAAGGCTGCGTTCTCACTTCATTTTAGCATGGGGGAAACGTCCTGTAAGTTCTGCAGCTAATGCTCACTTGTGTCCAGCATCCCATAATAGGAAAGAAATCCTCATTCCTAATAAAACCTGACAGTCTGTGGTGAAGATGTACTGAAGTACTGCTCTGTGTTACCCCAGTCTGGCTGCTTCCTTAGCTCATCCCATGCCTCGCTGAGCGCTGAGCCAGGGCACACAGCCTGAAGCCAGGGCCCACAGCCTGAAGCCAGGGCCCACAGCCTGAAGCCAGGGCCCGCAGCCTGAAGCCAGGGCACATAGCCTGAAGCCAGGGCCCGCAGCCTGATCCAGGGCACATAGCCTGAAGCCAGGGCCCACAGCCTGAAGCCAGGGCCCACAGCCTAAAGCCAGGGCCCACAAGAGCTCCAGACTCACCCAGATGCTAATACCTGCTCTTTGATAGTCAGGTATTTCATGGCCTGATGAGAGAAGCTGGCTAGTAGCATTAGGGACTGGAAGAAGGCAGGGAAGTACATTGATCAGGGTAGAGGAAACTTCCAAAGCCAGTATTTAAAGTATCAAAGCTGCTCCTTCATTGAGGAACAGTTTCAGAGATGCTGATTCCAGCCTGGAAGCTCTTCGTGAGTGCAGTGTAGGCAGCAGCTGTGGCAGTAGCCAGCCTCATTGCAGCCCATTCTTTCTGCCATGTTACCAAAGGTTGAAATTCCCTCTTCAAGACAGAGAGGAAGCCAAGCTCTGCTGATGCAGGAGATGTGTATGACCATGGTTTTTGCACTGAAATAAAGGAATGTATCAAACTTTGCTCTGTGGTCCTTTCCCAACAGTCATCTCACGTCAGTGAGATGCTGTTGATGGTGACTGCATGAGGCTACTCCCCTCTGGATCCCTGGCTCCACATGTTTAATAAGGTTCATGGAACATACCTCAATTTGGTGGGGCGTGAAATCAAAGCCATTTATGAGATCTTAGTCAGTGTAGCTTCCTAAACTTGATGAGACACGCTGCTAAGGGTTAGCAGCTTGTACCCAAAGTGGTGTTCACATTCTTTCAGGCCCAAAGGTGAAGGTACTGTAGGTCCCTAGTGCACACTTCCAGCAGCTGGAGGATTTTAGTCACTCCACTCTGGTTTCTTTTGGCAGTGCTGTTGTGTTGTGATGACATCCTGAGTCCCAGTGGTTATTATTCCCTCTCATTCTGTGTATGATCTTGTGAATTTATTTGTTCCTTTTTTCTTTTGCCCCTCTGCTAGTCCCAGTGACAGCAGCACACCTTAACTTATATTTCAGAGTAAATTATGTAAACTGTATTGTGTCTTTGTCCAGAACTATATTGCTGAATAAATATCTGGTGAAATTGCACATTCAATGGATTCAATAAAAAGCACAACTACTTGTGATGAGCTGGGAGCCAGCTGTGTCTTTGGTGGTAGTCAGCGGACTGTATAGAGAGATGCTCAGTTTGTCCATGAGCATGGGGTGGATTGACTACAGCCCTAGCCTGGACAGCCTGACTACAGGTGATCTTAAAGGAGTCAGCTGAGAAGACCTCTGGTCCAGCCCTTTCCAGAGTTTTCTGGGCCTTGCTGTGCTGGGGGATGTGTGTATGTGCTGGGTGTGACATCCCACCCCCCCACCCATCCATCCAAGGTGGTTGCTGCAGGTGCCAGAAGACAATGACTCCTGGCACCCCTTCCCACCACGTTTCCTCCATGGCACCCTGCCTGGGCCAGAGCAGCTTTTCAGTGAGGACTCCACTGCTTTAAGGAGCCAATTTCTCCATCCCCTTCCTTACCCTGCACCTGCTTTTTCCTGAACCTTCTAGAAACAAAACTGCCTCACAAGCAGAGTTACTAACCCAGTGGGATGGAAGTGTCAGGAAGGGGTCTGGGGGATGGAGCACGGTGGGGAAAGGCTTGGGATGATGGGCAGACAGTGCAATGGCTTCTGCTCATAGAGCTGTTAAGCTCCAACTGCTCCATGGGGCAGACTTCTCACTTCCCTGGGTGCTTATCCCCACGTGGTGGTGGTGGTGGTGGTGTGGCTCTGAAGGCACCACTCCTGGCATCCCATAGGAGATGGTACCTGTAGGACCATGTGTTCCCATTGCAGAGTTGTGCAATAGGGCCAGGCACCCTTTGTGCCCAGCAAGAAAGGTGATAAGGTGCTTCACCCTGCAAGAAGGTGAATGGGACAGCTCTGCCTGGAAGTTGGGGGTTGCTGGGGGAGCCCTGAAGGATTAATCTGTTTTTCCCTTCAGACAGGTGTGTTTGAGGCCAGAGCTCAGGAAAATTCCATGTGCTTAAAAGCCTCATTGATGTGTGGGAGATGCTGCAGAAACACCCACCAAATTATTCATGGAGAGAAGATGTTTGTAGATGAGAAAGTGTGGATGTCAGTCTGTCCAAGCCATCACAGGTGAGTCAGTGCCAGCCTGTGAGGACTTGGGTGGCAAGAGAACACAGAGTCTACGCCTTGCTTTAACCAGGAACCCCCTGCTGTGTGCATGCTGCAGGATGACCTCACTCTACAAAAACCTCAGCTCAGCTCTAGAATCTCCCATATTTGCTACATTTCACCATCATCCTTCAGTATCTGTCTGCCTGTCACAGTGTGTAAGGAGCCAGAGGGTGAACCACCATTCCCAGAGAGCCAGTGGGATCCTGGGGGCATCAGGAGGAGTGTGGGCAGCAGGTGACAGGAGGGGATCCTCCCCCTCTGCTCTGCCCTGGTCAGGCCCCACCTGGAGTGTTGTGTCCAGGGCTGGGCTCCCTGGGATAAAAAGGACAGGGATCTCCTGGAGAGAGTCCAGAGAAGGGCTACGAAGATGATGAAGGGCCTGGAACATCTATCCTGTGAGGAAAGGCTGAGAGAGCTGGGGCTGTTCAGCCTGGAGAGAAGAAGACTCAGGGGGGACCTAATCAATGTTTATCAATATCTGAAGGATGGGGTGCAGGGGGAATTGGCCAGCCCCTTTTCAGTGTCTGTGGGGACAGGACAAGGGGCAATGGCTGCAAGTTGGAGCACAGGGAGTTCCACAGCAACATGGGGAGGAACTTTTCCCCAGTGAGGGTGCCAGAGCCCTGGGACAGGCTGCCCAGGGGGTGTGGAGTCTCCTTCTCTGGAGAGATTCCAGCCCCGTCTGGACACCGACCTGTGTGCCCTGTCCTAGGGACCCTGCTTTGGCAGGGGGTTGGACCCCATGGGCTCTGGAGGCCCCTTCCAACCCCTATGATCCTATGATTCTATGTCCTTCAGCAGGATTTAAAGGATCTTCAGAGGCAAACCACACAAGATGGCCAGTGCATATTTTTGGCTTTTTATCTTCTCTTTAATGATGTACCACAAAAAAAAAAAAAAGCAAGTTGAAATATATTTTTCTCCAAATATATATATTTATATAATATATAATCTTAGTTAACTCAAGTATATACATTGTATAATAAATAATGCTTATAAAAAGAGAAATTTTCTGAATATAAAATAAAAAAAAATCGACCTCTACAACTTTATACAAAACTTTGGATACAGCAGATTGATGGAAAAAAGATCTTCCATTCAGTGCTAGAATACCTGGCTACAGTAAAATAATTACAAGGCAATAAATGTTCTATTTAATATTAAATACCTTTTCTTGATTAAAAAAACCCAAAAACAAAACAAAAAAAAACCAAAGAAAAAATGGATTTTGCTTAAAGTCAGGTACTTAGAGGCTTTCCAGACACAGAATTTAATATATATTTTAAATAGAATGCATATCAGAAGACAGCTTATTTCTGGTTTGGGGAGGTTTCTTAGAGCTCTCCTGTGATCTTTAGTTTCAGAAAGCAAAGGCTTCTCCAGCTGCATGAATCCAGCTCCCCATCGTGCTCTGCAGAGGAGGGATCAAGGACTTTGCTCCGATTCCAGCCACAGGTTTGAGTGCCAGGGCTGTGTTCTGAGGGCTCCTGCACCCGTTTTATTGCTCCTTGCAGTACCAGGTACTGCTCTTGCCCTCAGAGATGTGAGTGATGTAGAAGACACGGCTTTCATGGTTCAGAGATATTTCTGTGTTAAGTCACTGGTGTGTGAGAAGCAGGATTGGGATGTGGTTATGGGTCCTCATCACCTGTGGAGGAGCCCACCAGCACAGAGAGAGTATTTCTCTCTCATGTCAAGGGTCAATGGGCCATGAAAATGGTAAGCCCAAGAGGAGGGGGCATGTGGTCACGATGGGGGATGTGGCCTGGGGAGCAGCTGGAGGGACCAGTCCTCGTTCTTCAGCACTGAGATGGGCCATGGGCTGCATGGGGCACACCTGGGACCCAACGCCCTGCCCATGGCACGGAGCCTCGGGGCTTGACCTGACCCCTCAGGGGCGAATTGCTGGTGCCTCAAGAGCTCCTCTGGGAAGGATGGGCTCTGCCTGGGATCGTGCTGTCTGCTGAAGGTCTCCCCTCCCCGCCTGTCCTGGCCTCCCTTACTGGATGAACTGGTTTAAACCAGGGAAGGTTGAGGAGGTGGCTTGGACAGAGATTCCACCTTGCCATGTCTTCACTGGTTCCTGGTGCTGCAGCGGGTGTAGCAGCTTTCCTGGTGGGTGCCCTGTCCCCAGCGTGATGCTCTGAGCTTGCTCTGGGCTGTGAGGTCGTGTTAGGGAATGCTTTGTCAATGGGTGCTTCAACTGGGTGGATCTACCCCAATCCTGATCACGAGACCTCTCTGGGCAGTGGCACAGCAGGGAGGTGGCAGCTGTGTAAGAGGTGGCAGCCTCACCACCTCTGCTCTGCTCTTACCTGGGGCCGAATGCCAGAGCATCGGCTCTGGTTTCCCGCTGTCCTCCTCAGAGGGGTCACAGAGGGAGCAGAGGGGGCACTGGGGAGGTGAGGAACTGGCCAGAAAAGTCTCTGCTGTGTGCTCAGACTTGTGTGTGTCTCCAACATCATCTTGGAGCAGGAAGGAAGGAGCCTGGCTGGTGGGAGGAGGAGGGGCTGGCTCCTTTCGTCCTCCTCAACACATCTGCTGAGCCCAGGACAGCCATGCCAGCAGTGGCACCTGCACTTGCTTGGCTTTTGCTGCACAGAATGCATTTGCACCTAAAGCCCTATATTGGCATCTCCGTGGTCCAGACCTAGAGAGGAGGATGGAGCTGGAAGCTCTGTGTGTAGCAGCACACAGACTGGTGTGGCTCTGCCTCACTCAGACCTGTGCTGCCCTCACCTGTCCCCAGACAGTCTGTCATGCCAAACAGCCCCAGAAAAGTCAGCAGGTCAGGGGTCTAACGTGTCTGCAGTGCCAGGTCTGGCCTGGGACCACCTCATGTGGGTGAGATACCGTGAGCCTTCTCTGCAGCACTGGTGCTGGCTGTGTGAGGGTGTCTGCCCTGACCAAGGGCACGAGGATGTTTTTATGCATCCTCTGAAGCGTGAGGCCACCACATAGGGACTGATCACAGGGTTGATGGACGCCTTAGCCCTGCTCTGGAGCAACCTCCCATCAGCTGGAGACCTACCTACATTTACTTGCAGGTGTGGACATCGTAGACACGTATGCACTCCTGGCAGCTCACGTAGCAGCACCAGTGGAAGATGCAGTGACACTTCTCCTTCCGTTTCTCAGTCCTGGTGTTGTGGCCACGACCACAGCACAGCAGGTCGCAGCCATCGATGCCGTGGGAGGTGACGTTGCATGTTCTGTCCCTCGTCCCAAAAGAGCCTGTCTCTGGGTTGGGCTCACAAAAATTGGGGGAGTTCTCATAGTAGACCAGATCCCGCTCCGTTGGGGGCTTGAAGAGAGCGTACTTGGCCCTAAGAGTTTCTACCCACCCCCGAGATTCCCGGTGCTTCTCAACCACCATCTCGGAGGCGCTGTCGTATTTATCCTTCAGGTAGTCACCGATGGCCCGGAAATCAGGCTGGGCCCACCAGCAGGTCTTCACCTCACAGCTTCCTGAGAGACCGTGGCACTTGCACTTCAGGTGCATGTGATCCAGGATGGTCTGTCCAGGGGAGAGAAAATAAGGTGGTTACCGGTGATTTATGACACCCAGAGTTTGCTTTCAGTCACCTGCCTTTGCTACCTGGGTTGAAACATCTGATCTCACTTGGACTGGAAGGTATAGGCTTGGGTGTTGTGTGGTGTGGGCTTGGGTTCTGCATGGGAGCTTGGGTGTGTGGCAGAAAACATCTCTAGGTGGAGACAGACAGCATACTAGAAGAGTGTGACTGAGATGGGCAGATGCTCTGAATATCCATCCAATCCCATAACCAATCTAATCTAATCCAATCTGATCTAATGCAATCTCAAAGTCATAGAATCATAGAATGACATGGGTTGGAAGGGACCCCAAGGATCACAGAGCTCCAACCCCCCTGCCACAGGCAGGGACACCAGCCTCAGGCTTGGAGCTACACAAGGTTGCCCAGGGCCCCATCCAACCTGGCCTTGAAGTCTGATCCTTCCAGTGGGGTCCTCCTCATCACATGTCTGTGAACAATCAGAGCCCAGAAAGTTGAGGGCTGGAGGATGTCTCTGACACGTGTGGGTGTGGACTGACCTCCCCTTGGCCCAGCTTTGGGACAACAACCCTTCATTTTATGCCTTGAGTCTGACAGTTTGTACTAGAAAAAGCATGACACTGTGAATCTGAAGGCATCACGCTCTTCCTTCCCCAGAAACCTCCCCTGTGTGGAGCAAAAGGTTCCCTGATTTTTCTTAAATTATTAGAATTTTGGGTTTTTTTAGAGCAGCTGTCAGTTGTTAACACAAGTTAGAGACTCAAGCTTGTGTTGTTCCACCTCTGCCTGCCGTGGAATGGAAAAGTGGTGTCTGGTCTCACCGTCCTGCCAGCCTCGTTGTTGTGCCTGTTCATGGCTGACCGGGCGTCCGGCCGGTTCTCTCGGGCATCTGCGAATTCCCGGGACACCAACACACCGAAGTCGGCATCCTCACTGCACCCCCCCCATTTCCAGCCGTCTCCTGGGGGTCCTTTGTGGTGGGAGTCACAGCCGCAGATGGTGGACGTGCCCTCGGCGCAGGAGCGGGTCACGGCGAAGGCCACCCCGGCTGAGGCGATGGCGTGGACAAAGGCCGACTCTCGCGTGGCTGCAAAGGAACACAGACCGTGGGGTCATCAGCCAAGGCCTGTATCAAAAACAGTGTGGCCAGCAGCTCTGGGGAGGGGGTTGTGCCCCTGTACTGGGCACTGGTGAGGCTGCACCTTGAGTGCTGGGTCCAGTTCTGGGCTCCTCACCATCAGAAGGACATTGAGGTCCTGGAGTGAATCCAGAGAAGGGCAACCAGGCTGGGGAAGGGGCTGGAGGGCAAATCCTCTGAGGAGCAGCTGAGGGAGCTGGGGGTGTTGAGCCTGGAGAAGAGGAGGCTGAGGGGAGACCTTCTCCCCACCTCCCCTGCCCTGCCAGGAGGGTGCAGAGAGGTGGGCGATGGTCTCTTCAGCCAGGGGCCAGGAGATGGGACAAGGGGCAATGGGCTCAAGCTGCCCCAGGGCAGGGTCAGAGCAGATGGGAGGGGAAAGTTCTTCCCTGGCAGAGTTGTGGGGCTGTGGCACAGGCTGCCCAGGGAGGGGCTGAGTCCCCACCCCTGGGGGTGTTTAACAGAGGGGAGATGAGGTGCTCAGGGATATCATTTAGCACAGGACAGGGATGGTTGGACTTGATCTTAAAGGTCTTTTCCAACCTGGTGACTCTGTGAGTCTGTGAAGGTAACACTTTTCCTTTCCTTCCCAACCTCTTTGGGCATCGTCTAAACTTCATTTTAAAAGTAAAAAGTCATTTTATTATTTTTAATGAACATTTTCTGCATCAGCTGCTGCTGGCATCACCCTTCAAAGCACAGAGATGTGAACGTGTGGCAGGCCAGTGTGGCTCCAGCTCAGAGTATCACAAGTGTGGCATTTCCCCCAAACACTGTGGGGGCAGGATTGGACCCAGTATGGGTGCCCATGTGTAAACAAACAGTAAGAGCTTGAAGGACCTCAGAAGAGAGTTAATGGAGTCATACCTCATCTGGAACCCCAGAGAGGGACTCCATGCCTGGAGCTAGGTGAAGGGGAGGTGAAGCAGCTCGTATACATGCTGGAATGGGGGAAGGTTTCAGATGATACAGGCCATAGCAGAACAAACCCTGAGAGCCAGTGATTGCTGTTAGATATACCTGGACCAAACCACACCCTGTGACCTCACAGTGCTGAGTGTGTGGAGATACCTTTGAAGCTGCTCATTAATTACTGAGAAATCCTAGAGGGAATCAGAGCAGATGAGACCCAAGTCTCTTTTGGACTCCCAACTGTTGGCTCAGCCTGGGTACACTGCTGCAATGAATGAGGGTTGGCAGCCCTGAAGGAGCAAAGCTGGAGGAAGTCCTGAAAGCATTGAATGCTGAAGAAAGGGTGAAATGAATTGCCCAGGATGTCAAGGTGGACTGGGAGCTGTGAATGGGAGTGTGTGGATCCCCAGGGCCAAGAGAGGGAAAGTGTTTCAGCAGAACAAAAGCACCTGGGCAGGAGGTGGGGACAAAACCAAGTCCACACCAAGTAGTGACATGCTCTGAAATCAGCTGGTCTTCTTGCTAGTGCCCTGGCTGATGGCTCTTCTGCTGCTCTGAAAGCAGGACAGTGGCTAAAGTCTTTGGATTTTTTCAACCCAGACTGAGGCCCAGCGCATTCACATCCTTTGTTCCTCTGCTCACATTAACTTTTCACCTTCAAGTAGCCTTTAATGGCCCCTGTACTGACTGTGTCACAGTAAATAACAGTCCCCAGCCTTCCCCTGCTCAGCACAGTGACAGGAGCTTTGGTTCCTGGACTTGGCCTATGGATTCTTGCAGCACTGACCTGGCTGTTCAGGTACATAGATCTGCTCAGCAGGTTTTAAAGCTTTCTTCCTTTGTTGGACAGGTTTTTTAAGGTTTTGGTTTTTTTTTAAAGCAGACAGTGTTGTACAATCTCTATTCGTTTTGAAGTCAAGTTTGACCATTGGCTTCATATGGCTGGTGGCCTTTGGCTGTGGGGCCTGGAGAACCACTGCAGCTGGGCAGTGCTGGGTGCACTGCAGGAGGTGTTTCCAGGCCTCATGGGTGTAGTTTGAGCAATCAGGACAGTTGTCAGTGGATGTGGGATGAAGCCAGAGCCTTCCCCTGGCTCAGACCACCAGTGACCATCCCCTCTTCCTAGCACACGAGCCATGAGCTGTCTTCTCAGTTCCCTGCACATCCCTCGCCTACTCTTGCCTGGTACCCTGGGGAGGTCTTTGATGCACCAGGTCTTGTTCCTTGGCCAGAAGTCTTCTCTGTGGAGCTAGGGGATAGCATCCAAAAGTCGTGTGTCTCAAACAGAGATAAATTCACCCATCACAGACAACTGGAAGAGGCAGTTAATGAGTATGTGCTGGCTGCAGAAACATCCATCCCTCCTCTGCTGCAGCATGGGGAACTCAGATCTAGGTGCCAAACAGGCCTCTCAACCAGGGCTGCTCCATCCTCTCTTTGCCAGGGGTACTGCAACATGGTTATCACTTCCTTTTATTTCAAACTCTTCCTTCCTTGCCCTCCCCACATCTGGTATGTCAGCAGAGACCTGACCTCTACCTACCAAGGTTTTCCTTAGATATCCTTCACCCACTGCTTATAGTGGGAGCACTGGGGGCTATGGCCACTGGATGAAGATCACTCTTCCAACTGGAGTGTTTCAGCCTGACAAAGACTATTTGGGTGGCCTGTGAGCTAAAGCAGATCAGATTAGAGGAGGTAGCGAGCCCTTCTGGCCTCAGACCAGGACAGCTCAGGGCAGAGTTGGAGGGCACGAGCCACTCTCCTTGCTGATGTGACTTTGCTTTCCATCCCAGGGGCTGTGTGATAAGGTGATGGGCACAGGATGGAGAAGGCAAGTGATCACCAAGCGTAGATGCTGGGATGGGAGCAGAGCTGGGGCTGGTGCTGCTATGGCTGGGCAGAAGCGGGATGCAAACCACCCTTGGCGGGGTGAGGAGGCTGCACCTCTCTCTCAGCTGCCCCCCAGCACCCTCCACGACCCCACGTCTGCCCGGCAATCTCCCTGCACGATGCCGGGGCAGGGGGGAGGCAGCGAGCTGCGAGCACAAACGCCTCCCCTTGAAATTCTCCCCCGGGTCTGGGCGAGGAGCCGGCAGAATTTCCCAGAGATGAAATGCAGGGAGCAGCGTTCCCAGAACCAGGGGAGGGGCTGGCGAGGGAGGATTAGAGCCGTCTTGACAGTGCACCACTGCGACTGTCTCCCAGCCAGGCCCGTTACCTGCTGGGACACTCAATTTGCCATTGTTCCCGCGGTGTCACACTGTATTACCAGCATAATGCAGAATGTTTCCGCCGGCCAGCGTACCCACGGCACAGAGCACTGGCATTCCCCAGGAGCACCTCGTAGCAACGGGGCAATGTTCCCCTGTCCTGCCGTCACCCTCCAATCCCGCCAGCCCGGCTGGGAAATCCCTATTGATGGCTCTCCCCAGCCCCCCGCCACCGGATCAGAATGGCTAAAGGGCGTGTGAATGCTGCAGCAATTTGAAACGACTGCAGCGCTGGGATGGTATCGCTCGCCCTGCCTCACAGTAGGGGAGGAAGCTTAGCTCTTTCTCATCGGTATAAGCTTATTTTTCTCTCTCCCTCTCTCTTTTCCCTCCCCCTCCCTTTAAGCTGCTGAGTTTATATCAAGACGGCCCCCTGATCCCACACACCCCTGTTTAGATGCAAATGACTGCAAGTGTCATGGCTGAGAAAAGCCATGGGTTATCTTGGTGCGGGTCTGCCTTTTCACAGCTCGTGTCAGGGGCTTAGCTGAACACACAAGGACCCCCAAAGGCAGCCCAGAGCCCAGCTGCCTTTCCTGCACCTGGTCCCGCTGCCGTCGCTCCCCTCGCAGCCACTCACAGAGAGATGCTGCCCTGGCCGGTGCTGTCAGCAAAAGGCTGGAGGCCAACTGGGCTTGAGGAGGACCCATGGTGTCTTCCTGGAGAGGGAGAGCGAGGGAAGGGCAGCTGTGATGGGAGGAAGAAGAGGAAGAGTGGGTTCTCCTGTTGCTCAAGATGTGGGGAAGCGCATGAGAGCCAGTCCTACAGATCCATCCCTGCCTGCCTGTGGCTCAGAGACCTCTTCATCCCAGGAGTTAGCCTTCAGATATCCATGGGGCACTCCTGCCCTGCACACTCACAACCAACACTTTCTGGACACTGGACTTTAACCAACACCTCAGACTTTATCCCTAACACCGAGCATGGTAATCACTTGCCCTCCCAGGGCAGCAGTAAGTGACCTGGCTGTTGGCTCCACCTTGGCTTTGGGGTTGGACTTTGCTGGAAGAGACATTGTCTTTTAATAAAAACTGACCTTTAAAAAGAAAAGGGAGGGAGAAGAGAGAGGGGGGGGGAAAGCAGGTTTTTCCTCCCTCCATGTTCCAGACTGCACACCTGCAGTATAAATCATCTTGGAGAATTTTGCCTGTAAAAACATGATCTTACCCCAAAAAAGCCCTGCTTGTTTGGGGGATTTTTTTTCTTCTTCTTTTTTTCTTTGCCATAGCCCAGGTTAAAAATAAAGCCGTGCAACCCAGAAAGCTTGCAGGAAGATCATCAATAGCCCTAGGAAACCACAGCCTCACCAGCTGCAACTGCCACATGTTTTATAGCAAAAACCTCATGAGTTTGTGCCTTGGGTACAGCACATGGGAGGAAAATGGGGGGAGCCCTTGGTTGGGGTCGGTGTGGAGCAGCCCCCGCATAGGAGCCCATCCATCCCCTGGGGTTTCCCTGTGCTGTGTTCACTGTTGATGGCTTTGCTGTGAGGTTGAAGCCACAAGGGGTGCTGAAAGGAGAGATGAGTCATAGGGTGAAGCTGGGAAGGGAAGTGAGGTGGGGATGTGATGCGGGGTTGGGGACAGGAACCCCTCAGGCTATTTCAGGGAGAGATCCCCTCTCCTCCTGCACTAACACCAGCCCATGAAGCCTGGGTGATGTGACCAGGAGGAGGAACCAAGAGAGGCCTGAATGTGTGTGCTGCAGCCATGGCAAACAGCTCCATGGTGCTCCCACACTCCATGACTCTTCAGACTAAGCTCTGCATGAATGCAAGCAGCTGCCATTAACATTCTTGCAGCTCCTTTAAAATGAAATTATCCTCAATTTCTTTTCAAGCTGTATCAGGAATTCTTTTCCAGCCCATTGTAGTGGAGGACTAGACCTTTGAAGCTTTTTCCAAAATCACTTCAATCCACCCAAGGGACTGGTAGAGAGGGAGATTAGCCTAAATGTTGCTCTTTGATACTTTGAGGTGATTTCATCCAGGTAGTTATCATAGCTTAAATGCTGGCTATTTTAGGCTTAGTATTTAATGCCTATTGGCCCAGTGCACAGTGCAAACTGCAGTAGTGATTGTCATCTCAGTTGGAGTCTTGTTATTAATTAATGATTCTCAGTTTGTGGGGTTACACCCCTCTGTGTGTCCTGGAAGCCAAGGAGAAGTGAGCACAGGATCAGCTGCTGCAGATGCTCAGGTCTCCATCAGCAGAGGGGTGGCAGCAGGGACAGGGAGGGGATTGTCCCTCTCTGCTCTGCCCTCCCCCAGCTGGATCCTGTGTCCAGAGCTGGGGCCCAACACAAGAAAGATGTGGGGCTGTTGGAGAGGGGTCAGAGGAGCCAGGGAGATGCTCAGAGGGCTGGAGCAGCTCCCCTCTGGAGAGAGGCTGAGGGAGCTGGGCTGGGTCAGCCTGGAGAAGAGAAGGCTGTGGGGGGACCTCATTGCAGCCTGCCAGTGCCTGAAGGGAGATTATAAACAGGAGGGGAATCAACTTTTTAAAAGGACAGATAATGGCAGGACAAGGGGGATGGATTAAAGCTAAAGGAGGGAAGGGTGAGATTGGATATTAGGGGGAAGTTTTTTACAGAGAGAGTGGTGAGGGGCTGGAACAGGCTGCCCAGGGAAGTAGTGGGTGCTCTATCCCTGGGGGTGTTCCAGGCCAGGTTGGATGGGGCCCTGGGCAACCTTGTGTAGCTCCAGGCCTGAGGTTGGTGTCCCTGCCTGTGGCAGGGGGTTGGAGCTCTGTGATCCTTGGGGTCCCTTCCAACCCAGCCCAGTCTATGATTCTATGATTCTATGACTTGGCCAGAGGTGAAAGGTGTGTCCAGCAGTGATGGCACACCTCAGTTCCAGGTTATGGGCTCAGAACTCTTTGTTCCTGTTGCTGCTGCATCAAAGGAAGATGAGCCAAGAGCTTGGGAGAAGGCAATGCTGTGGAGTGTCCAGCCATCCCACCCGCAGCCCCCTCATCAGAGATGGCAGTGTTGGTCCCCAGGTTACTCGTGGCTAAGAGATTAATCAGGGCAGGACAAAAGCTTCTTCACCACCCCCATCATCTCCTCCTCCTGCTGAGACAGCACTACCTGACAGGGTTGTGTTTCTCCTCTGCCACTGCTCCTGCTGAAAACTTGGGGGGAATCTCAAATGATTTCATCGTGGCACAGATGAAATGAGTCCCACCCCATCTCCTCTCATTAATTCTCCAGGCAGCAGGGAAAAGGCATTAGCACATTTCAAAGATGTAAATAATAACCACAATCAAATGGGATGCACTTTGATGTATCGTTAGCTGCAGATGATACTGTTTATTTTTAACTGCTCTACTTACAGGCTAGCAAGACATGAGGATAAATACATTCTTCCCCCAGCTAACAGCCTGGCTGTATGGTTTAGGAGACTATGGATGCATCACAGCTTGATTGGAAGAGCCATATGACAAATGTGCTCAGTAATTTCTCTCCATTTATCAGGAGAGTTGCAGAGCTCTGGGTGATATTTTACTTGTCAGCTCAGAACACACAGAGGTGTTGAGGCATGTTCACATGGGAGGTGTTTTCCTCTAGTCCTTGCAGCCCAAAGAATCTGAAAATATTCTTCATAATTTCAAAGTTCAGCTCGCTCATTATGGGGTGGATGGTTCATATCCAGGTTGGTTTTTTCTAAGTGCTTTCACACTGATGGGAATGGTGGTGAGAGATTTGCAGTGTCTGAATGGTGTAACTGCCCTTTCATACTGTGCTGATGGTTTTTATGGTAGTTTAAAAGAAAAATTAAAACTTTCTGATCTTGTAAATGATGAGGTTTAGGACATGCTTTTATGAGGCAGCAAGGTCTAGTGTGGCAAGACTCTGTAACAAGTTAAGCTGTAATAAATGCAGCAGCTAGCCTAAAATACATCCTGGCAGGAGAGAGGGGAATTGAAGCTTATGGTCCCTAATTAGCACTGAAAAATGGCTTTACAACCCTGATTGCTGCAAAGAATTGCACTTTAACCCAAGTGAGTATTGAGACATGCTACTGAGGTGCTGTTATTGGAAGGCTGAAGCTTGAGGAAAAAAAATACCATGAGCTGTTGGTATAGAGGGAATGACAGCTTTGTAAGGAAGATTCACTGGGAGATATGCACACTCCAGGAGGACATTGGGAAACAATCTAGTGTCCTAGCTTTCCACACTAATTTCCCCAGTTTCTTACAGGCCATGCCATAAGATTCCCATTTCCAAAGTGGCACTGGAGGGAATAATTTCCTGTTCAATAACCAGCCTTCACTGGATGGCAGAGACTCAGCATGTGTTGGCACCAATGAAGCTGGGAATGGTTTTGGGTGCATTTATGAAGCTGTGAAACCAAGATGCTATCTGCAGATGTCCCTTGTGCTGAGCTTGGCATGGAGTCAGTGGGAGGCATGTGGTGGGCACCATGGTTTAGGCAGGATCCTGGTACAGACAGAGTCCTGTGAATGGTCAGCTCCTTCTCCCTGGGAATGGGGAAGAAGGCATAACAGAAACTTCCTGGAGGCCCTCAAACCCATGGTCGTGCCACGGACAGCACGAGTGTGTTTGGAGTCAGAAGATGCCTGGGAGCAGCCCTGAGTCCCCATGGTCTGCAGGCTTTTGGGGAAGGAGAGAAGGCAACACTGTGGACCTGCTGTGCTTCCAGGCAGGCACTGCTTCCTTTCTACCCACAGGAGCTCAGCACATCAAATCTTCAGGGAAGGTTCCTCCAGGAGGAACAAAGCTGCAGCTGTGAGTTGACTCTGATGACTTCCATGTATCATTCCCTTTTGTCATCAGTACCAATGTAGAAAGTCATAGGATGGGGTGGAGGGGAGATCTTTATCTACCATATAGTTCAGTTTCGTGGGAATGATTTTTAATCTAAGGTCTTGGCTTGCTAGTGAGACATCTGAGATATGGGACAGGTTATCTGCCACTGAAGTCCTCCAGAACACTCTTTTCAGGCCATATTTGACTTCAGGGTGGGTTATAGGTGCCCAGCTGTCTTGGAGCACATCATCTTGCTTTTCTCAGTGTAATGCCCAGGCTGTGACCTCACTGGAAACCCCCACTTCGTTGTGACTCATCAACATCCTTCCCCTGTGCCTGGTCTGTTCAGTGGGTCTAGAAAGGTGGCCTTTCTAGAGGAGGAGATGAAGGGCAAGCATGTGTTTGAAGAGAGGAGAGGGAAAACATATTTATTCTCCCCCTTTTTGTTCCCAGCCCTGTTTTGGGCTTGTCTGTGAAGGGAGATGTGGAAATCCCAATAAAGCTTGGTTAGGATTTCAACTGTGGCTTCTCAGTGGCAGTGGCTATTCTCATCTTGCCCAGTGGTCTCCCAGGGTAGACCATGCATGCTGCAAAGGACCCATCTAGACCCCAAGGAACCTGATTGCTATTTGGATGTGCTGGGCAGGGAGGATGGAGCCCATGGATCCAGAACATGTGAGAATGTGTGAGGCTAGACCTTCCCCTTTCTGTATTTTATCCCACTGAGAGCTCCTGGGGTGGGAACAGACCCATCCCTCATAGAATCATAGAATGGCATGGGTTGGAAGGGACCCCAAGGGTCACAGAGCTCCAACCCCCTGCCACAGGCAGGGACACCAACCTCAGGCCTGGAGCTACACAAGGTTGCCCAGGGCCCCATCCAACCTGGCCTTGAACACCCCCAGACACAGGGCACCCACCCCCTCTCTGGGCAGCCTGTTCCAGCCCCTCACCACTCTCTCTGCAAAGAACTTCCCCCTAATATCTAATCTAAACCTTCTCTCCTTTAGCTTCACTCCATCCCCCTTGTCCTGCCAGTCTCTGCCCTTGAACAAGCTGATTCCCCTCCTGTTCCTCTGCTCCCTTCAGGCACTGGCAGGCTGCAATGAGGTCCCCCCACAGCCTTCTCTTCTCCAGGCTGACCCAGCCCAGCTCCCTCAGCCTCTCTTTGTAGGGAAGCTGCTCCAGCCCTCTGAGCATCTTCGTGGCTCCTCTGACCCCTCTCCAACAGAGTGCAGAAAAAGTTAGACAACAGAAATTGGAGAAATTAGGGTTGAAAACTGGGACACCTGACTCCTTCCCCAGTGTGTTCTCAGCAGGACATTGAGGGTCTCCAAAAATGGAGATGTGACAGCTCTACCCACCTTGGCAAACCCATTCCCCAAACAGACATCCCCCTTGAGTGCTTACCTTTGTCCAGGACTGGCCCAAAGATGGCCAGGCTGTCATCGATGGTGGTGCAGTTCCAGCGGCGCCCCCGAAACTGGTGCTGGCACTCCTGGATCCCCAGCTTCACCCCCTCGGCCACGCTGGGCATGATCTCAATGTAGTTGCGGCAGAAGCGGAGCTGCTTGGGGACCAGGCCAGGGATGGAGCCACAGAGGATGGGCTGGGACCCCAGGGAGCTGTACTGCTGACCTAGTGCAAGGGACCTGCAAGGAGCAGAGGACAGTGTGAGAGGTGGGAAACCAGCTGTCACTACTACTGGTACTGCCCCCACGACCATTCCAGGGGGGATGTGATGAGCCAAGGTGAACCAAGAGTTCAGGGAGACAAAGTACTGAGAAAGGATAATTTAATAAGGAAACAAGAGGCATCCTACTGAGGAACAGTGGTGTGATCTTCACACCTGAAGACAACCTGGTCCTTCGTGGGCCCAGAAGGGACTCAGCTCCCTACCTGGAGGCACCCACAGCCATTCAGTGCACTCCCAAGTACCTGAGACATCTCCATGGGGCTGGTGGATCTGACAAAGGACAATGCAAAGAGCTTTATCCTTGCAGCTTTATCTCTCTGGAGGCTGGGGACTTCCCTGGGGTGTCTCAGCTGTCAGGAGACACTGACAGGAGAACCTCTGAATTGTGGCTAAGGTGGGAAGTGGCCTGTCCCATGCCACGTTCATCAGCAAAGGGATGCATTTGGTGGAGAGGGGCTGCTCTGGGGTCAGGCACTCAGCACCACTCAGCTCTGACTTTGTGTGACTTTGTGGACAGGCTGGAGAGCTGGACAGGGAGAAACCAGATGAGATTCAACAAAAGCAAGTGGAGAGTCTGGCACCTGGGGAGGAATAACTGCTGGAATCAGGACAGGCTGGGGGGGAGCTGCTGGAGAGGAGCTCTGTGGAGAAGGCCCTGGGGGTGCTGGTGGGTGACAGGGTGGCCATGAGCCAGCAGTGTGCCCTGGGGCTGAGAGAGACAATGGGATCCTGGGGGGCATCAGGAGGAGTGTGGGCAGCAGGTCACAGGAGGGGATCCTCCCCCTCTGCTCTGCCCTGCTCAGGCCCCAGCTGGAGTGTTGTGTCCAGTGCTGGGCTCCCTGGGATAAAAAGGACAGGGATCTCCTGGAGAGAGTCCAGAGAAGGGCTACGAAGATGATGAAGGGCCTGGAGCATCTATCCTGTGAGGAAAGGCTGAGAGAGCTGGGGCTGTTCAGCCTGGAGAGAAGAAGACTCAGGGGGGACCTAATCAATGTTTATAAATATCTTAAGCATGGGGTGCAGGGGGAATGGCCAGCCCCTTTTCAGTGTCTGTGGGGACAGGACAAGGGGCAATGGCTGCAAATTGGAGCACAGGGAGTTCCACACCAACCTGGGGAAGAACTTTTCCCCAGTGAGGGTGAGGGAGCCCTGGGACAGGCTGCCCAGGGGGTGTGGAGTCTCCTTCTCTGGAGAGATTCCAGACCCATCAGGACACCGCCCTGTGCAGTATGAGCTGGGGAGCTGCTTTGGCAGGGGGTTGGACCCCAGGAGCTCTTGAGGTCCCTTCCAACCCCTACAACTCTGTGATGCTGTGATTCTGTTCCATAGTTCTCTTGTACTATGGAGTCTGCAGTTGGACAAGGGTACTTGAGATGAGGTCTCAGCAGTGCTGAATAGAGGAGAAGGTTCTCTTCTCTCTGCCTGCTGGGAAACCTTTTCCTTGTGCAGCCCTAATGGTGCATTGCTGCTTCATGGCCAAATATTTGTTCACCAGCCTCGCCCCCAGGTCTTTTTCTGTGTGCTGCTGTGTAGCTGGTCGGCCCCCAGCCTTTACGGGTGCTTGGGCTTGTTCCTCCTCTGGTTATTTCTTCCCAGCTCCTCTCATTGATTGTTCTGCCTGCCCACTGTTCGGCCTTTAGAGCTCCCCTTGAATGGCAGCTCAACCATCTGGGGTACTAAATGCTTCTCCCAGATTTTTGTGTTTTTCCCTAACCTGCCTGCTCACACCTGAAGATGACACATGAGCTAAGAGTCATGTTATTGTCATTGGTTAATTCAAGCTGGGAGACACCATGGGAGGTCTTTAGTCCAACCTCCTGCTCAGAGCAGGGTCAGCATCCAAGTTAGATTAGTTTTCTCAGGGCTTTGCCCTTCTAGATTTTGAAAACCTCCAAGGACAGAGATGCCACTGCCTTCTGGGACCTGTGGTTGACCATCCTTGTCCAGAACTGCTCTTCCAGTCTGGAGTCTCAGGCTAGATGCTGATGACATCAGTAATTGGTTGAATTAATTGCACACTAATGATTGTAGGATGTAAAGGGGATCCCAGGGGATCAGAGCAAAACCCATTTGAAGTCCAGGTCTGAGATCCCAGGGACACAGCTTGCCTCTGTGTGGATTGAACACAGAAATCACAGAAGCTCGTGGGGAGGGAGCAAAATCCTTCGGAGGGGAAGTATCACAGGGTGGATGTGGGATAGATGGGAGAGACATGGACAATTTTTGAAGCACAGACCACCACTCCAAGGCTGCCAACTGCAGGAACAACAGACCCCATACTTTCCTTTCTTTAGGTGCTAGTGTCCTGACCCGATGTTTCTCATGCTCCCACCACTCAGAGGAAATAACCATTTCCTACCCCAGCTCCACTGCCCCCAGCTTCCCCCACACAAGGTGATGGATGCATTTTCCCAGCATCAACTTGCACACTCAAGGGCAGGAGCTGTAACAGCCAGGCAGCTCCTCTGGGCTGGGAGTTTCCCTTTCATTGCTGCGTGTCCAAGTGTGAGCAGACAGATGTGCAGATAAAGGTAGGCTTTTGTGTGCGCGCGTGAGCGCAGCTCGCAACACAAGGAGCATGAGTGCCTATGGCAAACACATGGGAAATCCCTTTTCTCTCTTCTCTGCTTAATCCCTTAAATCTCTCAGGAGTCCCGACACTGTCTGTCAGGCCAGTGACTCCTTTTGTTCCCAGCCCATAGCGCTAGGCGCAGCAGAGCCGGGGATCCAGCCGCCTGAGTTGACTCTCTGTGGTTCCCCATGGTCTGGGATGAGCTTTTGATGCCCTGAGAGTAAATGATCCTGTGCAGATCCTCTTTCTGCACATTGCTGGAGGGTGCATCCTTGCATCTTTGACAAGGTGACTCATCTTCACATTGCTTTGGCATGGGAGATGCTGTGCCCACCCCATCCACATGATCCTTCCTACAGGGATGGCCAGCAAACTCATCTATTTGGGACACTGTCGGGGAAGGCAGCAGGCCTGCTCGCGGCCTAGCTCTCTTCACCCAAGACATAGGCCCTGACAATATTCTTTTGTTCCCATGAGACAGGAAAAGTTCCTCATGCTGAGAGGATCCTAATAATCACACTCTCAAAAACACAGCAGCCTTGTTGATAAGGGTACAGGCTGCCCTAAACCAAGAAGCAGCTATGGGAAGGGATTTGGGAGTAACAGAACATGTTAGGAACCAGCCATAACAAGAGGGTCAAAACAGCAGGTGTGAGGATGCTTTTAGGTATTAAAGGTAAACTAAGGATGTTTAGCTAGAAGAGGTTTATCAGAACTCATTATAATTACTAACCAATCAATATGGTGTGAAGTGTGTGTAAGCAATTGGCAGTTTTTTAGCTTGCCATGTTTGCAGTAAGAAAGGTCTAGAATCTGGGTGATTTCACCTCATAAAATGGCTTCCTGGCTTCACCTAAAATTCATATATTAAATTGCGTGTTGCTCCCTGCTGGATGCCACACTGGTGTCTTAACTTTGACTGGGTGTTATGTCTGGGATAATATTAATATCTTTTAATTCTTGCAATTTGCTGGCTGCAGCCCTGTGTGAACAGGGTAGGACACAGATTCTTGGGTTCATCTGAAGATCAAGACAAGCAAGAGGGGAAAAAAAAATGGCTTTGCAAGTCCAAGCATGCAATATGAATGCACATGTGAACTTGAGAAATGCCAGGCCTTGACTGAGTATGGAGAACAGACAGAAAAGATGACAGAATTCAAACAAGGAACATTTCAGTTTGCTAGGGAGCTGGATAGCTTTGATGAATCTCATGCCTTTAGTCATAAATCACCCACTATTTAATCTCTGCTGAACATGTCTTGAGTTTTGAGCTTTTCTGTGGGGTCGACTCTTGTGTCTCTGGTAGTTACCACAGACTCTCCACCAAACTTTGCCAGCATTGGTGCACTCTGCAAAACAGGCTGGAACTTCATTTTAAAAAGAAAAGAGAGAAGTTTAGCTGCTTAAGCATTAAAGGCTGATATCCCAGACAAGGGCAAGTCAGATGGGCATGGATATGGATGGGAAGGAATAACTGTTTGAATCTGTACAGGCTGGGAGTGCCCTGCTGGAGAAGAGCTCTGTGGAGAAGGAACTGGGGGTCCTGCCAAAGCAGGGTCCCTAGGACAGGGCACACAGGTCAGTGTCCAGACGGGGCTGGAATATCTCCAGGGAAGGAGACTCCACACCCCCTGGGCAGCCTGTCCCAGGGCTCCATCACCCTCACTGGGGAAAAGTTCCTCCCCATGTTGCTGTGGAACTCCCTGTGCTCCAACTTGCAGCCATTGCCCCTTGTCCTGTCCCCACAGACCAAAGAAAAGGGGCTGGCCAATTCCCCCTGTATCCCATCCTTCAGATATTTATAGACATTAACAAGGTTCCCCCTGAGTCTTCTTCTCTCCAGGCTGAACAGCCCCAGCTCTCTCAGCCTTTCCTCATAGGATAGATGTTCCAGGCCCTTCATCATCTTCGTAGCCCTTCTCTGGACTCTCTCCAGGAGATCCCTGTCCTTTTTATCCCAGGGAGCCCAGCCCTGGACACAACACTCCAGGTGGGGCCTGAGCAGGGCAGAGCAGAGGGGGAGGATCCCCTCCTGTGACCTGCTGCCCACACTCCTCCTGATGCCCCCAGGATCCCATTGTCTCTCTCAGCCCCAGGGCACACTGCTGGCTCATGGCCACCCTGTCACCCACCAGCACCCCCAGGTCCTTCTCCACAGAGCTCCTCTCCAGCAGCTCCCCCCAGCCTGTCCTGATTCCAGCAGTTATTCCTCCCCAGGTGCCAGACTCCCCACTTGCTGTTGTTGAACCCCATCTGGTCTCTCCCTGCCCAGCTCTCCAGCCTGGCCAGGTCTCTGGATGGCAGCGCAGTGTCCTGCCTGTCAGCCACAAACAAACTCTTCAGTCTGGTCTGGGTTCTAGGAGCTGCTGCTGCTTCTTAGGAAGTAAAGTGGTGCAAAACAGATGGGAGAGAGTGGTTGTGTCACAAAAATTGCCCCAAGGTCACCTGAGATTGGCAGTTCATGCAGGAAAGAGAAGGACAGGACTGAACAGGCAGCAGCCTCCATAGAGAGATGGAGCATGTAATGCTCTGACCAGCCATGGTGGGGGGGGGGGGGGGCTTCCTTGCTGAAGAGGGCTCAAGTCCAGGCTCAACTGTAGGCAGGCAAAACCTGGGGAGGCAGATTGCCCTGCTCCCCTGAGCTGGACTTGCAGCTGATGGCTGTGGTTGTGTGGCCACCTGGAAAGTCCTCACTACATTGCCTCCTCCTCAAATCTGTTGGAATAGGGAAGAGGTGAGGTCCTCCCAAAGACCCTGCATTGACCATGCAAAGTTGAATGAGTGATGTCAGCCCCCCAGCTCCATTACTGACACTGAATTTGGGGCTGGCCAGGCCAGCATCTGGGAGGGGAGACACCAGTTTCTCCAGATGTCCTTGAGATGGGATGACCTCAGCTGGTTTCTAAGGGCTCAACAAACCTTGTCCCAAATTACAAATTACAAATGCTAACTGGGCATTGAATCAGGGTGGTGAGACTGTTGGAGGCACTGTGGCAGGAAAATGAGGTGCTCAATGTGTGGATGGATGGCAGGGAAGGCAAGAAGAGGCTTGTCCTGCAGACAGGCTGGCAGGGACTGGATTATGTTAAACTCTGAGCATTTAATCCCAAGGAGACATGAGTGGGAAGGAGGTTAATGGGTGCAGCAGGAAGCAAAAAGGGAAATCCAAAGAAGGAAAAGGTAGGATGAGGCTCCAGGGAGCATCAAAGTGGTGTTGGAAGGAGGTAGCTGGGTAGGGGGGAGCTTGCCCTGCTTGGTGTGGGTGCATGTTTACACTCAGGGGAATATTAACCATCATTTTATGTATTTCTCACTCCATGATTTCAACCATTTAAAAAGTTGCCAATGGATGCCCAGAAGCAACAGAGCATCCCTTCTGAAGAGGGATTGTGTTTTATCTTCTTCCTACACTCTTAAAAACAGTCACTGTTGTCCATGGGATGTGGTTTCCCTCACTCTATTAAGTGTTTAATGATGCTTAGGGGCAGGGAAGCTGCATTGCTCAAACCCCAAACATTTGTTCAAGGCTTATATCATGAGGGGGTTTCTTAGCTGAAAGTCGGAGTGACAGGGGGATGGTGTGGTCAGTTTTTTCAGTGTCTAAACCTCAAATGTGTTTTCTTCAGTCTCCCACTCATCTACCAAATCACCTACGGAATATTTGCCATCTCAAATGCCTGAATTTTGCAGGTAATGTCCACTGGTACATTGTGGTAGCACAGGAAGGTGCTAACCCCCACATTGATTAAAACTGAAGGAAGGGTTAGATTGGATATTAGGGGGAAGTTCTTTGCAGAGAGAGTGGTGAGGGGCTGGAACAGGCTGCCCAGAGAGGGGGTGGGTGCCCCGTGTCTGGGGGTGTTCAAGGACAGGTTGGATGGGCCCTGGGCAACCTTGTGTAGCTCCAGGCCTGAGGTTGGTGTCCCTGCCTGTGGCAGGGGGTTGGAGCTCTGTGATCCTTGGGGTCCCTTCCAACCCAGGCCATTCTATGATTCTATGATTCTGTGTGCTGGCCTGATCCCGGGCAAGTCACAGGGTGCTCACAGCAGTGCCAGGCTGAGCCCACATGTTGAGCAGGCCCAGGATCCTCTTCCACTGAGCACGTTTGGGTTGGGATGAGCCTATGGCACATGAGAGATGCCTGGTTGAATCCCACCCCTGCCAAGGAGATGTAGACTTTGGTGTCTGAGGGCAATGTCCCATTGGTGGGCCAGTAATTCTGTGGGGTTCATCTGGACAAAGGCCTGGCTGCCCTGGGATGGTGCTGGGGATGGCTCTGCTCCAGGGGAGGTTGGACTGTGGACTCCTAAGCATCCATTCCCTCCAGCACTGCTGTGACTTGGCATAACAGGCTCTGGTTTTGGAGAAAAGGGGAAGCATCTTTCCTCTCAGTGGCAGGACTGACAGCACTGGGAGTGATGCTGGCAGGGGCTGCATGAGGACAGGCCATGACCTGGGACTGAGGAGAAGGAGGTGCAAACCCCTGCACCTCAGCAGCTATACAGACACTGATGAATAACTAAATGACCACATGGTTCTGCTTTGGGTCAGTATTTCAGCACTGTCCTGTTCCCTGTGTTTGCTGCCACAGCAACCCAGCAGATTTCATTTTGACAAGGAGAAAACAGCCTCAGGTTTGCACAGGCAGGAGACCTGCTGTTGGCTGGATGCAGCAAACTCCCATGGTAGCCTGTTTGCAGAGATCTGATCATATCCTGTGTCCTTTCATGGGCTGGAGATGGCAACCCTCATCTGTGAGAAGCATGGCTCTTCAGACAGGGCAGTGGAAGAGGAACACCCAGGATGCTGCTGGTAACCTGTGTGGCTGAATCTCAGTGATGCCATTCATGGTCTTGCCTGGCAGGGATGGTGAGGTCCATGGGCCCTGGGAGGGATTAGTGCCTTGCAAGAATTGCTGCCAGCAGAGTTTAAGTTCTTTGATGTGAAAGTTTTTAGGGAAATGCAAATATTTCCAGTAAAAACTAGTCCAGCCTAAGACCAGACTTTGGTGGGTGAAGGTTACCCTGGGTGATGAGTACAAGGGCCAGGACATGTTGGGTGCTGTTACCCAGCATCAGAGTTTCAGAAAGCATTGATTTTCTTAAAACTTTGCTCCTAATCTGAGTATGATGGACACTAAAGAGATAGGACCTCCTGTTCTCCCTGTCACTGGAATCAGGTTCACTTCTCTACTTTAAACTCCAGGAGGCTGTAACTGGTGGAGAAAAGCAAACACTGATGTAAACATCTAGTCCATGTAAAGTTCCTGAAGAGGAGAGGTATCACACTCCAGAAAGCTCCATTGACTCCACAGGGACTTACTGAGTTAGTGTTCTGACTCTTTAACAGGTCAGATTGCTTTGGGCTTGGATCAAGAGACATGCCAGACCTGGCACAAGGGAAAGGGTGGGGAGTGCTTGGCAGGGAGGACCAGGTGCTGGGAAAGGGGAGAGAAACAGAGTTGGTCCCTTTCATGGAGGCCTAAGCTGTTAGACTGACTTTGCTGCATTAGGTACCTTCTCTCTAAGAGGAAATCACCTGAGTTTGGTTGAAGGAATGCAAAACCCTTAGAGAACACCTAATCTCAACTTCAGTATTCATCTCTGGGGGCTGCAGTTGTATGTGGAAAGCTCTGGAATGCCCATTGGAAGGGAAAGAAAGAGTGGATGATGCCAAAGGATCAAGTTCCTCAAGAATGTTCTTGTTGGACACTACCTGGCTGTGACTGCCCAGCTGCCTTCTGTGGCACTCTGCTTTCCCCTGCCATGACATCTCTTTCCCCCAGTACTGAGGAAGAATAAACCAGGATGGGAACTCCAAGGTGAGTCATGAGCCAGAAACAGGACCTAAGGCAGCAGTGCAAGGACACTGCTGGCACCAGGGTGGTCACTCAAGGACACCCTCTTTGACATGCCTGTTGCACTTGGGCCGGAAGAATCCCAGCCATAGATACAGACTGGGAGAAGAGCTCCTGGGGAGCAGCCTTGTGAGAAGGTCCTGGGGATTCTGGTGGATGAGAAACTGAACATGAGCAGCAGTGGCTCTTGGAGCAGCTGCCCTACAGAGAGAGGCTGAGGGAGCTGGGCTGGTTCAGCCTGGAGAACAGAAGGCTGTGGGGGGACCTCATTGCAGCCTGCCAGTCCCTGAAGGGAGATTATAAACAGGAGGGGATTCAACTTTTTAAAAGGATAGACAATGTCAGGAGAAGGGGGATGGATTAAAGCTAAAGGAAGGTTTAGATGAGAGATTAGGGGGAAGTTTTTTACAGAGAGAGTGGTGAGGGGCTGGAACAGGCTGCCCAGAGAGGGGGTGGGTGCCCCATCCCTGGGAGTGTTCAAGGCCAGGTTGGATGGGGCCCTGGGCAACCTTGTGTAGCTCCAGGCCTGAGGTTGGTGTCCCTGCCTGTGGCAGGGGGTTGGAGCTCTGTAATCCTTGGGGTCCCTTCCAACCCATGCCATTCTGTGATTCTATGATTCAGCACAGCCATTTTTGGGAACCCAGTGTCCTTCCTCCATCCCCTGCATGAGAAACTCTGGGATTCATGTGAGGTCTTCACTTATCATCCTGTTATTTGAATTACTGAGCTGACTTTAAAACTTCTCACACACAGTGCTCTTACATCCTTCCATGTCTATCCATCACCTGACACCTGATGGGCATCTTCCCCAATGCTGATGGAGGAGCTAACCTTTCCTAAGAGAGTGATGGGGAGGATTTATTTCCTCACACTACAGCTGCATCCAGGCACCCCTAATGCTGCCCAAGCACATCCTCCTCCTTTTGCTGCCTCTGTCAGTGCAGCCACTGTTGATATGTGCAGAGAACCACGATGGCAGAAATCACAGCAAGACACAGACCATCTGGGCTTGTCCTCATCATGATCCCAGGGGACAGGAAGGAAAAAAAAAACCTCCTCACACAGCCAGGCAGGGCTGTGTACTGTGACCACTGAACTTGATCCTTTTACCCCAAGGGTGAGGAATTCAATTGTATTGACTCAAACAGTTCTTTTCAGAAAAAAACACAGGCTGGATTTGAAGACACCCAGTGTTAGAGAGTCTGCAACAACTGTTGGACATTTTCTCTTTTTCTTTGAAAGTTGTGTCTTTGCATTTTGCTGGTCTGAATTCCCACTCACCAGCCATTGTCTTGCCCTCTTCTGCTGGACAGAAAGTCTTAATCTTCCCCTTCTCACTGTAACTAAATAATCTCTCAGAAGTCTTTCCAATAGACTAATCAAACTGTCAACATAAGCCACTGCCTCAGCACACTGCTATTGCTCTTTTGTCCCCTTTCCATGTTTAACATCCTATTTACAACAAGGAGGAGGCTTAAAACACTCCAGTTGCTGCAGTAATGGCTGCAGCATCATGTACTCATGCCTGGGTAAGACAGCACACACTTGGCCAGAACTTGATGAAGGCAACAGAGATACAAAACCATCCTTAGTATGTCCAGGAGGGAAGTTGTAGGCAACCCTCAGAGCCTGGGAGCTGAGTAATCCAATTTCATAAACATGACACTGTCCTCTTCCCCTTTGGATGTCTTATTTAAGGTTGCTGAATGTCAAAGGCAGTGGTTGCATTCTCATGGAGATACCATTGTAGAAGGCTATGGCTCAGTCTATATGAGCTCCACTAAAGCTCTGCATGGCTGCTCCATCAGCTGTCTGCCATTAGAGAAGTCACAGTTCTGATCAGCCTTTGATGTGCCCCAATAATACATTTACACTGCAGTCTCGTGCAGATGCTCTTATCATAGAGTCATGGAATCATGGAATCATGGAATCATAGAATCATAGAATCATGGAATCATGGAATCATGGAATCATAGAATCATAGACTGGGCTGGGTTGGAAGGGACCTCACAGAGCTCCAACCCCCTGCCACAGGCAGGGACACCAACCTCAGGCCTGGAGCTACACAAGGTTGCCCAGGGCCCCATCCAACCTGGCCTTGAACACCCCCAGACACGGGGCACCCACCCCCTCTCTGGGCAGCCTGTTCCAGCCCCTCACCACTTTCTCTGCAAAGAACTTCCCCCAAATATCCAATCTAAACCTCAGATCCAGACTTGGGTTTTCTCCTCTTAGCTCATGTGCACCATAGTAGAGCCTGGAGCCAGGAGTATCTGGCAGGGAGTTTCTTTTGCTCTCCTAAGAAATTCAATCATCTGTATGGGCTGGAACAACAGTTCATCACTGATGTTGGTGTAGATCTGAGAAAGATCCATGGGGGATTTTTGGATCATTGTCAGAGAAGCAGACATTCATTTCTCACAAGAGCATGGACACCACCATGACTGAACGAAAACTGTGGCAAAATTATGACCTGGGCAGGAAGACCTTCAACTTCTGATAAACACTTGTTGCATTTTTTGGAGTGAGGAGAGTCCTAAGTGAAAGAAAATTCATTCTTGACCCTCTGGAATGTTCCTTGTTGTACAGATACAAATGATTTCTGTAGTCACACAGAATCACTCAGTAGCCAGTATCTTTGGGATGGAAGAATCCCAGACATACAGACTGGGAGAAGAGCTCCTGAGGAGCAGCCCTGTGAGAAGGACCTGGGGGTCATGGTGGGTGGGAAACTGAACATGAGCAGCAGTGGCTCTGGCAGCTCACAAGGCCAATGGGATCCTGGGCTCCATCAGCAGAGGGGTGGCAGCAGGGACAGGGAGGTGATTGTCCCTCTCTGCTCTGCCCTGGGGAGGCCCCAGCTGGATCCTGTGTCCAGAGCTGGGGCCCCCAACACAAGGAAGATGTGGGGCTGTTGGAGAGGGGTCAGAGGAGCCACGGAGATGCTCAGAGGGCTGGAGCAGCTCCCCTATGGAGAGAGGCTGAGGGAGCTGGGCTGGGTCAGCCTGGAGAAGAGAAGGCTGTGGGGGGACCTCATTGCAGCCTGCCAGTCCCTGAAGGGAGCAGAGGAACAGGAGGGGAATCAACTTTTTAAAAGGACAGATAATGGCAGGACAAGGGGTATGGATTAAAGCTAAAGGAGGGAAGGTTTAGATTGGATATTAGGGGGAAGTTTTTTACAGTGAGAGTGGTGAGGGGCTGGAACAGGCTGCCCAGAGAGGGGGTGGGTGCCCCGTGTCTGGGGGTGTTCCAGGCCAGGTTGGATGGGGCCCTGGGCAACCATGTGTAGCTCCAGGCCTGAGGTTGGTGTCCCTGCCTGTGGCAGGGGGGTTGGTGCTCTGTGATCCTTGGGGTCCCTTCCAATCCTTGCCAGGCTATGATTACATCATTATATGATTATCTTTCATAGTATCTCTATGGCAAAGCAGATGAAATACATACTAGATGGATGGACTGAAAGGTGGTGGATCACTGGACTGAAAGGCTAGTGGTCAGTAGCTCACAGAGCTCCAACCCCCCTGCCACAGGAAGTGTGTAACTTCCTGAGGTTTTTCCTCACCTGCCCCACTCAGCCAATGTTCACATTTGTTTTCTGTATTAACCCACTTGTTGGTGATGATGTCCACACCACCTTCCTGACCGTGGAAGCACCTTCCTTCCTGCAGCCCCCTTCTTACTTGGTTTGTGGGATTGCCCAGAGCAGGAAGAAGGTCAGACCTGAGCCATTTCACTTTCACTGAGACCCTTTCCCTCTAGTTTCAGAAACCCTTTGCCTGAGGAGTCCCCCAAACAAAGGCCTTCAAACCAGAGCAAGCAGATCCCTCTAGTTTACTATCATTTCCCCTTGTCTGAGCATGGCGTTGAGCAAAGGAAGCTGCTGTTGCATCCCTCACATTATCTCTCTGCCCGCTGGCCTGTGGATTAGTGTTGCTGCAGCAACAGCACTTTTGTAAGATGAGCCCATTCTGGGAGAGCTGCTCCAGTTTGGGTGACTCAGGGCTCTGTCATGGGCTTGAAAGTGATTTGGCATCTGCCTCCACCCCTTTGTCTTGGCATCGCACAGGGTTCTGCTCTGGCTTATTTGCCAGCAAATGCTGGAGGATTGGGGAAGGGGGGGTGTAGGGTGGGGGGGGTGGTGGTGATGGGGGGAGTGGGGGGCAGGGCTTGGGAGCTGGAGTTTGCTTCTCTTCCTAACGAATGCAGCCTGAATAAAGTTGCTGACAAGGGTGTGTGTCCAGGAACTGGGCTTCCTTATTGTTTCTTGTATCAGATATAAATGTTATGTTCAGTGATGCCTGGTCAAAGCAATGTCACTCTCAGTTTAGGAAACACAATCAAGTGATTTGCCATGGGAGAGGATCTATTCTGCAGGGACGGCGATAATATGATTCGCACAGGAATTTACATAAAATGCATATGATTTGCATATGCAAATGAAGGCTTCCAGGCTGTGACCGCAATAAACACAGCAAGATTTTCAGCACTGTAGAAAACCCCTTTCCTCCAAGGAAAGAGAGAGAGAGAGAGAGGATGAAATTTGTTTGGAGGCTTGCTCTCCCCAAATCTGCCAGTCCTGGCAGGACCATAGATTTGCATAGACACCCTGTGTGACCAAGGCCACCTCATTTGTTGGTGCTGCTACCCCCTCGCCAACCCTCCCACTGCCAATCCCACCAAAGGGATAACCACCATGGGGATTCCTTTCATAGCATCATAGAATGGCCTGGGTTGGAAGGGACCCCAAGGGTCACAGAGCTCCAACCCCCCTGCCACAGGCAGGGACACCAACCTCAGGCCTGGAGCTACACAAGGTTGCCCAGGACCCCATCCAACCTGGCCTGGAACACCCCCAGGGATGGGGCACCCACCCCCTCTCTGGGCAGCACCTTCCAGCCCCTCACCACTCTCTCTGCAAAGAACTTCCCCCCAATATCTCCTCTAACCCTTCCATCCTCCAGCTTCACTCCAACCCCCTTGTCCTGCCAGTCTCTGCCCTTGAACAAGCTGATTCCCCTCCTGTTTCTCTGCTCCCTTCAGGCACTGGCAGGCTGCAATGAGGTCCCCCCACAGCCTTCTCTTCTCCAGGCTGAACCAGCCTCCAGGCTGAACCAGCTCCCTCAGCCTCCAAGGCTAGCACTGATGTAAGGAAATATTTCCTACCAGGGAGGAGGAAGTGATGGGACACCCAGTCCAGAATGGGGCATTGCGGAAATGGAGGGAAGGAAAAGAGACCTCTCCCCTCTGGCCAGCAGAGATGTTGGTCATTCCTAGTTGATCAGGCAAACCCTCTCCACATACTTCCCGTTTGGAGTCTCACTGTGGCGTAGCCTTGGTGGTGGCTAACCTTAATAAAAGGCTAGGGCCAAGTGCCTGGAAATCACCTGCTGTGAGCTGCCAGCTTTGGCATTGAAAAAGCATTTGCCCAATGTTCAGATTTTATAGGAACATCCACTTGAACATTGTGGAGGAGAATCACTACATCCACCCAGCAGTCCCATAATTTTGGTTTTAATCTTAGATAGATGCCTGGGTTGACTGTCTTTGGAAAGTCCTTCACTGTACCCTCATGGGGATACAGTGGGGGGGGATGGGGATAGGTTGGGGTGGGATGGGATAGGGGTGAGATGAGGATGGGGATGGGATGCTATGCATGGGGACTTGCTGTGGTCTCCTGAGCTTGGCTCTGCCCATCCTGGGCAGTAGAGCTGAGATAAGGCACCTAGTCCTGGCTCATCTGGATGAAATGGATCTTTAAGTGTTTTATGTAAGATATAACATTGAAAAGTTAAATTGAGTCTTCTGGAAGCCATGGCTAGAATTAGTCCTGCTGGTTTACTGTGGTGATAAAATGATGTCTCTGCCACCCTCTTTCCATGGAGAGTCAGAGAGCAGGGGTATTAGGCAGTCAGAGAGCAGGAGTATTAGGCAGTCAGAGAGCGGTGGTATTAGGCTCTAAAAGGATGAGACACACAAACTACCCTGAATATTGCAGAAATTATTGAACCAGATGTCACAGAGTCTTCTCCAAAGGTCAGCATAGCCACTGTTCTGCCTCCTTCACCAGGAATCTCAGCTATGCAGGGAAACACCATGCAATAGAAGGCAAGGGTAAAAATGGCTTTGCCCAGTATATATGTTCCAGCAGTGATGGGAAGTGGCATTTCCTGAGTTGGAGCTGTGCTCTGGACTGCTGGAGTGGTACTCAGTAATTTTCTCCAAGCCACTTCTCACCCCATGGTATATGTAACATCCACAGTGCTTCCTGGGAACAAGTTCCTCTATCTAATTACACACTTCTGGCAGTTACTTTCCAGCCCGAGGGCTGATCACTTCAATGGGGAGCAGCAACAAGCCTCCTTTGAAGAAATTAAACAGGAGGTAGTTCTTGTGGTAGCCTTTGGGCCAGTCTGCACAGGACAAGACCTGAGAAATGTGCTTTACACTCTTCAAATGAAAAAGAGATACTAGCAGTGTAGAAAGGAGCTTGAACCATTTCAGAAGCAGTTGTTATTGGGGCACAGTTCCTTTTGGCACCTTGATTGCCTGTGCTGGGCTGGATGTTCAGAGGGAGAGTCCCCTCTATGCATCATTTAAGCTGGGCAGGAAGAAACCAGATGAGATTCAACAACAGCAAGTGGAGAGTCTGGCCCCTGGGGAGGAATAACTGCTGGAATCAGGACAGGCTGGGGGGAGCTGCTGGAGAGGAGCTCTGTGGAGAAGGACCTGGGGGTGCTGGGGGGTGACAGGGTGGCCATGAGCCAGCAGTGTGCCCTGGGGCTGAGAGAGACAATGGGATCCTGGGGGCATCAGGAGGAGTGTGGGCAGCAGGTCACAGGAGGGGATCCTCCCCCTCTGCTCTGCCCTGCTCAGGCCCCACCTGCAGTGTTGTGTCCAGTGCTGGGCTCCCTGGGATAAAAAGATCAGGGATCTCCTAGAGAGAGTCCAGAGAAGGGCTATGAAGATGATTAGGGGCCTGGAGCATCTATCCTATGAGGAAAGGCCTAATCAATGTTTATCAATATCTAAGGTATGGGATGCAGGGGGAATTGGCCAGCCCCTTTTCAGTGTCTGTGGGGACAGGACAAGGGGCAATGGCTGCAGGTTGGAGCACAGGGAGTTCCACACCAACACGGGGAGGAACTTTTCCCCAGTGAGGGTGAGGGAGCCCTGGGACAGGCTGCCCAGGGGGTGTGGAGTCTCCTTCTCTGGAGAGATTCCAGCCCCATCTGGACACCGACCTGTGCAGTATGAGCTGGGGAGCTGCTTTGGCAGGGGGTTGGACCCCAGGAGCTCTCCAGGTGCCTTCCAACCCCTACAGCTCTGTGACTCTGTGATTCTATGATCATTTTTAAGATTGATTCTTCTCTATTCCTGACCAAAAGCTTCAGGAGGAATGAATGTTTCCCAAGGCTCCAAAACAGATTTTTTGATTAAAAATGTGGAAAATATTTCTTTTTTAATCTTACACTAGGAAAGACTTTGTAGTCAAGTTTTTCAAGGATACACACTCTCATAGAACCTTGGTATCCCAGGCTGGTTTGGGTTGGAAGGGACCTCAAAGTTCCCCTAGTCCCACCTCCTGCCACAGGCAGGGACACCCCCCAGCCCAGGGCACCCCAAGCCCCATCCAACCCGGCCTTGAACACTGCCAGGGATCCAGAGCTAGCCCCAGCTTCTCTGGGCACCCTGTGCCAGGGCCTCCCCCCTCTCTGGGAAGGATTTCTGCCTCCCAGCCCCTCTTCATCCCCCTCCTGCAGCTGAAGGCCATTCCCCTGGACCTGACCATCCCTGCCCTGGGCACCAGCCCCTCTCCAGCCCTCCTGGAGCCCCTTGAAGGATGGGAAGGGACTTGGAGCTCTCCCGGAGCTCTCCCCAGAGGCAGCCTTCTCTCCCCAGAGCCAGCCCAGCTCTCCCAGTCTAGCTCCAGAGCAGAGGGGCTCCAGCCCTCACATCATCTCTGTGACCTACTCTGGACTTGCTCCAACAGCTCTGTGTCCTCCTTGTCCTTGGGACGCCTGATTTGGACACAGCACTCCATGTGGGGTCTCACAAGAGCAGAGCAGCAGGTCAGAATTCCCTTCCTCCACCTGCTGGTCATGCTGCTGGGGATGCAGCCCAGGACACTGGTAGCTTTTTGGGCTGTGAGTGCACTTTGCTGGGTTGTGTTGAGCCTGTCCACCAAAAACCCAAGTTGTCCTCCTCAGGGCTCCTCTCAATCCATTCTCCATCCAATCCAATCCATCCAACATATAGATCAGTAAGTCATTATTTCAGTCCAAGACTCCTGCACCCTGAGATCTGTTTGCAATCTGATCATTGATTTCCCCAAAATGTAAAATCAGAAAAACACCCAGACAAGCCAACAACAACAAGGAAACAGAAGTGTTGAATGGCTTCAGAGGAGACAAAGCTCAGATTTGCAGCTCAGAGAAAGACAATTATGAGTTAATCCAGTCTGGACCTTGCATCATGAATGATGACAAGAGTGTGCCTAGGAAAAGACATTTATTTCTCAGGACATAAGAACCTGTTGTGAGTTAACCCAGAGAGGCAGTTAAGAGCCACTCACTCCCTGCCAGCAGCATGGAGAGAGAATTGGAAGGGTAAAAGTACAAAACCTCATGGGTTGAGATAAAGAGTTTGATAAATAAAGCAAATGCTGCATCCATGAACAAAGCAAAATAAAGAATTCATTCGACGCTTGCCATCAGCAGGGGGGTGTTTAGCAGGCCTAAAAGCAGGGCTCCATCACATGTATTGTGATGACATGTGAAGACAAATGCCATAACTCAGAATGTCCCCACTTCTTTCTTCCTGAGATTATTTTAGTTTGCAATTTATCATACAGTAGGACCTCTTCACTATGATTCATCTTCCTTGGTGGTACTCCAAAATTTCATAGAATCATAGACTATGTTAGGTTGGAAGGGACCTCTAAAGGCCATGCAGTCCAAACCCCCCTGCAGTAAGTGAGGACACCTTTAACTAGACCAGAAAAATGGTCCAAAAAAATCACCTTCTGGTCAAAATGTCTTCCTTCTGGCCAGTCTATGATCACTTCAGGATTGAGTGATTAGGATTTCCCATTCAGTCCCATCAGTGTGATCCACACTGCACCAATTACATGATCACAGAATCACAGAATCACAGAGCTGTAGGGGTTGGAAGGGACCTTGAGAGCTCCTGGGGTCCAACCCCCCTGCCAAAGCAGCTCCCCAGCTCATACTGCACAGCCTTTCCTGCAGGAAAGGTTTTTACTATAAATCATCCCATTTCTCTGTGAAGATTTTTTACACCCAGTTGTTCATTTCTCGTGGGTCACGAGCAAGCCTTGAATCCTCAATATTTAAAACCACAACAGAAAATTGTTTTCCCAGTTCCTGTATGGCCTCCACCCATGCAGCAAAACCATCACACATTAATGGCCAAGGTCTCAAGGCTCAAAGTAGAACCCAGGTGTTTTCTCCACCAAACCTACTCCATGGGCAAGTTCCACCAGCTGTCACCAAGCCATGATTCACCAGTCCAGCTTTTCTGGCTGATGGGTTGAATGGAATAAGAGGGAAGCACAACAAAATCTCAGGCAGGGTTGGACACCCAAAGACACATCACTTGTAGATCGTTAAGGCCACTGATACTGGGTTGATCATTTTGTTATGGATGTAACCACACTGCTTGGAGCCAGGACTCCTGGACTGGACTAAACAAAAAGGTTACTGCAGTGCAGGAAGGTGTAGGAGCATTAGTACTGGTGGTATGGTGGGAGACACCACCATGGCAATGCCTGTCTGCCCCTGCTCTGCTCTGGAAACAGCTGTGCTGAATGGAGTAAATTTCTGAACATCTGGGATGACTCATCTGTGTCCTCTGGGTATAAAAGGCTGATTTTCAAGAACTTGAAGAATTAGGCCATTTAAGGTGCAGTTGATAGCACCAGTGTGTCTCCTTATTGTCTGGCTGCTCCTAATTCTTCTTGTAGTGCCTTTGTGGAAGCTCTCATTTATCTGATCCAAGGTTGAATAACAGTTGCCCCCAAGGTATGAGACTCATGATAAGACTGAAGACTGCAGACACAGCCCCAGCTGTGACACAGACACAGAGACACAGAGACTCCTTCAGGGGTTTTGATAGAACTTAAATCTCCAAATCCACGATCCTGGACATTGCACCACTGTTGCCTTAGTTTGAGGAAAAGGCTCCCCTTTTGTAAGGGTTTATATCAGCATCCAGACTCTCAGCTTTCTCACTTAACCAAACCGAAGCAACTGACCCCATAAAAGCCATAAAGAAGTTCTTAATTGCTGGACGTCTTATTTTTAGGAGATTCTCAGGAAAAAATGAGCAAACTGAAATGAAAAATGAAAATATACAGATAATCATAACTCCCTGTGCTACATAAAGTGCTCATCAGGCAGATATCAAGATGGATTTATGAAGAATTTCTTATTAAAAGGGGTCTGGTTGTTCCCAAAGATAATGAGGTCAGAGCACATAAAATGCAATAATCAGAATTTGAAAAGACACAAGAAAATCCTTTGTAACAATGAAAAGGGGGAAAAAATCTTCTTATTGGAAGCATCAGCAATCACATAGTAGGAAATCAGGTGAAAAAACAGATGAGGGAGTTGCACAGCTGAGGCATGGGGTGTCTGTGCTATTGGTTGAAATCTGGACTGGAGACTGAAACAGTAACTCCTACAGGAAAATAAATAATTCTGTGAGGTTTGCAGGCAAGCCTGGACCCAGCTGTATTGTACATGCAGATCACAGCATCACAGAGCTGTAGGGGTTGGAAGGGACCCCAAGAGCTCCTGGGGTCCAACCCCCCTGCCAAAGCAGCTCCCCAGCTCATACTGCACAGGTCGGTGTCCAGATGGGTCTGGAATCTCTCCAGAGAAGGAGACTCCACACCCCCTGGGCAGCCTGTCCCAGGGCTCCCTCACCCTCACTGGGGAAAAGTTCCTCCCCATGTTGGTGTGGAACTTCCTGTGCTCCAACTTGCAGCCATTGCCCCTTGTCCTGTCCCCACAGACACTGAAGAGGGGCTGGCCATTCCCCCTGCATCCCATGCTTAAGATATTGATAAACATTGATTAGGTCCCCCCTGAGTCTTCTTCTCTCCAGGCTGAACAGCCCCAGCTCTCTCAGCCTTTCCTCACAGGGGAGATGTTCCAGGCCCTTCATCATCTTCGTAGCCCTTCTCTGGACTCTCTCCAGGAGATCCCTGTCCTTTTTATCGCAGGGAGCCCAGCCCTGGACACAACACTCCAGGTGGGGCCTGAGCAGGGCAGAGCAGAGGGGGAGGATCCCCTCCTGTCACCTGCTGCCCACACTCCTCCTGATGCCCCCAGGATCCCATTGTCTCTCTCAGCCCCAGGGCACACTGCTGGCTCATGGCCACCCTGTCACCCCCCAGCACCCCCAGGTCCTTCTCCACAGAGCTCCTCTCCAGCAGGTCCCCCCCAGCCTGTACTGGAACGAATGATGATGGGAGTAATATGATGGACTGCAGACATTTCAGCTGGTACCACTGTGATGGGCTGCTGGTACCATTGTCCTGGGTGGTCACCATAGTCCAAGAAGGAAAATGGGCATTCATCTCATTTTAGAGCATTGAAAGTAAATCCTGTGCTGCAAATGTGCCACTGTCAGCAGGGCAACTGGCTCAGATGAAGATACCTGTGCTGCAGGTATGTTCAGTGGGAGGAGAGGAATGAGTAAGGAGTTGAGTGTCACTTGTTAGGACTCCACTGGAGCTGTGAAAGCCCCTGTGACAGTTTTCAAGGATCACTGCAAATTCCTTAATTATAATTATTAGAAAGTAACTGCAGGGAAATCGAATGACTATGAGAGACAGAGAAATGGGATCAGAATAAAAATCAAAGTGTTTATCAGCTAACACTAACCCCTTCTGCTTTAAACTCACAAGGTCTGTGCTGAAAAGTTGGAAGGAGGTATCTGGTGTCTGAGCCAATGCAATGCTAGTCTGGCTCAGATAAAGTGTTTCTCATGTGAAAATGAAAGGTGCAAGTACTGGGAAAGGTGCCAGTTAAACTTGATTAGATTTGTAAGATTAATTAAAGCCAGACAGGTTCAGAGAATTTAAAAAAAAAAAAAAAAAAAAGACAAATTAGCAAATCAGGAAACCCATCTTCAGGAAAGGAATTGGAAAGGGTTTGTCTCCTTTATCATAGCAAACTTACTTGTCAGAGCACAGGCCTTTCATGTTTTCAAAGACAGTGAAGCAGCTACACTAACAGGCCTGGTGATCAACATTTTTGTTGTTACAGGGTAAATATACCTTTTTTCAAGCTCTTTCAGCCAAGGATGGCTTGTGGATTCTTTCTTGGGTAATGGTGGAGGTTTTCTTGACTAAACTTCATCAGCATTAGCCTATCTGTCTACTGGATGTACTCTATGTGCTGGATGGATGTGTGGCCTGCAAACAAGCATCCTCTGACTGTGTTGGGCAAGAGACACAAGATGTGTTTGTAAAGAACCACTGTCTTAGTGGTTTGCAAATACCCTTCTGATTTGGGGTTAGTTTGGAATTTTTAAAGTCCTGTACTCCTAGTCAGAAGTAATAGTAAGAAACAAAATGCTCCCCAGGTCCTGACAAATCCTTCCCATTTCAGATCCTTTAGGAAAAATCACTGATTGATCCACTGAGTGGTATTTGGAACTGAAGAAGAATGAGATTATGAGCATATGCAGGAGCTGGTGAACGTCAGACACGTCTCATCCCCACATCTGGTCTGCAGTCATTGGGTAGCTCCATCTACCAACAGAGGAAAGTGACAGGGTGGTTTCAGCCTTTCCAAGGGAAGACCTAAGATAGACTTTCTGGAGGTTTAGCTTAGAGAGAGGAAGCATCCTTCCCCCAGCAGCAGGCTGTGCCTTGGTGATTTGCATACAGTAGGATCCTACCTTTCTAGGAGAGAAATTTCATTGCAATTCTCTTGCTACAGGCTCTTATAATACCTTATAACCTTTTAGAGCTATACCAGGCTGTGCACAATTTCCATTACAAGCTCCTTTTCAAGCCAATGCCTTTAATAAACTGAGAGTTAGAGTGTGCTTAAACAAAGAAGGAATGCCAGCCTACATCTCCTGAGATATGATCCTCTCCATACAGACACAAATAAAACCCATGAATTCACCTTCAAAAAGCCTTTGGCATAAGCCTCAGAATACTCTAAAAATGAAAATATTTCTTGGATGCACAAGGCCTTGACTTTCATCAAGGACTTTGGATGTGTCCAGATTGCCAAAGGAATAGGATTCTGAATCCAGATTTCTATTTGAATGCTCAGAAAAGTTCCATATTTGATATGCCATCACATGCTAAAACTAGCCAACCAACAGTCCCTGGGAAGACAGCAACTAGCAGCTGCTAAGACTCCTACTAGATGTGCTTAGGATGTTTTACTCAGGCCTGGCAGAAGTTTGAAAACAGGCTCAAGTTGAGCCAAATTGCCATAGATACTGTTTTGGCTCAACACAACTCATGCAAATCAGAACTACAAGGCTAGGAGAGTGTTAGCAGTGAGGCATTTCTAAACAAGTACCACTGCTAACCCAACTGGCTCAAATTTGTGTATGAGAAGCAAACATTGATTAATGCAGCTTGGTTCTCATGATGCAAGAGGGGTACTGCACTTGTTGTGTTGAGATTTCTGTCAGCAGATGGACCAACAGACTCTGTGTCTGAGCAGATGTGGTGTGTTGGATGGCTGGTCTATCTGCTGGCACGCCTCAGGAATGAAGATTTGTAGCTCACATCAGATGAAGACATTTTTCAGTTGGCAGAGATAGTGGAGAGTGCTGTACACTATACCTGCATATTTTAAATACACTGCACATTTCTTTAATCTTTATTATTTCAGAATTAAGGTTCTTGTGTAGAACCTATAGAAACTATATATTTTAATGCTTATAAACTGGCTACTTGGGTATTTTCCTGCATTTCTATACAACATCCAGCCTTTAGTTTAGGTTGAACTGTTTGACTTGGCAGTGGAAAGGCCTGATGAACATGACTGAGACCTTATCACCAGTGTCAGGTGGAGGATAACCTTCTACCACCTCCTGGTTACCAGTGCTGGTGAGGGTGGGCAGTGTTCATTCAGCCTCCAGAACACCAGTGGAAATCAAGTGGCCTCTGAGTGTCAGTTAAATAATGAAAGTGTAATTTAACCCCCAAATTAGACCTTAGAGTCATGTCCTCTGAGGGTTCAAACTGCCCAGGCCTGTACAGTGCCTACAGGGAGGGAGGAAGGGCTGAAGAGTTTCTTGCATCTTGGCTTGGCTCACACACCAGGACACCAGTGATCGAAGTAGAGCAACAAAGCCAAGATAAATGCAGTGAGAAAGCATTAGCTAAAGACCTTCAGTAGGTCAAGAGAGGTCCTTCTCCCCCTCTACTTTGCCCTGGTGAGACCCCACCTGGAATGTTGTGTCCAGTTCTGGGCCCCTTACCTCAAGAAGGATATAGAACTCCTTGAAAGAGTCCAGTGCAGTGTCACCAAGATGATGGAGGGAGTGGAACCCCTTCCTTGTGAGGAGAGGGATGGGAGCTGGGCCTCTTTAGCCTGGAGAAGAGGAGGCTGAGGGGTGATCTTATTAATGTTTATAAGTAAGTCAGGAGGATGGAATCAGGCTCTTCTTAGTGATGGCAGTGATAGGACAGGGGGCAAAGGGTGCAAGCTGGAGCAGAGGAAGTTCCATGGGAATATAAGGAGAAACTTTTTCACTTTTTTACTGGACAGGCTGCCCAGAGAGGCTGGGGAGTCTCCTTCTCTGGAGACATTCAAAACCCACCTAGATGTGTTCCTGTGTGATTTAGTCTAGGAGATCTTGCTCTGGCAGGAGGGTTGGACTAGATGATCTTTCAAAGTCCCTTCAAACTCCTGCTGTTCCTGTGATTCTGTGACCTGTCATGACCTAAATGAAGTGGCAATACTCATATCTGGGCACAGAAGATGCATAACATACTGCAAGTGTGACCTGAGTGACTATCACACATCCTTGGAATGTGGGTGTTGGGCTTTATGTTACCATCATAAAACATGATGAGAGTTTCTCAGTTGTGTTCAGGTCCTAATGAAGGTCCCAATGGCGGTTAGACATAAGCTGAGGATTGAGTAATGTCCAAGGAGGGAACCTCCTCATCTCCATATGCACCTAGCTCTGGGACACACCATCCTGGAGCAAAGAGGGTGTCCTCATGCAAGCATGAAGCTTTGAAGTCCCAGCTTCTGGCAAATATCCTTTATTATATTGTCTGGCACTACAGAGATTGGCTCCAGCATATTTGTAAAAACCCTTGAAGAAGCCATAGGCTGCTGCTGGACATCCCTCAATCTCCTCTTGTCCAGACTGAATAAGCCCAAATCCCACAGACTTTCCTGGTGAACCATGTGCCCCAGATCCTTAGCATCATGGAAACATCCCCTGGGTACTCTGCAGTTTCTCAACGTCCCCCTTGAGTTGGGGTGAGGAGGAGCACCTCTCAACACAGTAGTACAACTGCCCCACATTGCAGAGGACGACAGTTCCCCTCAATCTATTGCCCACACTCCTCCTCCCAGTGTAGCCCAGCACATGCTTCATTTTGTCTGGGATGAGCACAACTGTGGGTTCATATTCCCACTGGTGACCACTGTCACCATTTCCACAGCTGTGTCAGTGGGGTGTGAGGTGTCTACCTGACCACATCATGGTGAGTGTAGACACATATCTGAGGAAGCAAGTCAGCATATGGAACGACCAGTATGTGAATTGACTCATTGGTGGCGTCCAGCATCCCCAGCACCCTGCACCTGGCCCTGAGCTAAGAGTACTGGGTGGCCAGAAGTCCCTCATGGTTTTCCAGTGCTCTTGCATGGGGTCCTTAGGCAGGTGTTTCACTTTGTCAAATGCTGCTTTTAAGGATGGATTCAAATTAAAAGCAATCAGTATTTCAATTAAACAGCCCCTCAATAGCTTTGTGATCACTTAAATGTACTTCTGAATGGAGCTACAAGAATGACAGCAGAGATTGCTGGCTTAAGGGTAGAAACCCTTTAAAGTCTTTGTGTGAGTCAGAGCCCTTTTCCCTGCTCTAGCTCCAGGATTGGTGGGTCTGGAGGGAATTTTGAGGGAATGGGCCTTTCTGATACTTAGGGCAGCGTGCACATAGCTTATTGCTCCACACTGTTGTGTTCTGGCAGCGTTCTGAGGCTGTTACTGAGCACAGGACTCCCCTGCACTGCTCCCTGCATGTAGGGCAGTGAGAAAACCAACAAGAGATGCTACCTGGCCATGTTAAGAGTCTGAAAAGACCTAGATTATGTTTAGGTGCACAAGGATATACATCCTCAGAAGCTTGCCTCTGAAAACGATTAGGGCTGCCCATGTGTGTGGTGGATGCCCCATCCCTGGGGGTGTTCAAGGCCAGGTTGGATGGGGCCCTGGGCAACCTTGTGTAGCTCCAGGCCTGAGGTTGGTGGCCCTGCCTGTGTCAGGGGGGTTGGAGCTCTGTGACCCTTGGGGTCCCTTCCAACTCTTGCCATTCTATGTTCTGTGATTCTGTGTATGTTTGCTGTACAGGGCAGACAAAGAATCTGAATTTCAGCTTGATTGTTGAAAACTGTTGCTTTCATGGCACAAACTAACCCTCCCATTTGGCAGGGTGGTGGCATGGATTCCCACAGGCTGCATAAAACACTGAGGCACACCTTTAGAACCACAAGATGCTTGTGCCCATTTAGTTATTCACAACTGTTTTCATGAGCAACCACACATCACCCCAGCATCTCTCTCATTACCTCTGACCTCACTGCAATCCCCAGGTAGCCTCACCTATAGCCCTGGCAGACAAGCTTTGACACATCTAGGGCAGCAGTCTGCAGCGTCACCCAGCACCCGCCGGCGGGTGTTAACACCCCTCCAGCAGCCTCAGCAGAACCCCACGTGTGGGTTATGCGTCAGCTCTTCCAGTTCAGAACCTCACGTGCCAGTGCAGGCTGCTGGTGGAGCTGCTTTGCCTGCCTGTGCCAGACCAGGAGCCAGAGCAGCACCTCTGGGCTTGCACAGGACATGCTGTCAGCTCTGTCACTGACAAACTCCATCATTATCTTAGTCATTTTTCCCCAGAACTGGATGAATTTTAAGCTGTAGGGAAATTATATGGGGAGGTAGGGGGCTGGGGTGGCCTTTTTCTTCCTCTCTAGTTCTACAGCAGCTGGATTTGCATCAGGAAATCCACTCTCTTGTAGACTGAGGCTTCATTGAAATGTTACTCCTTTTGAATGAAGCTTTAAGGGGCACATTCCTCCCTCAAGGCAGGCTACAGGAGAGAAATGGTTTGGACTTTCAGAGAATGAAAAGAAACAAGAGTGCCAAGAAAATGAAGTCTACCATTCACTCCAGCAAGGTGAGACACTGAAAGCTGAAGAAGACAAGTTTCATGGCATCACAGACAACATCACCATGCAAATGGTTTTCACATGCATGTTTTTCCTAACAAGGAAGCTACTGTGGGACAAGTGAGAACACGTTTTTAAGTTTCTATCTGTCTCTTCCTGGTGGCCCAAGGCCACTGGTATCCTCAGACACCTGCCAAAGCCTCCAGCTTCCCATGAAAACACTTCTGAGGCATAGAAATAAAATATGATGGACAAAGCCTCTTCCACATGCCAAGTCATCTGCTTAGAGGTCAATGAATGCCTGATGGGAAGATGCACTTGGTGGTAGTTGCAGTTATGGGCAGTGAACTATTAATACTGTCTTGAATGATGAGAGAAATGGGGTTTTTGCTCCCTGTTCACACCAGTGACTCCAAGCCTGGCACTTTTCTCCAGGCTAGTGACACTCCAGAGGTTTTTAAGACTTCTTGGTCAATGATGCTTATGGAAGAGGAAAGCATTTGGTGTTTCCTCTGAGTTCATGGCTGGAGTTGTTTCCTTGATTGTCTTCTTCAGCCCCTGCACAGAACTTAGCATCCTGGAGTGGCTTCTAGTTGTTTCCTGGGCCACAATATCTCTGTTGGCCTGTACTGGCACTGCTCTGGCCATGGGCTAGTTTTTTAGCTAACATCTCAGGACAGAAAGCTCTGGGTCCATCCATCAGTCTGTCTATATGCAGCACTGACTAGCCTTTCATGCTTTGACCTCCCCAACCTCAATGACTCAGATACTTTCTGTTATACATGTTGTCATGAGTGTGTCACCACCATCCCTTCTGCTGGCACCAAAAAAAGGCTGTTGGCATGACCCATGGCTGCTGTCTACAGGGCTTGGGTGCCAGCTATGACCCCACTGCCCACATTGTTTTACATCCATGACACCCCTGAAAGCTCAGGAAGAGTCAGTCCTGGCCTCCATGACTTCAGCCCTTCTCTCTCTCTCTGTTTTCTCTTTTAGCAGCAGTAATCCAGACAGCAGAAGTGTTGGACACATCTCTGAGTAAGCTTTTGTTGGCTTCAGCTCCTCTTGTCAGCACCCTCACAGGCAGCATTTCGATGACCTTTTCCCAACTGTGCCCCATTTGTTCCTTTTCACTGCTGTAACCTGATGGAAGCATGTGAGTAAAGGTTGGACCTTCAGCAAAATACCCCCCCTGCTCACTGAAGGTTACATCCAGGGTCTGTGCTACCCCTGGATCTTGCTCAGACATTGCCTGGGGAAATGCTAGCTGGCCAGGGACAGGAGGATGTCAGGGATCTGCCAGCAATCCAACAGGCTGGACTGTGAATGCTGCTCTTTGCAGCCCAGCTGCTCCACCTTCCCACTGCCACCAGTGAGCCTGGACACCTCAGATCTCTATTTGCACCACTAAGTCCTTCCCTTTGCATGCTGCCCATCCAGAATGCTCCCCATGCCAAGCACTGATGGCTTGAGCCTCCCTGCCTGGCATAGAACCTTTCATCACTGAAGCCAAGAGCAGGATCCACCCTCCAACACCATGGTGCACACGCTGGCCATTGCTGGGGACTTATGGTCTCTCTAGATAATACAAGCAGATGGACAGTGTCCTTCCCTGGCCCCTCAATAAAAATACAACTCAGTGGGAACCCTCAGCAGCTTCATCTTGTTGCCTTTATCCCTTCCCCTGCGCTGTTGCTGGTGTCGTGCTGGCCGGTATTGTCTGACTGCGCTGTGGAGCAGCCGGATTATTCCAGCCACCCCTAAACCCATTGAAAAGGTGCAGAGACCCCATTCTCATTGCACTTCTTTTCCTTGTGCACATACAGGCATTTCCTCCCCAGCTAGAGATATAAAGGTTTTTCCTGTTTATACTCCAAAGGAGAAGTGATCTGTTTGGGCTTTGCTGCAGAAATATTCCCTATACAACAGAAAAATACCCAGAGAGGTTGCACCAGAAGGACTGGGCACTATCTGTCAGCAGTCTGGGGTTCCTGCAAGCTGAGTAGTCCTCCTGAAGGCCTGGTAGTTAGCAGAGATGGGTTTAGCTGAGGATAAGGAAGCCTTGGTGATCTCAGGTCCAGCCTGACCTGGAGGGGTGCAAGAGCCCAACACAGCTGATGCCGTGTCCCATCTTTGCTTCCCTACCCCCCAGCCCCTGTTTTGGGGCTTGTTGAGTCCTGCAAGTGGGACTGATGTCCCAAAGTCTGCTCTGTGTCTGCCTAAAGCTCAGAGGATCAGGAAGACAACTGGAAAAGGATGCTTTTTAAAGAGTATATAACATATCATGCTTACTGTACGTAAGATCTCAGCTCCACAGAGCAGATGTTCAAAGCCTTCAGTGTCAGTGAAGGGGATATTTAATTCTGTGTGCTGTGGGAAGCATTGTGTCTGCCTCAGCAGCCGGGGAGCCCTGGCCCAGATATTTCTGCCCTTCTGCTCCCTCAGCCTTCAAGAAACCTCTAAAACCCTATGTTAATTTTGGATAGCCACTCAAGTCCATGCAGGGCATCTCATCACACCCTTTCAGTGCAGCAGAGACTCACCAGCACTTTGGTATTGCCAGAATCTCAAAAGAAAATATGCAAGATTTGGATCTATTGAATGAAATTCTGCAGATAGCTGGTTCAGTTCCCTCCTCTCCCACTGATGCTGCTTGCTGTGCCCCTGGTGTTTGTCTTGTATGTCCTCTGTATTGTTCATTTTGGGTGAGTTTGGAGGGGTTTTGGAGAAGGTAAGGACATGGGGCAGACACCTGTCTGCAGTGTATTCTCCTGAAAACAGGGAGAGACATTTTGCTCATGGGGACATTTTCATTTCACAGGGGAAAAAAAAATCCATGTTTCCATCAAGATTTCGGTTCCTCACTCTGAGAGTCAAACCCCTCCTTGATTCGGGCACTAAATCCTGATGAATATCAAAGCCTGAGGCAGGTCAGGAGCTGGTGAGACCCTGGGAGAGCTGATGTCACAGCAAGGTCCCGTTGCCCCACGCAGATCCTTGTCTTTAGATCCAGCCATGCAATCTTGACCTGTTCTACAACCCGCCGCGCACCCCCGGGCGGACACGCCGGTCCCCAGATGAGGGAGAAAAGGGATGTAAGGAATCAAAGTGATGCTGTGGATATTTCAGTAGGCTCCCCTGCCCCAGGCTTTAGGTCCTGAAGTTAGGCAGCCACGCTCAGGGTGAGGAAATCATTTGATTCTTCAGGAAAACATGCTGAGATTTAGCCATTTCATGAACCTGGGGAGCTTTTAAACGCTTCCTGAGTGTGGACTTATTGTATTCTCCATCTTTCTCTACTGGAACTGCACAGATTCATTCTCAAAGTCTACAATAAGAAGTGGATTTTTTTTTAAAAAAAACAAACCCAGCTTTTCCCTTCTGATTTCTATATATTCCCAGGCATGGCAGTCCATTTCCAAGTTCACTCCCACCCACTTCTTGCCATCTCCATGTTGGCACCGAAAGGATCTAATTCAGTAATAAAAAAGCCAGACTTTTCTGGAAAGGTGAAAATAACCCAAGAATCTCAGTAGCACCAAATTCCTACATCTCTCTCTTTGCCCTACAGACCATTAGGTTTACAACCCCTACCTGGCACATACAGAAACTTAATCACAGAATCACAGAATCATGAGCTATATTCCAATAAGAAATCCTAAATGAAAAAAATCAAGAAATTAACTGAGATATTCTGTTATGCAACTCGCTGTCTGCTGTGTACAAATGACCTGAAATTTTTTGTTCTAAAGTGCTTCCAATTGCATTTTGTTATTGCAGTTTTATATATATATATATTTACATTTATTTTAAAAATAAGTAGCTCAGGTTTCTTGTAAGATATAACCAATTTTTAATTTTTTTTTAAAATATTTTTATTGTTGGGGCAAGGAAATCAGTGACATTTCCACAATTCAAAGAGCAAAAATCCATTTTTGAGGAAATTTTCCTAAGGAATATTTTCTCAGGTGCCATTTGCGTTCTCAGCTTCTTTGCCGGACTAAATTCACATGACAGAATACAACAAAAGAAGAGAAAGAAGTCCAAAAAACTGCAGCAGCCAAAAAGGAAAATAGAATTAATTGTTGGGTTGTTGTTTGTTTTTTTTTCTCAAGGCAGGTTAATGGAAAGGAAAGGAAATACCTGCCACAGTCAGGCAACAGACACAATTCCTATTGCACCAGAAAATAAACCCACATCTTTTTCCCCCTCCTCTAAAAACAAATGCTTATTGCTACAGTGATGAAAAATGGAGAAATTAAGAGTGGTGAGGAAGACTCCATTTACCCAAAAAGGGAACCCAGACATTGCTCTTTAAAAATAACCCCCCAAACTTTTCATTCATTACGGGTGAAATCGGAAGAAATGATGTTTAGAATCGAACGTGCAGTCGTGGCCGGCTCAGCAGGGCGAAAGGGTGAAAAGGAAGGGACAAGCATACACACAAATCCCATAGCTAATAATTAATTAATTCATTAATTAATCATAGAAAGAGAGAAGGGGTGGGGGGAGGGGGAAAAGGGGGGGGGGAAAGAGAGAGAAATCTTACCACCAGATTGGGTAACCGGCTAAGACCTTTGTGCCATTGAAGAGAAAAGATAAAATTAGTCCAAGCAGGTGGTAATCCATTAGTCCAGCCTGGTGCAAGGGGAGAATCTCAGGGAAGTTTTCAGAAAAACATGAAGTACAAAAAAAAAAAAAAAAGAAGAATCCCCTCCCTTCCAGGAAAAAAAAAAAATTAAAAATAATTTAAAAAATGAGTTAAAGTCCCTTGTAGTGTGGATGACTTTCTGGCTTGTCAGAAACACACCTCTCCAAGCCTTTTCCCTGTAGATCATCCAAAAGCGTCTATTAAAAAGTGCAGGGCTTGGGGATGTCAGCAGGCAGCCAATCAGACCGCATGGCCCAAGGTAAGGGATGAGTCTCAGCTCAGGGCTGTCAATCATGCTCTCCTCCCCCTCCACCCCACAACTTTGTTCTAGCCCTGGCTCCACAGACAAACCCCTCTTTGCAAGAGACTTTACTGGGGCAGTGAGATTTTTTTGGTGGGTTTCTTTTTTTCCCAATTATTTTAAAATTTAATTTAATTTTTTTTTTTTTTTTAATTTAAAAAAACTTCACTTAAAACTCCAAGATGCACCGACTCTGCTTCTGGCTTGTCATGCCAAGACTTTACAAGGTAAGGCTGAAGGGTAACTGTGATTGTGCTTAATCTCACGGTGGGGGTGAGATAGACAACTTATTCTTTAGATAGAGAGGGAGGTGAACATTAACCTTTGCTGGAGACATTGCTAATGGGAGCACCAAAGAGGCACAATAACCCTTGAGAAATGAGTGTGGGCAATGCTGGTTGTAAACTGGAAATGAAATCTGCACTGCCCAGGTTTTTCAAAGTGGGTGGGTGGGATGGATGCATGGATGGATGGATGGATGGATGGATGGAGGGGGGAAGCAGGGGCAGCTTGATTTTCTATTGAGTAAAAAATGCCATGTCATGGTGAGAGTGGCCAGGCAGGCAGGCAGGTGTCCCATTAGTGAGCTAGAGAAGAGAAGGCTGTGGGGGGACCTCATTGCAGCCTGCCAGTCCCTGAAGGGAGATTATAAACAGGAGGGGAACTGACTTTTTAAAAGGGTAAATAATGTCAGGACAAGGGGAATGGATTAAAACTAAAGGAGGGAAGGGTTAGATGAGATATTAGGGGAAAGTTATTTCCAGAGAGAGTGGTGAGGGGTTGGAACAGGCTGCCCAGAGAGGGGGTGGGTGCCCCATCCCTGGGGGTGTTCAAGGCCAGGTTGGATGGGGCCCTGGGCAACCTTGTGTAGCTCCAGGCCTGAGGTTGGTGTCCCTGCCTGTGGCAGGGGGTTGGAGCTCTGTGACCCTTGGGGTCCCTTCCAACCCAGACCAGTCTGTGATTCTATGATTCTTGTGAAGTGCATCCCTGGATGCAGAAAGATGAAAATATCAAAAAGCACATGCAATAAAAGGAATAGATCACAGACAGTATCACTTCTCTAAAGAAGTTGCATGTTGCAAAAAGACCCAATGAGATTTTCCTTGAAAATGCTTGCTGCTGCAGAGAGAGATGCTGTTTTTGCAGGAGCTATTGTGTCAGAGCAGGTCTAGGGAATGTCCCAACAGAATGGGACAAATGAATGGGAGAAGTCAGAAAGGTGCTTTGGTTCTCAAAGCATCCTCAGTAACCACAGTGCTGTTGCCTGTGGTGGGGCTGCCCAGGCTACACCCACCTGCAGACTGGGTGCTTTAGGAGTAGCCAGAAAATCAATGTATTGCAGAGTAATGGCTGTAACAGAGGTCCAAGGTCCTATCTTGGGCAGCCCAATGCTTCTCATGGTTTTGACCATCTAATGTTAAGGCTCTGGGTACTGATGTGTTCTTTGCTAGTTACTGGGATGTACTTGCCTCATGCCTCTGTCCTTCCCAATGACCACTTCCTAGAGATTTTAGTGTATTTGGACACTGAGTTAGTGCAGAGCTGTTCTCATAACAGGTGATTGGTTTCTTGGAGGCCATCATACCTCCAAAAGAGGAGGACATCCATCAACTGTTTGCTCTGCACCTTACCTCTTCATCAGTCTCTGCAGCTTCTGCAGACTTAATCCAATGGGTTTACCAGTTGTCCATGACCCATAAATGTTAAACATGGGTTTAACATCTTAAACATGGATCTTCCTGTGCAATTTCAAGTCCCAAAGGGTGTAGTCTATCCTGGCAAATCTCTCACAGGGCACCCACATGTGTTTTCCTGAACACAAACACTTGGGTTCAAGAAAGTGGTGATATTCAGATGAGTGATTGGAGACACATGGGTATAATCTGTTCCACTCAATTAAACACTGCCTGTGGATCTCCCACAGATCTTGAACTCTGTTGTCCTTGTTTTTAGCTAGAAAGCCCAGACCCTGGCATAGGCCTGACTTAGCCAACTTGCACAGCCCTGGAGAAACTTTGGTCACAATTTGGGGTTAGTGTGGAACAGGAGCTATTCCAGATAAACCCATCTCTTCTGGAGCTTGAGTTTAGTAGGACAGATGAAGGTGTGTCTCTGTATCTCTGGTTCCAGTGCCAGCAATGGTCACAGGCACTTCTAACTTACTGGTTAAAGTGACCCATGGAGTATGTGAATTGCTACTAAAGAGCCTATATGTCTAGACCTTAAATTGCTACACAGGTTTGTACCTCTATTGGTGGATGTTTGGGAGCTGCACAGACAGAATGAAGATTAAAAGCACTGAGCAGAAGCATTCCCATTAGTAAAATGTCAAACTGTTAAAGAGGCAGCAAAAGGAGAGGCTGAAGTGAGATATCTGAGGTGATGCTACAGGTGGCTCATATCACATGGAAAAAGACAAGAAATCCCTATCACTGCAGAGATCCAGCTGATGAAAACTTCTGAAATCTGAATTGAATGATTGGTTGACCCATGGTGGACACTCAGCCAGACAACAGAGGAAAAGGATTTCCCAATCAGGACAAGGGGGATGGATTAAAACTAAAGGAGGGAAGGTTTAGATTAGATATTAGGGGGAAGTTCTTTGCAGAGAGAGTGGTGAGGGGCTGGAACAGGCTGCCCAGAGAGGGGGTGGGTGCCCTGTGTCTGGGGGTGTTCCAGGCCAGGTTGGATGGGGTCCTGGGCAACCTTGTGTAGCTCCAGGCCTAAGGTTGGTGTCCCTGCCTGTGGCAGGGGGTTGGAGCTCTGTGACCCTTGGGGTCCCTTCCAACCCTTGCCAGTCTATGATTCTATGATCCCTGCTCATACCTGACTCATCGTGACCCCAGGCTACAAGTGTGTCCCGCTGAAACGAGTAGTAAAATGAGTAGAAGAACAATGGTGGGTTCCAATTGTGTCTGGTTGTATCACCCTTGATCCCTGAAGCCTTAAAATGGCAGGCATGTCTCACTAAGGAGTATGACATGTCTCAGAGATGAAGACAGCGTTGTCTGTGAAATGAACAGACTTACTTTCAGTCTTCTCTGCTGGGAAATGAAGATCTGATGCATACATGCTAAAATTATCCTGGGGATATTTCATACTAGCCTGAACAAATATTTATAAGTTCTACAGCAAACATTAATTTTAAATGTAATTTCTAAGAGCAAATGACAGTTACCCAAAAGAGTGCAATTTCAAAATTTCAGTCATACATACCTCCTTGTGCTGCTGACTGACAGTTTTATTTACTGAGGGTCTTTTCAATCCCATTGGTTGTCTAGTTTGGCAATATTGACTCTTATAGACCAGCTTCAGTATAACCAGAAATGAAAAAAAAATGAGGAAGCTCGAGGTTTGGCTGCTCAAGAAAGTCCTGTTGCCTTCACAATGTCAGTATAAAGGTCCTTCTGTATTGTGCTAACACTGTGGTACTGCAAACTCAACCACTGTAGGTGCCAAGGCAGCTTTGGTTTATTCTAACTCCACTCTGGTGAAGGAGCACTGTAATCACATTGGAAATATGCCTCTCCTTCCCCTCTGTGCCCTAACTTTTGTCATTTTTCCTTCTTTCAGCTTTTCTTCCTTTCTCCATCAGAATCTATCAGCAGTGCCTGGGGAAGGCAACAGGACTGTGGAGCCCCCAGGTTTTGTTCTCATCATGTATTTCAATGTACTGAGCCACTGATGAACAAGACCCACCAGGAACTCCAGCTCTTCCTGGTGTGGCTCAGCTCCCCTTGGTGGAATTACCCTCCACAGTCGGTGTGACGTGAATCACAGAGTCACAGAGCTGTAGGGGTTGGAAGGGACCTGGAGAGCTCCTGGGGTCCAACCCCCTGCTAAAGCAGCTCCCCAGCTCATACTGCACAGGTCGGTGTCCAGACGGGGCTGGAATCTCTCCAGAGAAGGAGACTCCACACCCCCTGGGCAGCCTGTTCCAGGGCTCCCTCACCCTCACTGGGGAAAAGTTCCTCCCCATGTTGGTGTGGAACTCCCTGTGCTCCAACTTGCAGCCATTGCCCCTTGTCCTGTCCCCACAGACACTGAAAAGGGGCTGGCCAATTCCCCCTGCATCCCATACTTAAGATATTGATAAACATTGATTAGGTCCCCCCCCAGTCTTCTTCTCTCCAGGCTGAACAGCCCCAGCTCTCTCAGCCTTTCCTCACAGGGGAGATGTTCCAGGCCCTTCATCATCTTCGTAGCCCTTCTCTGGTCTCTCTCCAGGAGATCCCTGTCCTTTTTATCCCAGGGAGCCCAGCCCTGGACACAACACTCCAGGTGGGGCCTGAGCAGGGCAGAGCAGAGGGGGAGGATCCCCTCCTGTCACCTGCTGCCCACACTCCTCCTGATGCCCCCCAGGACAAGGTCTCAAACCACACAGCAAAGGGCAAGAGGTGGATGGCCTGGGGTTGCTGCTGCCTGGTTTGCTGTGTTGGGAAGACAAGGAAGGTACAAGATGCACCATCCCTGGTGCAGCACTAGGCAATGGCATCAGAACTCTTGAGTTGCTGGTTAACTCCAGTTCAGTGGAGCGATCCAGTTGTTGAGTCACCTGCCCTGGATGCATTCAAAAACAGGGTAGATGAGGTGCTCAGGGATATGGTTTAGCTTAGGATGGGATTGGTTGGACTTGATGATCTTCAGAGGTCTTTTCCAACCTTGTGATTCTCTGACTCTGTGATTCTGAGGGTGGCTGAGCTGGGTGCTAGATGCTGAATTGCACGTTTGGGCACTTCTGAGCATGGCCAGAAACAGAAAGGGAGAAGGTGAGTCCCTCAGGATCACGGTTCTTTGGGAGGTTTAAAGTCTCAGAAGCCACTGAATTTGTTGCTTTGAAGACCTGAACTTCAGTCTTAGTATCTAAAGTGAAAGTAATATAGTAAACTAGTTCTTTGGTGGATCTAGCCATCAGTCCTGAAGTAAATCATTATCAAAAAGTATGTAAAGAGATGAAGAAATCCTTTCCAAAGCATGAATGAGCTGAGTCCCTCACATCTTAAACTCCTCAAATCCTGAGGGCTGTGTTTGCTGCTTACTTAGGACTGGTAACATGAACATATCTCATGATCATGAACATAGCAGGGCTACGAAGATGATGAAGGGCCTGGAGCATCTATCCTATGAGGAAAGGCTGAGAGAGCTGGGGCTGTTCAGCCTGGAGAAAAGAAGACTGAGGGGGGACCTAATCAATGTTTATCAATATCTGAAGCAGGAGATGCAGGGGGAATTGGCCAGCCCCTTTTCAGTGTCTGTGGGGACAGGACAAGGGGCAATGGCTGCAAACTGGAGCACAGGGAGTTCCACACCAACATGGGGAGGAACTTTTCCCCAGTGAGGGTGAGGGAGCCCTGGGACAGGCTGCCCAGGGGGTGTGGAGTCTCCTTCTCTGGAGAGATTCCAGACCCATCTGGACACCGACCTGTGCAGTATGAGTTGGGGAGCTGCTTTGGCAGGGGGTTGGACCCCAGGAGCTCTCGAGGTCCCTTCCAACCCCTACAGCTCTGTGATGCTGTGATTCTGTGATCTCTCTAAACTCACCTGTTCCTCAGTTTCCTTGGGCAAAGCTCCTCTCTCCTAGACCCCTGTGCTCCCTCTGGCTCTACCAGACTGTCCTCTGCACTTTCTGATTCCTCATATCATTTTAGCTGGGCACACAGAGGCAGTCACTACATGGAAACCACAGTCCCATGCTACCACCCGAGCAGAGGGGTTTGAAGAAGGGCTTCAATGGATATTACATCCCTTCTGATCTCCTTTGGACAGGAACACCTTTGTATAATCCCATAGATCTCGATGCGCTCAGTCACCGGCGGTCTGGGGGGGTAAGCTCTGCCACATTGATATTGCATGGGCAGGCCTGCACACCCCTCACTCCTGACAGGTGCCACATCTCCATGCTTACTCCAACAAAGCTCTGATGTTCTCCCTGAGTACACTCATGGCTTCTTGAGGGCTGTACGCAGGCTGCCTTTCAGGTTGGGCTGCCCCTTACACTCCGCGGAGCGGTGCCTGTGCTTGGTGTGTAAAGCTGTCAGGTTCCATGGGGGAAAGGTGTCTGCTGGTACAGGATAATGGCTCTCCACTTGTTCTGATGAGCACTGTCACGTTGTTTCTTTCTGGTTGTTTGGGTAAATTCCACTTTGCTGAAGATGAAGATATAAAGTAGAGGAACGTGAGGCTTTAGCTGAAGGTCTGGTGGCTGATGAGATGCTGGTAATAGAAAGCTCTGACTTTAGCAAAGGCCTTTCCCATTGTTTTTAGTGTTTTAGGAATAACTTTATGACTTTTTCTGCAAAAAGCCTTACCTCACTCCATTATTTCCCAAACTCTTCTAAGCTGATGCTATAGAAACCCCACACTTGGGATATTTTTTTCTCTTCCAGGGATGGTAGAAACTTTTTTGAACCAAACTTTTGCTACAATATCCCAGAAGGTCTCCTGGCTAAAGGGCTGGGAATTCTGTTTGGGGGTTGTTGTTTTGGGTTTTTTTGTTGTTGTTGTTTTGGTTCTGATTATTTTGTTTGTAGAAACCCCATTTTAAAAACATTTTAATACAGAGAAACCTGCTGTTCTCTCTGTTGTCATATCCAAACTCAAGAAACTTGGGCTGTGGTCTCAACTTTGCCAGTAACTCCTCACATGGTTTTGATGGCTCAGTTTCCTTATCTGTCTCTTGATTTCTTGCTTGTAAAACATGAGAAATAATTGCTTCTATGTGTGTCCTATTTTTTTCTCCTTCAGGAGGGAACCGTCTCACCCTCTGTTTGTGCAGACCTGAGGTAGAACATCAAGGGACAGTTATGAATCACAGGTTTAATAATAAAAAGATGTGTTATTATTAACAGTGGAGCTGTTACTGAACATATGAGCAGGACTGGAATCCCAATCCTTGCATTTGAAGGGCAGAATGAATCATAAATGGTGCTCCCCGTGGTTTACTTTTTCTCCTCCTTTTTATTCACATGTATCTTGTTCTGTGGCCAGGGGATCATAGGAAATATGTGAAGTGGAAATGCTGACTGCTGGGTCCTCCACCATTGCCAGTGAGACTGAAATCTTCTAAGGACACTTTGTCTCAGTGTCTCAGTGCCACCGAGCTGGAGCAGTTACAGGCTCTGAATAAAAACAGCTTGCTTTCACTCTCACCTACTTAAATTCTTTTAGCACCTCACAGTTCAGGCTCTGGTTAGATTTTCACATCTTTCCTCTATCTTGCCATGGAGATGTTCAGAAAAAAAATAATCACCTAATGAAGCCTTAAGACTCCTGTTTTTTAATGAGCATGACCACTGGGAGCACAGGGAGCTAGCAACGAAGCCCATCTCAAACTTCTGTAGCTGCCGGGGCACACAGACTGGGCCTGACTGGCACAGTTTTGCCTGAAATAATGTTGGCCCAAATTGCATCATGTGCGGAGACACTACTTGAGCAATGGGCTTAGGAAGAGGTGGTACTTGTGATGAAGGTTTAAAGCTTTCTCTGTAAAGCTTCTGTCCTTCTGTCCAAGGCATTTCTGCTCTCTTCTGAAGTAAAGGGACATCTGAATCACAGAATGGCATGGGTTGGAAAGGACCCCAAGGATCACAGAGCTCCAACCCCCCTGCCACAGGCAGGGACACCAACCTCAGGCCTGGAGCTACACAAGGTTGCCCAGGGCCCCATCCAACCTGGCCTTGAACACCCCCAGACACGGGGCACCCACCCCCTCTCTGGGCAGCCCCTTCCAGCCCCTCACCACTCTCTCTGCACAGAACTTCCCCCCAATCTCTCCTCTCCCCCTTCCCTCCTCCAGCTTCACTCCATCCCCCTTGTCCTGCCAGTCTCTGCCCTTGAACAAGCTGATTCCCCTCCTGTTTATAATCTCCCTTCAGGGACTGGCAGGCTGCAATGAGGTCCCCCCACAGCCTTCTCTTCTCCAGGCTGAATCTGGTAGGGTAGGACACCTGTCCCTTCAGCCATCAGTTTTTAATTGGAAAATGATTTCCAGACAACTTTTCAGGTCTGTTCAGTCTCCACCACTTAGGGCAAGGTGACACCCAGGGGAAAAGATCTCAGGATTTCTTGTTAGGATTTTTTCCTGGATGTGCAGCTCAGGATACAGGAGAGGTCTGACCAGGATGGTGGAGCACGTGTAGAGCCCTGATGGCCAGTGGATGTGCACACACTACACATGTAGGTGGATATGCGAAAGCAGAGATGGTTGAGGGTGGATAATCTTGTGTAGATCAGTGGTCAGAGGTATATATAGGGCCTTGCTGGTGGGGGAGCAGCCTCCAGGCAAGTCCCAGAGATTCCTGGGGACAGGCCCATTGTAAAACTCTAAGACTGGTGCCCACTGTCTCTCTAAAGCTGTAGCTAAGCACAGCTTTACTCTGTGTGTGTTTGAGGCCAGGCTTGCTCTATGGGAGAGGCTGAGCTGCCTTTCACAGCCGCAGTAAATCTGACTAATTGGACTAGCTGAGCAGATGAAGAAACTATGCCCCAGGTCTTGGGCTTGTTTGAAGACAGCTCTGTCTACCTTGACATCTGGAGGAATGCATCCTGGGGATGGGGGGAAGGGATAGTGAGCAAAGGGAACAGAGTCATTCCTCTCCCTTCCTTGTGTGCCCAGGACTCCAGCCTAGCAATGTCCTGGAGGCTGGAGAATACACAGGAAAAAAATGAGACCAGATATGTTTTGCTGCAGGCTGTGACTTTCCACAGTGTTGTAGCTGGAAATTGTGGGGCCCTCTGATGCAGGCAAGTGCTCATGCTGCTGAAACAAAAGAAGTTGTGTGTATTTATGTCAACGCTGTGTGTCTCCTGCTCTGTTTGGGTCAGCCATGCTGCAGGGTAATGGTAGGCACTGCCCCTAGAACACTGCTGGGGCTGGAGACCTTTTCTCCTTGCTGAGATTTTGCCACCTGCCTGTACTGCAGTGCCCATCAGTGATGTCCCCATGTGCTTACACCCCAGTCCTGAGCTTGCCCACAGGGAAGAGCCACAGTTCAGCACAGCCAATGCAACACAAGAGCAGGGATAAGCAATGTTTCTTCTGCTTTTTTACACAGCTCCAAGGATCTGCTCTCCCCATGCTCATGGTGATGCCAGAGGTAAGGGTTGATGACAGTCTTTCTTACACCTTGGGGTTATCACCTGTATTCAGGTATGAGCTCTGTGCTGGATCTGGCATTGCTGTGCATGGCCAAGGCTTTGGTTATCCAAGGACAAGGTGCTCTGCAGGTGCCCGGCAGCCCTTGCTGTGCCCAAACACTTGACACAAGAGGGGCTCTGCTCAGACTTGGCCTGGCTCAGGTCTGTGTGGGCATGCAGAGCAGGGATGACAGGTCTGGATTGCCCTATGACCCTTCTTAGACAGCTCAGCCTGGAAGATCAGGGAATCACAGCTTTCACTTGATCACTGTGATGATGTTGGGCTGAACCACAAGATGATAAAATACTGGGGAGGGACAAAGTTGGGGGGGATGGGACAATAATCCTGATAGGAAGCTGGGCTGGACTTTGCTGAGAGGGGGCTGGGACTGGGCTTTGTTGAGCTGTGGCTGAGCTGAGACTGAGTTTGGACTGGACTTTGCTGGGCTGGGTCTGAGCTTTGCTGGTCCAGGGGATGAGAAAAGGCAAGGGCAGCTGGCTGGAGGCAGGCAGGAGGTCTGGAGCTGTGCCTGCAGAGCAGCCTGGTGGGGATTCAATCCGGGAAGTTTTAATGACACAACAACAACAACAACAAAAGAGGAAAGGGGGGAAAGGAAGAAAAGGCTCCTGCAGGGCTGGTTGCCACGGAGACCCCAAGGAAGTTTGAACCAGTCCTGCTCTTTTCACAGCCGCCTTTGAGCCAAGGAGGGAATTATGGCTGGCGATAAAAGGAGACATGTGGCCCTTTGCTCACAGGGACCGGCCTCTGCAGTTACCAGTCTTCAGCTCATTTCCCCCCCCCCTCCTCCCCTTGTCCCCTCCTGCAATGATACATTCAGATCTCAGGGAAAAAAAATAAAAAATAAAGGAAAAAAAAAATCTAGGACAAGTTGTGCACCCTTTGCCCTGGGGACCCATCCCTGAAGGGAAGACTCTTACCTCTTCCAGCCCATTATTCTCCTCTCTGCAGTGTGCTGCCCACATTTCCTCTGTAGTTATGAAATTTGGATGTGTTTGGAGCTGATAAATAGCTCACACCACCCATCATCACACCAGCCCCTGCAACCATACAGCCTCCATGGGGAAAGAGGGGGCTGAAGACCTTTTCCAGAGGAGTTGGAGATGGTTTTCTTGCTTGCCACAGCTCTTGGGGTTTTGGGAGGGGTCTGGCTGATCAAATTAAATTTGTAAGGGATAAATTCATCTCTGTGTTGCCTCCTCTGATTCCTTCAGTGGCAACTGTATAATGCAAGCCCTGAAGTTGTGTTGTAGGGCTCAGGTTATGTCCTTGGGTCCTTCTCACTCTGGAGTTAGAGCTGGATCCTTTCACCTCCAGCCCATGGTGTAATGTGCTGTAAACAGTCCAGCTCAGGCCCATGTGATGTTATACTCAAGGGACAAAAAGGCAAAGGGAAGACAGAGGTGCCAGCAAGGGAAAAGAGCCTCCTGCAGGCATACAGAACTGGGAGCAAAGCGTGTCCAGCCCACAGCTCTCATTTCCTGGGCAGCTGAGCTGGATTTGCTGAGCCAAATTCTCCTTTTCCATTCATTGTCAGGGGTGTTCAGGTCTTCTTGGACCTCTTGGTGCTGAGAGTGTGAGCTATGAAAGAGCAGGTGTGGGGTGGTGGCCAATGCTGGACTCTGCTCTCCCTCCCAATCCTCTGGACATTGCCCCAGAGCCCATTCCCTCTTCAGGAGCTGTGGTGTTGGGTGCTGTCCCCAGGAGGGACAGAGGGCACAGGCCAGGCCAGGATGGGTAACCTGCTTTTGCCTCTCACTCTACAGTAGCTTTCTGCTGCTGACAGCAGAGATACTCCTAGAGTCAAACACTGGAGGGTCACAGTGCCAGCACAGGGGCTGGGCTGATGGAGTTGATTGTGCAGACTTCAGCTGCACAATCCCATCAGCTCTTGGCGTTTTTTCTTTTCTTTTTTTAAACCAGAACTCAGCTGGAAGGGATGGTGTTACCTGGAGAGGTCGTGGCATCTCCATTCTTGGAGGTTTTGGAGGCTGAGGCAGACAAAAGCATGGGAAACCTTCTGGCAGGAGGTTTGGATTGGAGATCTCCAGAGGTTCCTGCCCAGCAGCACTTCTACGAGTTGCTGCTGCTGCTGTTAATTAACTACTCAGTCTAGTTTTTGTGGATGATAATAGCACAAAAGGCTTGGATAGTCCAGAAGACCTTCACAAGAGTTATCCAACTAATGACTTACAAAGACAAGATCCTGCTTGCTTGTCCTCCCAGGCTCCATGAAGCAGGTAAGGTGTGTTACACAGCCAAACACTGTGCATGGTGGTACAAGCAGAAGTATGTTCCCTGGAAGCTGTCCTGGAAGTGGGCACAGTCCTGGGATCACAGCAGAAATTTGGACACAAACCCCATCTGCTCACCAGAAGCTGAATGATGCCGGGTCAGCTGCCCCACTCCCAATGACAGACCTCTCTGCTCAGGAGGAACCTGCCCTTTAATGAAGGGATGTTAATATCATTAAATGAAGGGCAGCAGGAACAACTGAGAACTATTTGGGCAAGCGTTTGTGGACATGTTTCTGCCTGCCTTTGCCATGTTTTCATGTTCTGGGTAACTATGCCTCCCATCCTCACTGCTGCTCCTTGGGCACAAAGTCCTGCATCCCATCCTCCTAACACCCAAATTGGACTTTATTTCTCAGCTCCTGTCATGACCCTGCTTTGCAGAGCAGTTGATCATTTCCAGGCCCTGTGCTTGGTGCTTTTGCATTGTCAGAGGACACCCCTGCCTTGCTGTCTTCAGAGAAAAATAAAAGGAACCTGACCCCCTCAGAGTGTGTGCGCATCATCTTTTCTGTTAAGTAGCTTGGCAAGTGTGACATGCCACCCTGTCTAGGGGTGTCTTGCTTCTAGGGGCAGCTGAAGCTTCCTGGAGCTAAAGAGCTATGGGAGCCTTGTTTTTATCCCTGTAAATCCACTCCTGCTCCATAACAAGGCAAAAAAAACCAACCCCATACTGTCTCCTGACCCAGACAGTGTGGTCATTTTTGTCCCAGCCCAAAGTTTTCCTAGTGCAGATGAAGTGGTGAGGGGGTCTTCAGGCCCTCCTGCATGACTGCTCTGGGTTAAATGTCCCAGTGTCATCGCAGCCACATGTTCCCCACCTGGGATGACCTCAGGCATCCAGCTTGGGGGACTAAGTGGTCAGTCACGGCTGGGGAACAAACTGCTGCAAAAATAACACTTTTTTTTGGGGGGAGGGGTTTAACCCCTATTCACAGCAGCACCACCTTCATCTATTTCTCCTTTCATTTTGTTATCACATTTTTAATGGCAAATGCATACAGGAGTGTGTAGGTTTCCTGTGTGTTGGAGCCAGACCACTGGAGCCACACACATTCTCTTTAATATTTTTATCAATGACACTGATGATGGGATTGAGTGCACCCAGAGCAAGCTTGGGGATGACACCAAGCTGAGTGGGGTGATTGGCACCCTAGAAGGAAAGGAGCCGTCCAGAGGGATCCTGACAGGCTGGAATGGTGGCCCTGGGTGAACCTAATGAGGTTCAACACAGCAGAGTGCAGGGTCTTGCCCTTGGGCTGGAGGAATCCCAGCCATAGATACAGACTGGGAGAAGAGCTCCTGGGGAGCAGCCCTGTGAGAAGGACCTGGGGGTCATGGTGGGTGGGAAACTGAACATGAGCAGCAGTGGCTCTGGCAGCTCACAAGGCCAGTGGGATCCTGGGCTCCATCAGCAGAGGGGTGGCAGCAGGGACAGGGAGGGGATTGTCCCTCTCTGCTCTGCCCTGGGAGGCCCCAGCTGGATCCTGTGTCCAGAGCTGGGGCCCAACACAAGAAAGATGTGGGGCTGTTGGAGAGGGGTCAGAGGAGCCACGGAGATGCTCAGAGGGCTGGAGCAGCTCCCCTCTGGAGAGAGGCTGAGGGAGCTGGGCTGGGTCAGCCTGGAGAAGAGAAGGCTGTGGGGGGACCTCATTGCAGCCTGCCAGTCCCTGAAGGGAGATTATAAACAGGAGGGGAATCAGCTTGTTAAAAGGACAGACAATGGCAGGACAAGGGGGATGGATTAAAGCTAAAGGAGGGAAGGTTTAGATTGGATATTAGGGGGAAGTTCTTTGCAGAAAGAGTGGTGAGGGGCTGGAACAGGCTGCCCAGAGAGGGGGTGGGTGCCTCGTGTCTGGGGGTGTTCAAGGCCAGGTTGGATGGGGCCCTGGGCAACCTTGTGTAGCTCCAGGCCTGAGGTTGGTGTCCCTGCCTGTGGCAGGGGGTTGGAGCTCTGTGACCCTTGGGGTCCCTTCCAACCCAGGCCAGTCTATGATTCTTTGAGAGTGTGGAGTTGTGGATCAGAACTCATCTGTGCAGCATGTTGTGCCCTGCTTGCACTTCAGCTGATTCTCAATCACTGGTGTTTCTCAAAGACCATCTTTATTTTCAGGACTGTCCTAGATGCAATGCAGGTGGAGCAGTAACTACTGCTGACCTGCACCCCCAGCTGCACCTCATCTGTGGTCTGTGATCTCAGAAATAAGATTAGGAGAGGGGGGGTGACTTGCCAGGAGAGTTTGGGAGTGTGGGACACAGTGCCATCCCGTGGACCTGCCATAGCTGACTGTGTAGCTTTATAATGTGGCATATCCATGGGCTGTGATGGGGGTTGAGGCTCTGGGTTGGGTCTGATGCTGCTCTGGTGCCACTGCCAAAAAAACCCCCAGAAAACAAGACCTGTGCTCCTCAGCAAAGCACAGGTACCAGATTATATCCCTGAAAACACCTTTCCCAAGGTACTTGGTAGTGCCCATCACTTGGGTGTCCCTGCTGTGGAGATGCAGGAGGATAACTACTCTGGAATACACACGGAGATCTGGCCCCTCGCACCGCGTCTCACCCAGGGAGGGTGCTGCTCCAGGTGATGGAGGTGAAGCACAATCCCATTTAAGGCTCACCTGTGCGGTTAGTGTTACTGGGGGGTGATGGGAGCTCCCAGCGAGCGGACACCCTGCGCACCTCGGCTCAGGAGCACAAGGCAAGAGCGGGCCGGGAAGAAAGGGTCTCTGAGGGTGGGAGGGTGGGCAGGGAGGGCACAGGGAAACAGCGACCACCTCCCCCAGCTGTCGGGAAAGATTTCTCCGGGAAAAGCCCCTCGGAAGGCAGCGCTGCTCCCTGCGTGATCCTTGGGGACACAGTACCACCTGCTGGCAGGAGCGCAGCGAGGTGAGCAGCAGCTCCAGCCCTCTGCCCTGCTCCAGGGCAGAGCTCATGTTTGCTGCTCGTTCGGTCCCGTTTTCAACATTTAGGGTACAAGTGTGGCCCTAAAAGTGGAGCTGTCCTGGGGAGGGCGAGGTTTCCCTCTCAGAGGGTCACTAATGGCCAGGCTGACAGGGTTTTCCATCAGCAAATGCGAATTCCAAGCTGGAGCCAAGTTTGCTGCATGTGTGGGAAGGGGCTTTATGGGTAGAGATTTTTATAGCTTTTTCTTCGTTTTCTTATTAAGATGTAGCATGAATGGTCACGTTTTCAACCCAGCCCCTCTTCTGCACTGGGATGTACATCACACTGGTGATTCCTAGAGAAGAGAAGGCTGTGGGGGGACCTCATTGCAGCCTGCCAGTGCCTGAAGGGAGCAGAGGAACAGGAGGGGAATCAGCTTGTTCAAGGGCAGAGACTGGCAGGACAAGGGGGATGGAGTGAAGCTGGAGGATGGAAGGGGGAGAGGGGAGATTGGGGGGAAGTTCTTTACAGAGAGAGTGGTGAGGGGCTGGAAGGGGCTGCCCAGAGAGGGGGTGGGTGCCCTGTCCCTGGGGGTGTCCAAGGCCAGGTTGGATGGGGCCCTGGGCAACCTTGTGTAGCTCCAGGCCTGAGGTTGGTGTCCCTGCCTGTGGCAGGGGGTTGGAGCTCTGTGACCCTTGGGGTCCCTTCCAACCCTGGCCATTCTATGATTCCTACTTCTCCACTGAGCCCAAATTTATTCCTGTTCTGTTCTTTCCTATTCATCTCTGTGCAGTGTTCAGCCTATAAAACTCTCAGGCTTTACCCCACTTAAATATACTTCCCTAAGAAATAGCAGATGACTGATTTGGGGCTGTTAGCCACTTTGTTCCTGTTCTCAGAAACCTCATGTCTAGCAGCCACATTCACACTTTGTTTCCTCTTAATAGCTCTCCTGCTCCTGTGCATTGCTGTTTGTCTCCTCCTTGGCTATTTCACAGCACAGTTTCTCTACAGCTGATTGCAAAAGAAAGCTCTGGGCACTTAGCTACTAGCCCACACAATGTGGCCAGGAAACTGTGGTTTAAAGCAAACCCAGAGGATCTAAAACACAACTCCTGGAAGTATTTCTTGAGCTACGTGGGTTCAAATATGATCTAGTACTTGAACCCACGCTTGGAACATGGTCCCCTTGGTTGAGGATGGGGAGGGGATAGGACAGTCCCTGCTCGGTTGTTCTCCCTGGACTTTGTTTTCCTGTCTCATCTATCAAAAGGCACCCGAGGGATGAGATGTGTTTAAGGGTTTTGGGAGTAACAGTTTGTTCATACCTACAAAACGATCGGCTTGAGCCAATGCAGTGCAAGGGGGAGCTGCAGACACACCTGGGTTAACTGGGAAAAGGACTGAACTGGACTACAGGGCTGAATTCAAGATGTTTTGTGTGAGTTTCAGCTCACCTAGGGTCAGATGCTGGCAGTGTAGGGCTCAGTCTGAGCAGAGGTCTCATGCCTAGTCCATACTGTGGCTGAAGGGTTTGGATACCAGGCTGCACATGGGTCTGGGACTGGATGTTCTCATGGGAAGCTCCATGAGAGGGTGTATGTTCAGCTAACTAGGGACAAAGGGGGTGTGTGGGGGTGTGTCTGCCCTCCACAATATTTTTTACCTGTCTCTGTACCCATACATCCCCTCTGGAACCAGCTTGGTGTCCACAGAGCTCTCAATGGACCAGTACAGGCTGCTGATTATGCAGAATATGGCAAAAATGAGCCTGGGTGGAATAGTGGTCAGGACTTCTGCTGGGAGCAGAAGGGGTGGAGAAAGGATGAGGAGATTGATTCCTCTTTAAGGAGCAGCAAGCTGTTAGACTGGCTCAGTTTGTCATTTATTGGCATCCTCAGATTCTCTTGCTGGATCCCAGCAACTCTACATGGGCTGCTTGGATGTTGATTATGATCAGCATCTCTTTTCCCACCCACACAAGATGCCTCCTTGGAGGCCTCTCTGAGCTGCTGGCCTTTTCCTAGGATGTTAGCAATGCTGGTTTGGTCCTCTGTGGTGGCAATGCCATTGTGTTTTGGCATGTGTGGTGGGCTGGCCCTGGCTGGTGGCCAGATGCCTACCTTGGCTGGACAGGGGTGAAGATAAAAGGTTGGTGGGTTGAGACAAGGACAGAGGGAGATCATCTATGAATTACCATCATGGGCAAAACAGACTCACCAAGGAATAAAATTAATTTATTATCCAATCAAACAGAGTAATGAGAAATAAAACCAAATCTTAACACATCTTCCCCCACCCCTCCCTTTTCCTGGGCTCAACTTTATTACACCTTTCTGTCCCTCCTCCCCAAGTGACACAGGGGCTTGGGGAATGGTGGTTTCAGTCCATTCATCACATGTTGTCTCTGCTGCCCTGTCCTCCTCAGGAGAGGCCTTCTCACACTCTGCCCCTGCTCCAGCATGGGGTCCTTCCCATGGCAGACAGTCCTCCATGAACTTCTCCACTGTGAGTCCTTTCCCATGGGGCTTCAGTCCCAATGTGAGTCCCTTCCATGGGTTACAGACCTTCAGGACCAGCCTGGTCCCCCACAGAGTCACAAGTCCCCCCAGCAAACCTGCTCCGGTGTGGGCCCCTCTCTTCATGGGCTCCAGCTCCTGCCAAGAGCTTGTTCCAGCATGGGCTACCCACTGGGTCACAGGGTCCTTCAGGTGTCTCCACCTGCTCCACCATGGGGTCCTCCACACGCTGCAGGTGGAATCTCTGTTCCCCATCATCTTCCATGGGCTACAGTGGGACAGCCTGGCTCTCCAAGGGCTTCTCCATGGGCTGCAGGGGAATCTTTCTCTCCAGTGCCTGCAGTGCCTCCACGCCTCCCTTCTTCACTGACCTTGGTGCCTGAGAGTTTCTCACATCTTCTCATTCCTCTCACTGGTTGAAAAACCTGCAACTATGGAGTTGTTTTTTCCTTCTTAACTGTGTTATCCCAGAGGGGCTACCACCATGGCTGGTGGGCTTGGCTTTGGCCAGCAGTGGGTCTGTCTCAGACCAGGCTGCTACTGAGTGTGTTGTGCCTTCCAGCAGCTTCTCACAGGAGCCAGCCCTGCAGCTCCCTTGCTACCAAAACCTTGCCATGGAAACACAAAACACTAGGGATGTGTGACCTTCCCTCTGCTCTCCTATTTCCTCCACAGTGCAAAGCCTACCTTGATGCAGCTCTGCTCTCCTATCTTGAGCAACCAGAATCATATGATAATTTGGGTTGGAAGGGCCTTTAGTGGCCATTTAGTCCAACCCCCCCTCCTGCAATGAGCAGGGACATCTTCAACTAGATCTTCCATTAGAGTGGTGAGGGGCTGGAACAGGCTGCCCAGAGAAGTAGTGGATGCCCCATCCCTGGGGGTGTTCCAGGCCAGGTTGGATGGGGCCCTGGGCAACCTTGTGTAGCTCCAGGCCTGAGGTTGGTGTCCCTGCCTGTGGCAGGGGGTTGGAGCTCTGTGACCCTTGGGGTCCCTTCCAACCCATGCCATTCTGTGATCTCATCTGGATCACAGGGCCATTGGGCTCCTCATCAGTGTCCCCCTGCTCTGGCTGAGCTTCTGCCAGTGGGACAAGCAGGTGCATAGTTGCTTGTGAATCCAACTACTTATTTCTGGCCCTGTTGTGTCTCCAGACAAGACCAGGAAGCCCCCACAGCTACTTGCATGCCCTCAGGAAGCAGTGGGCATTTCCAGAGGAATTTAATCAGCTTCCCTTCCACGTTTCTTTTTTTCAAGCTCTGCATATTTCTGATCCTTTGACCTGTCCCTTCCTTTCAATTTTACCACCTTTGTAATTTGATTTTACTTTTGATCTGTTTCCCAATTTCCCCAATTTTCTGTTTAGATATTCAAGTTTGGCTCATGCCCAGAAGTGACATTGTGCAAAAGCAGATTCCTTGGGTGAAGTACAAGAACAGAACATGCACGTAGAGACCCTTCCCCTGAAAAATTTCACAGATGCCAAGAATTTGCAGCTCAGGGACTTCCCCAGCCCAAGGTAGTGTTGCTTGTTCTAGTAACAGTGGTGTTTTTTGGTTGGTTTTTTCTCTTCTATAAATCTACATGATTTCTCCTTAAACTGCATGCAGGCTTTTGGCTTCTGTGATACACTGTAGGCTACAGCCCTAAAAATCCTGGTGACACCATCTTGGTTGAGTGAAGAATTACATCCAGAGTTGATTTGGTTTAGGCTTTTTCTTTCCCACCACCAGCTGGCTTTATTTGATGCCCCAATAATTGGAGGTTCTTGTCCATCATTTATCAGCCACTTGGTCTCCAAGATTTCTACTGTATCCCCATCAGTCACCTCTTTTCCAAACTGAAAAATCCCAGCCTGCTCAGTAACCCCTACCAGCACCCTTCTGTCTTTGATCAGCACTGGTGTAACCCTCCAAATCATTCCTACTGCTGTTGCACCCCTATTTGAGAAGGGGATGGGGGCTGACCTGTGTCTGGAAGATGCTCAGAGGGCTGGAGCAGGTCCCCTATGGAGAGAGGCTGAGGGAGCTGGGCTGGGTCAGCCTGGAGAAGAGAAGGCTGTGGGGGGACCTCATTGCAGCCTGCCAGTCCCTGGAGGGAGAAGAGAAACAGGAGGGGAAATCAGCTTGTTCAAGGGCAGAGACTGGCAGGACAAGGGGGATGGAGTGAAGCTGGAGGAGGGAAGGGGGAGAGGAGAGATTGGGGGGAAGTTTTTTACAGAGAGAGTGGTGAGGGGCTGGAAGGGGCTGCCCAGAGAGGGGGTGGGTGCCCCGTGTCTGGGGGTGTCCAAGGCCCGGTTGGCTGGGGCCCTGGGCAACCTTGTGTAGCTCCAGGCCTGAGGTTGGTGTCCCTGCCTGTGGCAGGGGGTTGGAGCTCTGTGACCCTTGGGGTCCCTTCCAACCCAGCCCAGTCCATGATAAGAGCATCTGCACAAGACTGCAGTGTAAACGTATTACTGGGGCACATCAAAGGCTGATCAGAACTGTGACTTCTCTAATGGCAGACAGCTGATGGAGCAGCCATGCAGAGCTTTAGTGGAGCTCATATAGACTGAGCCATAGCCTTCTACAATGGTATCTCCATGAGAATGCAACCACTGCCTTTGACATTCAGCAACCTTAAATAAGACATCCAAGGGGGAATGATCTCAGTTTAAAGTGCCATGAAATCAGACTGCTCATAGACAATGGTTGCTGTTTCTTGCCATTCCAGTTTGCATGAGCTAAGGAAGAACATAAGCTGTCTGGACACATGTCAGTAAAGCTGTAGAGCAATGCTTAGGTCAAGAAACACAGCAGCAGTCAGTGCTGCAGAATATCACCTGTGAAGGGCTGAGGATGTACTTAGTTGATGGAAAAAGCACCCTTTTCCCAGAATGCAACACAATGGAACATGGCAAGAGAGATCTATCTTGTGATCAGAGGATGTCTACAAGGTCAGTAACTACATCTGACCTGATTCACCAGTTTCTCTTTATGGACAATGAGTTTCCAATATGCAACAACAAATAATCTCAAATCTTCTGGATGGAGAACTGAACCTCAGGAATTGCTGCTAGAGACCAAGACAGGGACCATCTCTGGCATGCATGTTATCCTGCTCTCCTCACTGACACTGGAGATCCAGGAGAATCAGAGCAGGCACTGGGAAATGTGATGAAGATAATCAGAGGGACTGCATGATGGCATTGCTACAGGAGGGCTCAGACCCTCCTGCTGGAAGACCTGGAATCTGTGAAGGGGATGGCTGGAATTCTTACTTGGGCATTTAGGGCTATGAAGATGATTAGGGGCCTGGAGCATCTCCCCTATGAGGAAAGGTTGAGTGAGCTGGGATTCTTCAGCCTTGAGAAGAGAAGACTAAGGGGGGACCTAATCAATGTTTATCAATATCTGAAGCAGGAGATGCAGGGGGAATTGGCCAGCCCCTTTTCAGTGTCTGTGGGGACAGGACAAGGGGCAATGGCTGCAAGTTGGAGCACAGGGAGTTCCACACCAACCTGGGGAGGAACTTTTCCCCAGTGAGGGTGAGGGAGCCCTGGGACAGGCTGCCCAGGGGGTGTGGAGTCTCCTTCTCTGGAGAGATTCCAGACCCATCTGGACACCGACCTGTGCAGTATGAGCTGGGGAGCTGCTTTGGCAGGGGGTTGGACCCCAGGAGCTCTCGAGGTCCCTTCCAACCCCTACAACTCTGTGATGCTGTGATTCTATGATTGACAAGCTGCCCATGGCTGTGATTCCTGACAGCCACAGAAAGGATCCCTCACAACTTGGGCAGTCCAGACACACTCAGTACACACCATGGCCTGGAGTTAGGATGTTTGGCACAGTCCAAGTGTGTCTTCTCACACTGCTGAGAGAGGGGAGGAGTTCAGCAGAAGCGAGAGGGTCATTCAACGTGCCAGGCCAAAGGGACATCAGGAGAAGTCTTTTGAAGGCAGGCATACCATATGACACCTCGGACTCTGAGGATGTCAGGATGTAAGGGGATCACTCAGCTGACATGCCTTGTTCCTAATGTTTGTCTTGTGTTACAACAAATATCCTGCCTCATCTCTGTGAAATGCTGTGGTCAAGCTCCTGTTATTAGCATGACTTGCACTGTTAAGAAGAAGGTTATGGAGTATTGCAGAAGTTGTGACCTGTCTCTTGGGATGAATGAACTTCCTTTGGGCCTGACAACAATGAGAAAAATCAGTTAGGTCTTGTGGGTGAGATACATTAACTCTGTGCTCCTCAGAAGCAAAGGGAACACTGCATCTGAATGTGAGGAGGTGGCTTGATGGTGGCATCTCTTCCCCATCTGAAAAATACTCTCAGATGCAGAATTGCTCTCAGCAGATACTAATATCTGTGTTTTCTTGATTCCCAGGCTTGTATCCTCTGGATTCTGCCATGGTAGCAAGAAATGAGAGGGTTATCAAAACCGAGGCCCCACTACCAGCCATTCCTATACAATTTGGAGAAGTAAAAGCATCAGCCATTCTTATGCAAACACCCCTAAACAAGAGCAGAAAAGGAGATGAGCTTCTCAGAGGGGCAGGCAAAACTGAGCTTTGTTGCTCCTTGAACATTTGGCTAACAAACTTGAGATCTGAGGCTGCAGCAGAGCAGGTTCAAAGAGAAAGCCCACGGGGAGTCAGCAGTGCCCTAGGACAGTGAAGAGTACTATGTGTTGGGGACCTCTGTAAGGGCTGAAGACAGTTGGGTTGCCCTTCTTCACCCCATCTTTCATAGTGTCTGAGACTCTCACCTTACCCCCTTCATGCAGCCACATACTTTTCTGACCTAGAGCTACGTGCCTTCCTCTGCTTTCCTTGCAAAACAACCACCCCATTCACCCTCCTGTGGTTCCATGGCTGAAGACAGAGCGTGGGAGAAGATCAGGGCGCTCTCACTCTAGTAGGACTGGTGTGAGATGGGGACAATGTTGTCCCTACTTACTCTAATCCTTCTAAAATCACCAGTCCTTGCTTGGAGGAGATGGGACAGTCCATCCTAATGGCAGGACAAGGGGGATGGATTAAAGCTAAAGGAGGGAAGGGTTAGATTGGATATTAGGGGGAAGTTTTTTACAGAGAGAGTGGTGAGGGGCTGGAACAGGCTGCCCAGAGAGGGGGTGGGTGCCCCACCCTGGGCAACCTTGTGTAGCTCCAGGCCTGAGGTTGGTGTCCCTGCCTGTGGCAGGGGGTTGGAGCTCTGTGACCCTTGGGGTCCCTTGCAACCCAGCCCAGTCTATGACTCTGATTCTGTGATCCTTGTCATCAAGGCAGAGGCATGTTGACAGACATGCTCTGCTCTGGGAAGGTGCCACAAGATGCTTTGTAGAAAAACAAAAAGAAGCAGCCCAAGTAGATAGTGGAGAGTAACACTGGGTTCAGTAGTAGAGAACATCTCAGCAGTACCCTCCCCATCATGAGCTGCTTGAGGATACTGCTGCAGGGATGCGAGTGGTTACTGATTCAGTTGGTTTGGGACATTAAGACAAGGTTATTCACTGGGATGGTGATGGATCACTGGAACAGGCTCCACAGGGCAGAGTTATGGCACCAAGCCTGTCAGAGTTGGGGGAGACAGTGCTCCCAGTTATGCAGGTTAGTGTTAGGCAGCCCTGGAAGGAGGAGTTGGACTTGGTGGTCTTTATGGGTCCCTTCCAGTTCGAGATATTCAGTGACTTGGAGTGTCACTGGGATGTGCTGCAGTTCACAGTCGTGCTCAGACCTTTACACTGTTTGCAAAGCAAACTTCTGAGATACACCACATGATGGAGGAGGGTGTGAAATGCAGCAGTGCACCACCAGCCTGGCTCCATTCTCATGTATTGACTGGGTGCATTGGCTTCAGACCTCTGTGTCTGGCTACGTGTCTGTCTATAGCCCTGCCTCATAAGTGTCTCCACAGTCCTGTGATGTTACAGGAGCACTTCCAGAGCTTGGGGCTTGCACCTTCCATCTGTCCCAGTGGTAACTGTTGGGTTCTAGAAATTCATTGCTGAATCCCTCTATGAGGGTTTGTGTCCTTGCTCTTTGGAGGATCAGGCTGGGCATGAAACCATCCTTGTCTGGAGGGTTGTGCATGCACAGGACAAGTGCAGAGTGGTGTGGGAACCTGCATCCTTGGAGGGCTGCAGGACTTGGCTGGACAAAGCCACAGTCATCCTTATTTAGATTTCACAACAACCTGTCTTGGGACAGGAGGTTGGTCTAGAGACCTTCAAAGGATCCTTCCCATCCTCATATCTATGGGATGTCTGTCGTCTTCTTTTTGGTTGTCTATGGGGACATGCATTGGGATCTCCCTGCTGTGTCCACGAGCACTAGAGCCATTGGCAGGGAGCTCAGGCAGAAGGGATGCGTTTGGGGGATGCTGGGTGCCTGGGCACAGCAGGTTCTTCATCTTCTCCTTGATCCATCAGTTCACTTGCCTCCACAACCAGCTGCCCACCCCCGCGCTGCCCCTCCAGAGGCGTTGCTCGGTTACTACGCTGACACCACTCCGTTATCCCGCATGGCACCGCCGAGCGTCCCGCAGCCCGCTGTGGAGACTGCCAGTGCCCCGCAGAGCCCCGGGGGCTGCCCTTGGAGCCCGCAGGGATGGAGGGACCTCTGCCGCATCCTCATCCTCCTCCTCATCCTCCTGCCGCCGCCTACTTCGGGTCAGCGCCGCCCGCGGGGTTCGGCCCGGTGGGACGGACCCGGCACGGCATGCCCGAGGGCTGGAGGGGCCAGCGTGTCCCCACAGAGCCCCGGGGGTGCCCAGGGCGTCGCCGGCGGCTGTGGGACGGGACGGGACGGGACGGGACGGGAGGAGGGGGCCGCCCCGCCTCCCACTTAAAGAGCCGCGGCGCCCGACGGCCGCGCAGCGAGCTGCGGAGCGGCACCGCCCGGCACCATGCGCTCCGCCGCTGCCCTCTGCCGCACCCTCATCTTCATCATCCTCCTCATCCTCCTGCCGCCGCCGCCGCCCGCCGCCGCCTACTTCGGGTCAGCGCCGCCCGCGGGGTTCGGCCCCGGGCGCCGCCTCCGCGCAGGGGGACCCGGGAGGGAGCGCGCAGGGTCCGCGGGGCAGCGCCGGCGGAGCCGGGAGGGACGGCGGGGTCTCCGCGATTGCTCCGCAGAGAGGAGGCGCGGAGATTCCGCGGGGCTGCTCGGCCCTCGGGGGGGATGCTGGCCGGTGCCCGGGGAGCCCGGGGCTGTGCGGAACGGGGTCCCGGCCGGGCCGCGCACCTGCAGCCCCCGGAGCATCCCCGGAGCATCCCCGCAGCATTCCCGCAGCATCCCCGCAGCCCTGGGCCGCACCGGCCCCGCGGGGACAGCCCGCTGGAGGGGCGCCATGGGGGAGAGGGGTGGGAGAAAGAGGGTGCTGGGTGTCGGCAGGGGTCCCCGCCGTGCTCCCGGGCACCCCGCAGGAAGGGGACGGGGAGGATCAGCCCGTGCGAGGGTGGGACGGGCAGACGGGGCGGAGGATGCTGTCGGCTGGGAGCAGTCGGGGGAGAAGCTGCGCTGTGCTGCTTGAGGTGCGCTCCGCTCCGGCCCGGGGCGTGCGTTCGCCCCGGGAGCTGCTGGCTTTGAGAGCTCTCTCCAGGCTGCCTCCCTGGAGGGAGGAAAGGAGGAGGGGGCTGGCAGCCGGCGCTCAGCAGAGGGGTGTGGGTGACATGTGGGTGCTTGTAGGGCTCCACGGGACGATGGGGGCATAAAGCCAGCTGAGGGACGGAGGGACAGATGGACCCCTGGGCACAGAGAGAGCAAGCTGATGCTTCAGTTTGGGATACTGTGCAGGATCACTGGGCGCAGCTGTCCCTGGTGAGTGCCCTCCCCTCATATTTAAGTTTTCTTGGGTTAAAGGCAAAGATGGCTTTTAACAGGTTGTGCAGGATTTCCTGTGAAAAACCATTCTGTTTCCATTCTTTTGGAGCAAGCTGCTTCTCAGACCAGTTTTCAGACTGGCTTAAGGTAACCAGAGCTGGGAGTGCTTATATCACAATGAGTGCAGGAGAGAGATAAACATGAATGTAAGTGCTGTAAGGCTCAGGATAGATCTGTGCTGACCTACGCTCGTGGAGGGTCTTGATCCCTCTCTCCCAATCCTCCCATCACACACCAGACACTTCTTCCTACATTTGCTTTCCAGTGCCTGCTGGCTTGGCACCACTCACCTGGGACAATAATGGGTGTTTCCTTTCTGCTGAAAAGCTTCCTGGATTTTAAGTTCATTAATTGTGTCATATAAAGGCACCTGCTGATGGGGGAAGGACTCTGCCTTTCTTGGTCATTTGTAGAACATGTATATATATATATATATAGCATGTAAAGGAGCTGGGTGTTTGGTTTTCCAGTCCCAGGGACACATGGATGTGATAGTACCTGGTGGAAGTGTGGCTGTGCTGTCCTTTCAGGGCAGATGCTGAATATTGCTCAAGCTGGAGTTGGTTGTTAAAGCAGCCTGAGTGTTTCTTCACTTTGTTATAATGATCCTGGGCTCCATCAGCAGAGGGGTGGCAGCAGGGACAGGGAGGGGATTGTCCCTCTCTGCTCTGCCCTCCCCCAGCTGGATCCTGTGTCCAGAGCTGGGGCCCAACACAAGGAAGATGTGGGGCTGTTGGAGAGGGGTCAGAGCAGCCACGGAGATGCTCAGAGGGCTGGAGCAGCTCCCCTCTGGAGAGAGGCTGAGGGAGCTGGGCTGGGTCAGCCTGGAGAAGAGAAGGCTGTGGGGGGACCTCATTGCAGCCTGCCAGTCTGAAGAATTTTTTTTGGCCCTTAGAGAATAAAAAGAGCACATGACTTGTGACTTGCAGGTCTATTGATGCTTGGACTTGCATCAATTTGAAAATGGCATAACAACTTAGTGTAAATATGAATACCTGCACACCTGGAGGTGCCAAGTAAGCTTTGGTGTGCATTAAATTAGCCCAGTTACCCATCTTCCTACATCTTCTTTGCTAGCCTTTCCCTCATGAATCTGATGGACCAAGTCTCTTGCAAACAGGGACTCTGCTGTCCAATTCTGAGTGCTCCTGGAAAGACTGCTGAAGATGCTTCTCTTCCTGTTCAGCTGATAAATTGCATGCTCATTTTACTTTCAGGCTGCATAATCATTCCTCAAGGTACCTCAGGTGTCAGGAGGGTTTGTTACAGCTGTTTTGTGCTGTCAGTCACACAGAATATTGGGCTCTTTAGAAAGTGTGTTAGCAGAAAGACCAGAAAGGGAAAGGGAAGGCAGCTTTCAGCTGGGACTGGGAGAGATGAAGTCTGTAGTGACTGCCACAGCAGAGATGATGTGGGACCACAGATGCATTGAGTAGGTAATGGCTGTTGATGGATGCTCTTTGATTACCTCCAGCTCCCAGATCCTCTTTAGTTGCTATCTCAGGAAAATCATATTTTCTGAAAAATCTTCCCCCTGGCTGTTGAGTGTCTCATGCTCCAGGCAATGTTTCATGCTCCAGGGAATGTGGCTAGTCCAGAGTTAGAATGAAAATCTGATCTCCCATGTAATTAATGACTGACCAGACTGCTGGCCTGGGTTGGATGGTCAGTAGCAGGGAGCCCCTGAAATCAAGAGCTGTGTGGAGATGTTTCATATGGTCAAGTGGAGAGGTGGAAGGATTTAAACCAAGTTTGTCCCGACTGTGGGAGCTCAGAACAGATAAGGATGATGAAACCACTTCAGTGACCCAAGTCAACCAGCTCATAGGCATTACCTGCAATGATTCCCAGCTAAATCCTCACAACAGGTTACCTCTCATTCCACAACAGCTCTTCCAATATAAGTTTTCAATATGCTGTTCCCTGGGGAGAATGCTTTTTAAAACTGAGTCTGTACCTGGACACATCATCTTTTCCTGTTGCCAAAAATGGCTTGCAGCAAGCGGAGAAACCCATTTCCAAGGATTCCAACTCAGAAACCTCCCTTAAAACTCACTTGAGTTTTTAATTCAGGCTTTTTCTTTGTGAGGAGCAGAAAGCTTGATAGAAAACCTGGAGGATAACAGGTGTAAAAACACCTGCCTGAGGGTCTGAAATGAGAGTTCTGATGGAGAAAAGTAAAAACCCCTTTGAAATCAATAGTTTATCCTGAGATGCTGCTTTGGGAATTTCTCCCACCTTCTCTGTAGACCGTGGGTGGTACAAAGCAGGGAAGAGCATCCTATTCAGTCATGACAGGACCACGCTGCTGGTGCCCATCCCTTTGTCCAGGGACAAATATTGAGGATTAAATAATGTTGCTTCTGTATGGTTTTAAGCTATTCTACTGAGCTGCCAGGGGGAGAGGAGAGCCGAGGACCCATTGTGCAGCATAGCATCCTTGATTTGATCTGCCATTGTCCCATATTCTCTTAGCCTTTCCTGAATGCCTGTTGCAGCTATCTGTGGGGTGTAGATATTTCTATGGTACATGAAAGGCCTGTGAAATCAGATATGGAGTACTGTTGTGGCTCCCTTTGATTTTTCTTCTTGCTTGGGAGAAAAGGCATATTTTTGGTGGGTTTTTAAGACCTTTCAGATCCAGAGGACATTGGGCATTGCACAGGAACAGGCTCTCATTAAAAGTCTCTTAAGCAGCTGGAATGTGGCTGGAAGGAGATTAAAGGAAATAGATGAATTTAGCAAAGTGCTTAGACAGAAAAGTAGAGAGAAATAAAAGTTTGAGATCCTTATTGTTCTTTCAGATTGGTAGCAGGTGTGCATTAATTCAAAGAGTCTTTTTTTTTGGCCATATGATCTGTAGATAATAAACCCTAAATCATCTAAAAACGATGCACAGTTTGCCTAACTGCAAATATCTGCATATTTTATATTCAATCTTGTAAGAATATTCCTCTCCTGTGGTCTTGACCTGATCAAATGTTAGTTTTACCCTAATAAAGCATGGTGATAGTTAATATAGCAGAGCCTGCGAGCCTCTACTCATGTGGGTAATCTTCTCTGAGAGTGGCTTCTGTTCCCAGATGTGCCACTGGTCAGCTGCATGACCTTGGGAAAGGCCTTTAGTTTCTCTGCCTACTGTTATAAATTGAATGGTATGTGAAACACGAGTTCTGAGAGCTGTGTCGGTGCACCAGTTCTTCTATGGCAAATCCTGAGCTCTGAAGGAGCCTCCAAGTACAGTGGTATCATTTTCTCATCCTGACATTCACATGTCTTGGGTAATGAGTGTGATTGTTCACATGAAGGAGGCTTTCACAGAAATATATATTCCAGGTAGCTTTTGCCACTTCATTTCTCAGACTAATCAATTTACTGCTGCTTTAGTTTACTCCTCAGTGCGTGATTTCCATTGGATTATTTCCATGCTCCATTTCTGGAGGAGGAAAATCAAGATCCTTTGTGAATTGCAACTTTAGAAATGCACAAATAATAGTAAAAATATATATTAAGTAATCTATTAATCTATTATTTGGCGGCCAGCAGGGACAGGGAGGGGATTGTCCCTCTCTGCTCTGCCCTGGGAGGCCCCAGCTGGATCCTGTGTCCAGAGCTGGGGCCCAACACAAGGAAGATGTGGGGCTGTTGGAGAGGGGTCAGAGGAGCCACGGAGATGCTCAGAGGGCTGGAGCAGCTCCCCTACAAAGAGAGGCTGAGGGAGTTGGGCTGGGTCAGCCTGGAGAAGAGAAGGCTGTGGGGGGACCTCATTGCAGCCTGCCAGTCCCTGAAGGGAGATTATAAACAGGAGGGGAATCAACTTTTTAAAAGGGCAGAGACTGGCAGGACAAGGGGGATGGATTAAAGCTAAAGGAGGGAAGGGTTATATTAGATATTAGGGGGAAGTTTTTTACAGAGAGAGTGGTGAGGTCCTGGAACAGGCTGCCCAGAGAGGGGGTGGGTGCCCCGTGTCTGGGGGTGTTCAAGGCCAGGTTGGATGGGGCCCTGGGCAACTTTGTGTAGCTCCAGGCCTGAGGTTGGTGTCCCTGCCTGTGGCAGGGGGGTTGGAGCTCTGTGATCCTTGGGGTCCCTTCCAACCCTTGCCATTCTATGATTCTATGATGATTCTATTAAGATTAAAAAATAGATGAAGTTTGCCTGAGCTACCAGCTTTTCATTTAGGATGCTGTATTACCTGTGTCAGAATTTCAAGTGCTGCTGGATCCAATTTTAGAACGTGTTTTTCCCATGAAGCGTTTGCTTTGCACAGTGTAAAAGATGAGTTAGACTTGGTATCTTTGCTCTGTGTGTGGTCCCAGGCTGTATTTGATGTGCACTATTGATACTGCTCTGAAAAATGGAATAAATTCTTCAAAGGTCATTTTTTATGGTTCAGATCATTATCCTATTTTACTTTTCCACAAATATTAACATCCAACATCCCTCAGGGTCTGGAGAATGGCAGTACACCCTTCTCCCATATCTCACTGGCCACTGGTGGTTCATAGGACATCCTGGAGATGATTCCTGTCCAAGACTGTAGGAACAGCTGCCCTGTGCCTGACTAAAGGTTCATGTACTGGATCCAACCTGGGTGCTAGCAGGCATAGAGGCAGGAGCATAACGAAGGAATAGGATCTCAGGGAATGATGCTCTCTCAGAATACTCTCCAGCTCCTGACAGTCTGCACCTCATGAACTTCCCATGAGAAAGTGTCTTTCTGTGTAATGGTCACTTGGGAATTTTTCTTCCATGGTTCTGTGTGAATACATGTATCCTTCAGCATCCACAGTGTCCTGCATTATGAAAGGCTGTGAGTTTAACTAGAGGCTCTGCACCCCATTTCATTTATTTTTAGGTTATTGATTAATGAGTTAATATAATTCCCTCTTGTTCTTGTATATTAGAGGTAGGAAAAAATCTTTACTCACATGCTGGTCAGTCATGATTTTACAGCCCCATGTTCTCCTGGTGTTCCTTCTCTCCTGATGGGAGTTGTGGAAGATACCCAGTCTCTATAGCTGTTTGTGTTCATACATGAGCTATTTTGGAAATCAGTCAGCTTTACAAGTCCAAGCAGACTGTTGCAATCTGGATTTCTGTTCAATGGCTCCTTAAGTATGGGATGAAGGGGAATCAGCCAGCCCCTTTTCAGTGTCTGTGGGGACAGGACAAGGGGCAATGGCTGCAAGTTGGAGCACAGGGAGTTCCACACCAACATGGGGAGGAACTTTTCCCCAGTGAGGGTGAGGGAGCCCTGGGACAGGCTGCCCAGGGGGTGAGGAGTCTCCTTCTCTGGAGAGATTCCAGCCCCATCTGGACACCGACCTGTGTGCCCTGTCCTAGGGACCCTGCTTTGGCAGGGGGGTTGGACCCCATGGGCTCTGGAGGTCCCTTACAACCCCTGTGATTCTATGATTCAAAGTAGGGTTTTGTGGCATGACTACTTTCCACAGCAGCTGTGTACTCTTTGCTGTTCTGCTTTTAATATTTGCCCTCTACTTCTACTCTATTCTTAGAGTTTCTAGCAACTTGCTTCCACAGCTGCCTCCTGTGCTGTGGAGATCATCACATCTATTATAGAAAATTGATAACCTGGTGGCTACTCTAGAGCTCCTGTTGTTTCTGAAGCTCCTGTGAAAAAGAAGGGCTGAGAGCTGATCATATCTTCCATAGGAAGGAGATGACTCGTCTAAATAGTCAATGGAGCTACTACTGCTGTCTCAAAAATATCTGACCAGGGATGAAGGACACTGAAGTGAGGCTGGAGACTGGCACAAGGGTCACCTGTTCTGGTCTGAGAAGGGATTTTTGGGAGTTAGGATGCTTAGCATGGGTGGTAGTTCTGTTGGTATGTGGACAATCATTAGCTTGGTGTGCAGGAGTTTAGTAGAATTGCATATGTGGCTTTCAGGCAGTGACCAATTTCAGTGCTGTTATATGAGGCTCTTAAACTCTTCTTGTCTTGGCCAGTTCCCTTTTTTTTCTGATTTCTCCTCTCTTTTCTGTGAACTTGGGAAAATTTGCTGCGTGGGAGTAGAGGTACTGCATGGCAAATGGAGAATAACCACATCTCACATGAGGGCACTTGCCTGGGATGTGACTTGTTGGGTGAGTGTTGGTATTCCCCAACTGATGTCCTAACAACACCTCCTCCTGAAGCCAGCATTGTCCCACTGAGGTAGGTACAGCCTGAACATTCCCAAGAATTAAGACTTTTGTTGACATCTGCCCATGTGTGATTTGATGTACCTCAATCAGCTTTGGGTCTTGTGCACCCAGGGAACCAGCACTCCAGTGAACATGTGTACTGGTTTTCAAGCAGCACAGCGAGTCAGGCAAAGCAGTCAAGTTTACACACTGTGTGCTGGTCTCACTTGGGTGAATCTTGTGTCCCTCACCACTGTTCCTCCAGCTCAGGACTACTGTGCCTCTCGTGCACCAGCTCTTTCTACCCTCTGGGCAGTGTTTGGTGCCCAATAAGGCTTTGAACTGTGCAGTCTGAACTGCTCTCTGAAGCTCATCAAGCTGTTTTAATTCCAATTGGGCTGAACCTGACCCCAAATATGTGTCTTTGTTTCCAGCATTGCCTGTCTATCTCCAGGCTTTCACTGGAACATCTTGTGTTTCTGTCCCTCAGTTCAGCAGCAACAACAGGATTACAAGATTGTTCTCACTCACTTGGTTTCTAAAGTTTAATACTTGCTGTGTGATTCACAAGGATTTCTTGGTTAGTTTTCAGGTCTCTGATTGACTTCTTGAGTTGGCTAATTGCACTTGTGCCTACTTACAGGTGTGTGGGTGCATCTGGAGGTTGTTGGCTACTGTGAGAACAAATTCAGAAGTGCTGTGGGGTTAGGTCAGACACATTGTACTACAGCTCCCATGCCTGGGTAGTGATAGTCTCTCTGTAGTCTGGATTGGTGGTCACTGATGATGTCTTGCTCTTGGTCTTTCCCAGCTGTGTCTAGTGGCATGGCATCAGGGCATGGAAACCCCTGGAATGATGTAGTTAATACTTTGTGAAGTTGGCTCAGAGCTGTGACATCCAGTGACCTGCAGCACCAATCAGTAAAACAAATCTCTGCATGTGGCAGAGGGTGTACAGTGAAGGAAACAAAGACACAGGGGTGCAAACATGTTCACTTCATGAAGCTGAGAAAACTTCCCAGCCGAGGCTGCTGGGGGCAACACACATGTGTTTCTTCTTTTTCCCCACTGCTACTTTGCCTTGGTGTGTGGTGGAGATGGGATGCTAGATCTAATTGATCTGTACTGACTAATCTTCTGAGCTGGTAAAGTATCCTGGACAGATGAGAGAGCTGGGCAATCACCAATCACATGAAGTTTAACAAGGGCAAGTGCTGGATTCTGAACCTGGAAAGGGCAACTCTGGCTACTGGGGGATGAGATGCTGGAGGCCAGCCATGCTGAGAGGGCTTTGGGGGTCTTGCTTGGCAGCAAGTTACCCAGGCAGGCAGGAGGGCCAACCATATCCTGGGTTGCAACAAGCACGGCACAGCCAGCCAGTCCAGGGAGGTGATTGTCCCACTCTGCCCTGTTCTGGGATGACCTCACCTTGAGCACTGTGTGCAGTTTTGGGCACCACAGGACAAGAGGGACAGGAAACTACTGGATAGTGTCCAAATGAGGGCAAGAAGGATGGGGAAGGGTCTGTAGGGGAAGGCTTACAAGGAGAGGTTTGTACCACGGAGGCTGAGGGGAGACCTCATGGGGGTCTGTGTCTTCCTGATGAGGGGGAGCAAAGAGACAGGCGCCGATCTCCTCTCTTTGGGTACCAGGGGTAGAACCCGAGGGAGTGGCATGGGGAGGTTTAGGCTGGATGTTAGGAAGAGGTTCTGTACTAAGAGGGGAGTTGGGCGCTGAGACAGGGTCTCCAGGGAAGGGGTCACAGCCCCTAGCTGGGCTGAGGACAAGAAGCATCTGGACGATGCCCTCAGTGCTGTGCTCTGACTGGGCTGGGCCTGTGTGGGGACAGGAGTTGGACTCAATGGGCCTTACATGTCCCTCCCAGCTCAGGAGATTCTCTGATTCTCTGATACCCTCACAAGCACCATTCTAAATATTATCACCCCTCTGATCACCATTTCTCACCCATGACTTCCATCTTCCACAACTCACTGCTTTTTCCACTTTCTTTCAGCTTAACTGGGAAAGAAGCTCTGACCCACTTCCCATCCCTGGGACCTTCCACAAACTCTGCCCAGGGGAAGGTCCATGTGAAGCAGTGTGACTTGCTGAAGCTGTCCCGCAAGCAGAAGAGGCTGTGCAGGAGGGAGCCTGGCTTGGCTGAGACCTTGCGGGATGCCATCCGCCTGGGGATCATGGAATGCCAGTACCAGTTCCGCAGCGAGCGCTGGAACTGCAGCCTGGAGGGAAGGACCAGCCTGCTGAAGCGAGGTACAAGGTAGTTTTTGTTTGCAGTGTAAAAATCTCACTTGGTGCTGGAGCCCTTGGAAGATACAAGGGGGAATGGATTAAAGCTAAAGGAGGGAAGGTTTAGATGAGATTAGGCACATTTTAAAAAAATCCTCTCTGTAGCTGTGAATATTTTTGTATGTAAATCTCTTTCGTTCTCAGATCCAGAATTGAATCCTAATTAATTGTTTGAAAAGGCTGTTTATCAGTGTCAAGGCATTTCAGTGCAGACATTTCAGATATTGTTGACAAATACCTCCTAAGATTGCCTCACATCTCTTTGGAGTTTCTGCAGAAGGTCACAGTGGACAAAAGATCCACCTGGCTTCTGTTTCACAGAAGGCTTTAGAGGAAGAAAATGTTCTCTAAGCTTTGTATTTGAGGTAGGAAGGAGTGTAAAAAATCCTTTAAATTGTAGGAGTTTGAGAAAAATAGAATGAAGTTAGACCATACACTCTGCTGAACCTGTCCTCATCCAAACATCTGACCAGCCTACTATTGAGTGTCAGCCCTTCAATAATGTTTATTAGCATTTACTAAGTTTTACTCTTCAGTATCACAGAGTTTCAGTCACAGAATCACAGAATCAGAGTTGTAGGGGTTGGAAGGGACCTCGAGAGCTCCTGGGGTCCAACCCCCTGCCAAAGCAGCTCCCCAGCTCATACTGCACAGGTCGGTGTCCAGACGGGGCTGGAATCTCTCCAGAGAAGGAGACTCCACACCCCCTGGGCAGCCTGTCCCAGGGCTCCCTCACCCTCACTGGGGAAAAGTTCTTCCCCATGTTGCTGTGGAGCTCCCTGGGCTCCAACTTGCAGCCATCACCCCTTGTCCTGTCCCCACAGACACTGAAAAGGGGCTGGCTGATTCCCCTGCACCCCATACTTCAGATATTGATAAACATTGATTAGATCCCCGCTCAGTCTTCTTCTCTCCAGGCTGAACAGCCCCAGCTCTCTCAGCCTTTCCTCCCAGGGGAGATGTTCCAGGCCCTTCATCACCTTTGTAGCCCTTCTCTGGACTCTCTCCAGGAGATCCCTGTCCTTTTTATCCCAGGGAGCCCAGCACTGGACACAACACTCCAGGTGGGGCCTGAGCAGGGCAGAGCAGAGGGGGAGGATCCCCTCCTGTGACCTGCTGCCCACACTCCTCCTGATGCCCCCAGGATCCCATTGTCTCTCTCAGCCCCAGGGCACACTGCTGGCTCATGGCCACCCTGTCACCCACCAGCACCCCCAGGTCCTTCTCCACAGAGCTCCTCTCCAGCAGCTCACCCCCAGCCTGTCCTGATACATGCAGTCCTTTGATAATATTTAGTAAGTGAATGTTTATTTTAAAAATAGGCCTGAATAAGCCAATGTGAACTTTGATGAAATAAAAAATTAATTTTCATTAGCACTGGGATTGCAACTTTTTAACATTTCCATTTAAAATGATTAATACTTTCAAAGTAAATATCAAGGTAATATTTTTGTGAGCCAGGACATACAAGATCAGATTTACTTCATTCCTAGGCTCAGTTGTGAATTTTTTAGCACACCATGGAAGAAGCTGTTGATGATCATTTTGTGTGACTTTCTGACATCTGTACCTTCATCAACCTCAAAGAACTTGAAAATGACAATTGAATAATTGTCATCTTCAAATAGCTGGAAAACATTTAATTATCCCCTGATGGCATGCCTCAACATTGCCATGGACTTCTGACTGACAAAATAAAATATCACCTGTAATTTAAAACCTGTTTTGGCAGATGAGGATAAGTGTTTGAAAACTTTTATTACACAATCTTAGGGATCAAATGATGATTTAATACAGAAAAGTATGCTATATTCATCTCCTATATGAAAGGACAGTTGGCTGGAAGCAATTATTAGTTCTGATTTTCCTTTGACTTCCAAACAGATTAGTTTCTTTCACAGAGAACATGAACCCTTTCAGCTGCCACTTTTGATCTGTTTATCACATATTCCTAATGCTGTTTTGTTGCTGCCTTGAAAATTGTTGGTCAGACAATGGACTATGCTTCTTTTTTCCCAAGGAGAGATGAAGAGTTTTAGAAATTATTAAATCATAGACTCATAGAATCACAGACTGGGCTGGGTTGGAAGGGACCCCAAGGGTCACAGAGCTCCAACCCCCCTGCCACAGGCAGGGACACCAACCTCAGGCCTGGAGCTACACAAGGTTGCCCAGGGCCCCATCCAACCTGGCCTTGAACACCCCCAGGGATGGGGCATCCACCCCCTCTCTGGGCAGCCTGTTCCAGCCTCTCACCACTCTCTCTTTGAAGAATTCCCCCCCAATATCCTTTGATGAAGGATATTGATATGGCCACGGTCCTAAAGAAAACATAAAGCAAAACACACACTTCCTAACTGTCTTTAATGGTATTATGAGAGTAAGAAGGGCAAAAAGATCATATCCCAGTGAGATGATTCCTTTTTGTGATTGGTGAAAGACACAGTGAATTTGTAGTGACAATTGAAAATCTTCTATGACAGATTTGGATCCCCTGTGCTTTTCCTGCTTCTCCAGATGCCACCATCTTTTTCCTCTATATTTACATCCTTTCAATAAATTAAGAAAAAAAAAAGCCAAGGAATGTTTTGGCTTTTGAAATGCCAAAATTATTTTGTAGTCTATTTGTTGTTTTACACTGACTCTCCTCTAGATACATCTGGAAAAGTCTTTCTGCATAACCTGCATTCCTTCTGTGAATATTATAGTTAATTATGATGGCTATTACTCTTCACTGATCCATGCAAAATTCTTCTGCATTCCTTCTCCACTTCTTTTAAAATCCATGACAATAGGTAGATTTCAAATTATTCTGGGCAGACATTTCATAGAATCACAGAATCAGACTATGTTTGATTGGAAGGAACCTCCAACAGCCATCCAATCCCCCTGCAGTGAGCAGGGACACCTTTCACTAGATCAGATTGCTGAGAGCTTCATCAAGCCTGATCTTGAATGTCTCCAGGGATGGGGGCTCCACCACCTCTCTGGGAAAACTGTGCCAGTGTCTCACCACCCTCAGAATGAAGATTTCAAGCCATCTTGTTGCATGGTGATAGCTGGTGTCTTCATATAAAGTTTGTCAGGCAAGGATGACTTTTTGGTTTCCAGGGTGTGCCATAAAGACAGTGAGTTGCTGCTGGAGGTCAGATAAGCAGTATTGAATCTCAAACAACATGGTGGTTTGGGGAAAATAAACGCCTGTAGCAAAGACAGCTCAGATCCAGTCAGAAAAATCCTGAAGAAACAAGAGCTTTACGACCCTTCTCCTCATCAATCCATTTCTTTGCTTCCCATTAGTCACATTCTTTCACTTTCAAGCAGTGGATTCGTTGATGTCATGAGGAATCTAGGAATGGTACAGTACAGGAGTGGTGGCTCGAGGATGCAGAGTTTCCATCACTGGATATTTTGAGGTCTCACTTGGACAAAGCCCTGAGCAACTTTCTGTGGCATTGGAATTAGCGCTGGTTTGAGCAGGAAGTTGCACTAAAGACTTTGTGAAGTCTTCTATCCAAAATCTCTCTACAGTTCTATAGCTTTGTCATCTACTCTTTATTTTGTTCTCATTAGTTTTGTTTGCTTGGTTGGATTTGTTGTTGGAGTTTGTCTGGTTTCTGTTTTGTTTTGTTTCCAAGAGAGATGCCTCTTCCACTTGCTTTGAAATCCTCACAGTATCTTGACTGGACTATTGAAAAATCTTTGACCTTGAGCATCTTGCCTTTGGCAGAATTACCACATGGCTAAACTCCTCCTGTTATAGTTCTCCTTGTGGTCTAGAGCACAGCACACCACAGACCAGTGCCTTGCCATTGCAGAAAACATCTTTCCATATTTATAGGCTTTTAAGCTAAGAAATAATTCCAGAGTGTTTAAAGGGAAGACTTAGACATGTTCAATGTCCTACCAGGGGGAGATGACTTGCTTCAATATCTTGAAATTCAACTCTCTGCTGGATGTTTGCAACCAAACTGATAAGCAAAGTCATCTGTATTTAGCTGTTTCCCCTTGCACTGAGTATTCTAATCACTGGCAACTCAGCCAATGGGGTCAGGAGAGTTAGTCATCCCTACACCAGACCCTGACAGCCACAGCATTGTGTCCAGGCTGTGGTGACAAGACCTCCATTGACATGGTGGGAGGATAAATACCCAGAACACATGGAGAAACCTCCATTTAGATCTCAGTCATGTTTGTTGGAATCACAGAATCATAGAAATAGAATCACAGGGGTTGGAAGGGAGCTCCAGTGCTCATGGGGTCCAACTCCCTGCCAAAGCAGGGTCCCTAGGACAGAGCACACAGGTCGGTGTCCAGATGGGGCTGGAATCTCTCCAGAGAAGGAGACTCCACACCCCCCTGGGCAGCCTGTCCCAGGGCTCCCTCACCCTCACTGGGGAAAAGTTCCTCCCCAGGTTGCTGTGGAACTCCCTGTGCTCCAACTTGCAGCCATTGCCCCTTGTCCTGTCCCCACAGACCAAAGAGAAGGGGCTGGCCAATTCCCCCTGCATCCCATCCTTCAGATATTTATAAACATTGATTAGGTCCCCCCTCAGTCGTCTTCTCTCCAGGCTGAACAGCCCCAGCTCTCTCAGCCTTTCCTCACAGGGGAGATGCTCCAGGCCCTTCATCATCTCTATGTCCCTCCTCTGGACTCTCTCCAGGAGATTCCTGTCTTTTTTATCCCAGGGAGCCCAACACTGGACACAACACTCCAGCTCACAAATGAGCTGATTCCTGCTCATTTGTGCCATGTCCTACTGAAAATCCAGTTCCGACAGCTGCTCTGTTGCTCCTTGTTATTCCCCAAGGGCTTAAGTACCATACAGTTCTTCTTTTACCTATGAGATTGAACAGTGATCAGTCCCTTATGACAGTAGAAGGAATCATCTTAGACCTTTTGGAGAAGCATTTGGCAGCCTAGTGACATGGAACCTTTGCCATAAAAGGAGGTGGGAACGAGGGAGGGGGAAGAAGGAGACAATTTAAATGTATCCTCGTTATCATGAGTTGCTGCTGTCTGCAGTGGCCTGACCACAAGCAATGGGCTCTGATTTCAAGTGGGCTGAAATCTGGCCAGCACTTACGTGGAGTGCCACAGAAGAAGCCAAACCATCAGTGGTCAGAAATAGCAGCAGCAGTGTGGTATTCCACAAAGTCAGATTTAGCTGGGTAAGTGGAGCTGACTGGTATTGCTAGCTTTGTATGGTATGCAAAAGTGTTTCTGAAATGCTCTGTTCTCTTCTGGTGTCAGGATGTCAGATAGGACAATGGGAATCTGGTAAACAATTGGAGATTAGCTACTGGAATGATTTTTCAGATTTGGGATAGCAAATGTATTTTATCCTCTCTTAGATCCTTCTTCTTGGTTAGCCATGATTTGAAAATGTCTGAACAGCATGTTGGTATCCATAACCTGTGCTGACTGTCCCCCATATTAGCTTTTCCAAAACTTTTGATGTATTTGGTGGCATTTTTTCATTATCCTTCTAGTACCCTGTGAGATTTTGTAGAGCATTCTCAACCAGAGAGCTCAGTTGCAAGTTACTTGTCCCAGTGATATGGTAACTAAATTGGTGAGGTAGGAAGTAGTCTGTTGATTGATTTCCTTGACCACCTCTACATTTTCTCAACAATCTCATCTGCATATATAGTTTTGCTATATCTTTCATCTATAATTCTGGAATTCCTCCTATGAAGTCTATATTGAAGTTGCTAATGCAAACTCTCTGTTATGTTCGTGACTACTCAATGTTTCATTCTGATAGGTACCAGAAGAACTCTTTCCTCTTCTCTGCTCAGATTTATGGTGACCTCACCCGGATCTCAGCAGTCAGTGGTCTGATCTATTATTACAGCTGGATGGGAATTCTTTGAGGGAACAGAATGATGGAAAGATTTGAGGTTGGACTGGATGAATTCTAAAGGTCCCTTCCAACCTCTGCTCAAAGCAGGGATAACTGCTAACTAGATCAGGTCTCTGTAGTTCTGTCTTCCATTGTTTGTGGAAACAGATTTGTTTCCTTCTGATGTGGAAAGAAATTGGGATTTTTTCAATGTTGGTTTGCTCCCATATGTTGCCTTCCATCAATATATCAATGATCTATTTTTTCTAAACCAATTTTTTTCTCTTTTGGCCAATCTTATCCATTCCTGCAGCCTGAGCTGTTAATCAACCTGTCTTTCTCTTCCTTATCCTACTTCCTAGATTGTGGACTTGTTAAGCAATTTCTCATTAATGGTTTTGTATTCTGCAAATACACTCCAGACACAATATTAAGATTTTTTCCCCCTGGATTAGATAGGAGAGGAGGTAAGTAATCAAAACAAAACATTTTGGGCTTTAGGTCAGATTTGTGTCAATCAGTGTTTTCTGGAACTTCTGTGGGGAGTTCATGGTTACCATAACCAATTCCTTGCTAATCCCATGTCTTCAGGCAGAATTTCTATTCAAGCACTGTACTTTCTTTCCTGGTTAAAATGTCATGGTGTGTCATAGTCACATACCTCAGGGCAAACATAGCCTAACTGGGAAGCCTGATTTAGAAAGGAGAATGGCATCAGCAAACATGACCACAGACACTGGGAGTAGGTACTTTACAAAGAAGTCAGAGAACCCACTCCTGCTGGAGAGTCTGTCCTTCCTGCCCGAGATGTTCTTCAACATGGAACCTTTCCTATTCAAATTAATGGGATCATTCTCTATGAAATAATATTGTTGTGGCAACACAGTTGCAATTGAAATATTTTTTAAATAGTGGGTCAGATTTTTCAATTTTTTTTCAGTCTCTACTAAATATTTCCTGATTTTAAGGCACATGTGACAGCTTCTACTCACACCTCTGAGGTGTAGATGTGGGCAGAGTTTTGAGACTGTCACTTTTTGCAGTTCAATATTTTCCCAGGACAGTTTGTTGTCACCTATTCCTTGATACGTGTGTGGTCTTCTGTCTCCATATGCAATCAGTTACTGCCACCAGGTGAGACTAGGGTGTTTCAAACCTGATATTGAGATTCTCTGTTGAGAACCCTGTGCAGGTAATGGAAGAGTTTTGTCTCTCTGTGTTTCTAAGTTTTGTGCTTTGTTTTTAGCTTATGGACAGTTGTGAGAGCCAGAGAGGTAGATGAACACCTTATTTTGCCTCTCCTATTCCTACCCTTTCTTAATCCTTCTCCTGTGCAGGTTTTAAAGAAACTGCCTTCCTCTATGCAGTGTCCTCTGCAGCTCTGACCCACTCCTTGGCCAGAGCGTGTAGTGCCGGGCGCATGGAGCGCTGCACCTGCGACGACTCCCCAGACCTGGAGAACCGCAAGGCCTGGCAGTGGGGTGTTTGTGGAGACAACCTCAAGTACAGCACCAAGTTCCTGAAAAAGTTCTTGGGTCAGAAGAGGATTGGCAAAGACCTGCGGGCCAAGGTGGACATCCACAACACCAATGTTGGCATCAAGGTGAGGAGCTGCAGGAGCAGGCCTAGAAAGAAGTTAGGACTCACTGCGCTCTCCAAACCCATCCTTAGCCAAGGCTGTTTGTGAGAGGTGTATTCACTGCCCTTACTCACAAACCAGCCTGTTTACCTGTATGTTGTGGACCTTATGGTACTGAGAGCTCCCTGGAAGAACTTGGGTGTGAGGAGCTGCAGGTTTGAAGTGGCAGAGTATCATCCTATATCCAACAGTGGTATCAGAGCCTGAGTGACAGAGATATGCAGCACTGTAACAGCTGTAAAACTCACTGGATGAATGACTCCATGGGTTATGCCATGGCCACATGGGGTTCTTAGAACAGCTAGAGCTTCAGACCTGGTGTGACATGTGAAGTAGATCAAGGGTTGACACTTTTGAGATCAGTTGTGAGCCTGCTGGTGATTTAGTATGGACCTAGTTGTGTCACAAGTTTGTGTCAGGGAGACCATTAAATTAAGCATTTCAGCCATGTGTTAAGTGCTACTGACTTGTCACTGTTTTCTATTTACTGAGTCCAATTGCTTATTTGATTGGAGCACTGTCTTGATTTGAATATACCAAAGGGAACCCACCATGCTGGATACAGTAAGTTTCACAGAATCACAGAATAGAAGAGATTGGCAGGGACCTCTGGAGGTCATCTAATCCAACCCCCCTGCTAAAGCAGGATCATCTACAGCAGGTTGCAAAAGGTCATGTCTGGGCAGATTTGGGATTTCTCCAGAGTAGGAGACTCCCCAGCTGCTCTGGGCAGCCTGTCCCAGTGCTCAGGCACCCGCAGTGTGAGGAGGATTTTCCTCATGTTGGGATGGACCTTCTTGTATTCTGGTTTGTGCCCATTGCACCTTGTCCTGTCACTGGGCACCACTGAGAAGAGTCTGGCCCTGTCCTGTGGACACCCACCCTTTAGATATCAGCAGGTGTTGATGAGATCCCCTCTCAGTGTTCTCTTCTCCAGGCTAAAATGGTTGACTCCAGTTTTATGTCTGACTACTGCTATTCCAAACAGACCTCATAAAATATATTCAATATTTGGCCATTTGTCTTCATTTAGGCATTGTACTTTCTCACTCACCAGTCAACTCTCTAGCCATTCCTCTGGTTGGTTTGTTTTAGTTTCTTTTCTGTAAAATAGGGATAGCACCAATAAAACTGCAGTACTTCCAGACTGTCTGCAACCTGAGGTGTTACCTCTACCCAGAACTAGGCTCATGGCCCTGGCAGATAATGACTACCGCTTCTCTTCCTCATCAGGCTGTGAAAAATGGTCTCAAAACTACATGCAAGTGCCATGGTGTCTCTGGCTCATGTGCTGTCCGGACATGCTGGAAGCAGCTTTCACCTTTCCATGAGATTGGTCGACTGCTGAAGCTGCGCTACGATGACGCCGTCAAGGTCTTCAGCACCAGCAACGATGCTGTGGGACACTCAGAGCTGGCTGGCCCTCAGAGACACAGCCATTCCCCCAAGCACCCCGCTTCACCCCGCTCTACTGACCTGGTGTATGTGGAAGACTCTCCCAGTTTCTGTCGTCCCAGTAAATACTCCCTGGGAACTGCTGGGAGGACCTGCTCTCGGGAAGGCAACTGTGACAGCATGTGCTGTGGACGAGGCTACAACACCCAGAGCCGGCTGGTTACCTTCTCTTGCCACTGTCAGGTGCAGTGGTGCTGCTATGTTGAGTGCCAGCAGTGCATGCAGGAAGAAGTGGTCTACAGCTGCAAGCAGTAAAGTCAGTGGTAGAGTGTCAAGACAAGTCCTAGAGTATGAGAAGGCAACAGGGAGAGAGAGACATGATTCTCTGCTGTGGGGTGAGGGCAAAAGTAAGGACCAAAAATGCCCAGTGCTCCTATTATCTCATTGTTGAGATCCTCTGGTCTGAGGAGAGTCCCTGTGTGAGGGGTGAAAAGCAGAGGTTTTGTCAGGTACCAGGCCAGGAAGGAGGGACGTAGTGTGGGGGCAGCAGAAACACTGGAGCAGTCAAAAGTATCTCTCTTGAGCTAAAACTTGTATTCTTGTCTGCAGGAATATCCCCCTGCTCCATCCCTCACTTGCACTTATGTAAATGCATGGTGGGATGGTGACACTGGAATACTGAGGGCTTGTATCCTGGTTCCTGGAGAGAATAGAATTAAGGGACTGGGGTGGCAACTAACCAGAGATGGGATCCTGATGGAATGGGGACAGCGATGGTCCTGCCCCAAGGCAAAGTGACTCTGGCAGCAGGGGATTTTCAGTGCTGTTCTCTGGGAGCTGGCTGAATCCCTTCTGCTTTGAACTTGAAGACACACTGTTGAATAGTCTCATCTTGATGCAAGAACTGTGCCTCACAAATACCAGTTTACAAACAAGTGGACCTCATGTCCATCACCTCCCAGGTCAAGGGTTTGGATGTTAGACTCCAAGCACATTTTCACCACGATTTTAACCTTGCTGTCCACAGGAGACCTGGAATTACCTCTGCCACAGTGTGTGTATCACAGGAACCCAGCTGAGTCTGTGAAGTCACTCCTCTGCTGCATGCTGCCTTGCAGGGTGTTTTTTATGGTGGTGGATCCAGGGGGGTGATGACAATTATTCATCTCTTTTCTTTTTTGTTTTTTTAATTCACAATCAGACTTTCAGCCCCCTTTTTGTCTGCTGGGTGGGGCTGGTTTTTGCCCTGGTGCCACAAGTGATTCACATGCCACAGTTCTGCCCTGTACTAATGATGGGGACAATCTCTTGAAGGGAACCAGGAACTTAAGGGGCATCTTAAAAAATATGCAATTCATGAGTGACAATCTCTGCACTGAGCAGTTAGGTGTATCTAGACAACACTGACAGCTGGCACAAGAAGCTGACATGGGGTAAGAGCACAGTCTGTTACAGAGTTGTGATCCCCTGATGCTGAGTCACATTTTCCCAGCTGGCTTCCAGCTGAACACAATGGGAACTGCCAGCTTTGTTTCTGCATCTTAAGGAGCAGCCTTGGGAATGGCAGTGAGACAGTCCTTCTCCTGGATGCCAGGCACACATTGAGGGGTGTAGCACAACCCATCAGGGTGTTGAGCAGTATTACAGTGCTTGGCAGTGCATTTGCTTGCTCCAGGGCTCTTCTGGTTAATCCTGCAGCAGCAGTTAGAGTGTTTATACTGTGAGCAGCTCTAGAGGGTCCTCAAGATGTCAAAGCTGCTCTGTTTGCTCAGTTTTGGTAATGGCTGTAAGCCAGCAAGCAGACTATCAGTGTGGAGATGGGGTGGTGCTTAAAAGAGTATTTAGATCATAGAATCACAGAATCACAGACTGGACTGGGATGGAAGGGACCCCAAGGATCATAAAGCTCCAACCCCTCTGCCACAGGCAGGGACACCAACCTCAGGCCTGGAGCTACACAAGGTTGCCCAGGGCCCCATCCAACCTGGCCTTGAACACCCCCAGGGACGGGGCACCCACCCCCTCTCTGGGCAGCCTGATCCTTATCTCAGATCAAAATTCATTGGCAACTTAGTGGATGGAGATGCTAGTTTAGGTTTTTTAGCTGGGCTGGTCCATAGGTTGAATCAGACAAGGCTTCAGTGGGACTGAGTAAGGTCTCACCTGTCTTCTCCAGCTCTTGAGTGTGGATGTGCTGATGCCAGGCAGCTCATCCTTTCATTTCCACGCACTTTGGATGAGTTTGCAGTGATGAGAGTACTCTCACACTCTCTTTATCTTGATCTTGTTGCCTTTTGCTTTTTATAACTATTTTTGATTTCTGCTTGATAAAAGGATGGAAGACAACTGCCTCAGAGCAGATCAGGCCATTGTCTGCTTAGAGGCCACTGACACCTTCCCTTTGGCTAGCTACATGTCCTTCTATGGGCTTATTCCTTTTTATCCTTTTTCTGGCTCAAGTTGACTTGAATGGAATTAAAAAGCTTATGACAGACCTAATACTGCAAATTGGGTAATTGGGTTAATTGGCTTTTTTTTTTTTTTAACCTCCTAAATACCCAAAAATTTCATATTGAGCAGTCCATCATTTACATGTTGCTTTTAATCCTTTTGGAGTTGAAATCTTCCCACGAGTCTCAACATTGAGCATTGAAATAAAAGTCATCCCATGAGTTAAAATTATTAGGAACCAGCAACATAGATGACACCTCATTGCAGCCTGCCAGTCCCTGAAGGGAGCATACAAACAGGAGGGGAATCAACTTTTTAAAAGGGCAGAGACTGGCAGGACAAGGGGATGGATTAAAGCTAAAGGAGGGAAGGGTTAGATTGGATATTAGGGGGAAGTTTTTTACAGAAAGAGTGGTGAGGTCCTGGAACAGGCTGCCCAGAGAGGGGGTGGGTGCCCCGTGTCTGGGGGTGTCCAAGGCCAGGTTGGATGGGCAACCTTGTGTAGATCCAGGGGGGTTGGAGCTCTGTGATCCTTGGGGTCCCTTCCAACCCTTGCCATTCTATGATTCTATGATTCTATGAAGCAACTAGCTCTGCTCTACACTGGTAGAGCCACCACTGACCTCCTGCCTTGTCCAGCATTGGAGTGGAAGGAGTATCACATCACAGGAGGGGTTATCTGGGGATCCTACACCATGGATCATTCTCATTTAAACAGGGATTGGGACTCAGTGGGAGGAGAGGGGGAGTGTAGCTTTGGGAGATACACCACTCTGTCCTCTTGCTTTTATCAAAGCTGCACTTAGTTGTCCACTAGCCAGTATTTTCTATGTGCGCACAACCCATTCTCCACACCTAGATGTCATAATTTGAGGGCAGCTAGGATGCTCCTCAGTGGTGGGAAGTGTTCTTGATGGTCTCATTTCTTTCTATTTCTGCTTTGGGCTAATGCTGATGCAGTGAACTAAGGGGGTTCCAGCAAACAGAAACACAGACTCTGCAGGCTGGACTCACACATTGTGAAAATCAGGCTACAGGGTCTGCCCAAGGTCATTTTAGCTCCAGATAAAAATGGTTTTCAGTGGATTAATAAATTCTGTCTCCAGCTTTGCCAGGGAGTTTTTTGAAGATGAAAAAGCACTTCTCTAACCTCCTAGTAATGTTACCTGGGTCAGTGTCACCTGCTGATGTCTGCATCCCAGTGGGGGTTATGAATATGCTCTCTTGTTCTTGAAAGAGCAGGCTGTGTATGTCACTTTGGCTGTTAGGTCTTCTCTTAAGAACTTCCTGCTCACTGAGGTCCAGGTGACCCTGCTGAGCAGCACCACATTTGACTCTTGCAGTAGGGACTGTCAGGCTGCACACCAGGTGCTCTGGTGTACTCCTGCCCTACAAACCCAACTTGGGCTTCTTGGAGAGCATCTACCATGACATCCTGATAGCAAAGCTGGGAGAGCATGGGGTAGATGAGTGGACAGTGAGGTGGGTTAGGAACTGGCTGTGGGACCAAGCTCAGAGGGTGTGATCAGTGGAGCAGAGTCTGACTGGAGCCCTGTGACCAGCGGTGTCCCCAGGGCTGGGTGTTGGGTCCAGTCCTGTTCAATATCTTCACTGACACCTTGATGAGGGAACAGCACCCACCCTCAGCAAGTGCTGATGATCCAGAGCTGGGAGGGGTGGCTGACAGGCAGGACACTGCGCTGCCATCCAGAGCCCTGGCCAGGCTGGAGAGCTGGGCAGGGAGAGACCAGATGGGGTTCAACAATAGCAAGTGGAGAGTCTGGCCCCTGGGGAGGAATAACTGCTGGAATCAGGACAGGCTGGGGGGAGCTGCTGGAGAGGATCTCTGTGGAAAAGGACCTGGGGGTGCTGGTGGGTGACAGGGTGGCCATGAGCCAGCAGTGTGCCCTGGGGCTGAGAGAGACAATGGGATCCTGGAGGCATCAGGAGGAGTGTGGGCAGCAGGTGACAGGAGGGGATCCTCCCCCTCTGCTCTGCCCTGCTCAGGCCCCACCTGGAGTGTTGTGTCCAGTGCTGGGCTCCCTGGGATAAAAAGGACAGGGATCTCCTGGAGAGAGTCCAGAGAAGGGCTACGAAGATGATGAAGGGCCTGGAGCATCTTCCCTGTGAGAAAAGGCTGAGAGAGCTGGGGCTGTTCAGCCTGGAGAGAAGACGACTGAGGGGGGACCTAATCAATGTTTATCAATATCTTAAGCATGGGGTGCAGGGGGAATTGGCCAGCCCCTTTTCAGTGTCTGTGGGGACAGGACAAGGGGCAATGGCTGCAAGTTGGAGCACAGGAAGTTCCACAGCAACCTGGGGAGGAACTTTTCCCCAGTGAGGGTGAGGGAGCCCTGGGACAGGCTGCCCAGGGGGTGTGGAGTCTCCTCTCTGGAGAGATTCCAGACCCATCTGGACACCAACCTGTGCAGTATGAGCTGGGGAGCTGCTTTGGCAGGGGGTTGGACCCCAGGAGCTCTCGAGGTCCCTTCCAACCCCTACAGCTCTGTGACTCTGTGGTTCTGTGATCTTACACAGAAGGAAAAATCCCAATTCTCCAATGACCTGATCCTGCTCTGCAGTGTGTGTGGAAGGAAACACATGTTCCTAACACCCTTTATTTTCTTGTCAGCTCATTTCAAATCTCTAGGCTTGTTCTCCCATCCTAAGGCAAACCTGGCTTCCACACAGCAGAAAGTGTTATTTTAATAATATCCTTTATTTGGCTCCAAATGTTGGATTGTTTTAAGCAGTAGGAGAATACATTTCAGAGGCACATGAGGTGGTTTGCACAATAGACTCCACAGGACCAGAAGGACAGTGCGGTGACTCTTTAGACAGAGAGGAACAGGGTAGAACTTACAACATTTGTTATTTGTGTCCTTTGCAGCTGAACCACTGATGTCAATGGGAACTGAAGGACAGGTTTGTGGCAAGGGGACTCCACATCTCTATTTAGGCAACTAGATCAAGCCTCTTTGGTGTGGGTATTTAGACTGAATTGGTCCTTTGGCACTCTTTCAGGCAGAGAAGAGAGAATTAGACACTGCTTTGCAGGACTTGAAAAATATCTGGATCTTTGTGTGTAGCCCACATTGAATGGACATTGATGCTTTTGAGGCTGTGTCCCTTTGCCACTGAAATGTCTGTGAAATGTGTAGGGATTACCTCTAGCACTGGAGGCTTTCAGCAGTGATCTGTATGGCTGCTTGAGCCGTCATCTGTTGAACCTGGCAGCATCCAAGCCAAACCATGTTTTTGTCCAGTCTTGCTGCCAGCAGCTATGAGGTGGAGCTGCCCTTTGTCTTGAATGTTGGGTTAGCACAGTCCCATGGGCATCTCACAAGAACTTTATTGAACTCAAAGAATAATGTCAACAAAATAAAATTGAAAGGTGAGGCTGTGCCTGGAAATCCTGGCACCAGGTGGGAAATAGTTGAATAAGAACTGGATTAAAAGGTACTTCAGGAGGAAATTAAGGACGGTTTTTCTAATGTACCAAGGGGAACTTTCTGCCTGCAGCTCCTTGTCGTGCATTACTCATCGCTGGTTGAGGAATGGAGAAGATCTGAGGAAGAGATGGTTCATTCTCTGGTATCTTTGGGGTGAGTTTGGGCTCAGCAGAATATGGAGGTTTGGCATCTGGCTGAAGTAAATTTTGGTTGTTAAGCCTAGTTTTAAACTGTTAAGCCAAGTCTGGACAAGGAAGTCTGATGTCCTCTGGCTTTGCTCTCTGTGAGCTTAACTCAAAGGCTGTTTCAGACCCTCCCTGCTGCAGTTGAAAAGCAGTTCAACCCCTGCCAATCAGAACAGACAGTCTCAACAAGGAAGGATGATGGTAAATAAATAATTTAAAATGCTCCTTATGAGGTCTGGGGAAAAGACTTGAGAATATTTTGAGTCTGAGGCAATGCTGCTATCACTCCTGTTGGTATCCTTCAACCCTTTGCCTTTTAGAAACTGTGCTATGGATAAGGAAGTGAAAAAGTTTGCTTGAGGCAAATAGTTTAATTTTCCCTTTCCTCCATCCCCTTCACTTATCCAGGGCTGTTTTATCACCCAAATTTGAGATAAATTGGGTTGATATTCAGATTACTTCAACTAACAGCAATGGGAGCAGGAAGCAAAACTTGGGTCTGTTTGGCATTTTTAGGCTTGAATTGTATTCTCTTGAAGAATCAAGATCAAACATCATCTGGAGCAAAGCTCTTCTGCCACCTCCTGGAGACATGACATGTGAAGACTTCGGTCTCCATTCGATCCCTGTGGGATCTTTTTCGTTTTGCTGCAACCTTTACAATGTGCTACAAATCCAGTGGATGGGCCACCTCTTTGGTTATCTGTGCAAAGAAGTTACAGGAAAATGGGCTGGAGATTTAAGGGGAACATATGGAAAATCTTTGCATGGAAATCTTTTCAGCAGCAAAAGTGAATACTTAATGCCCTGGCTATAAAACTACCCTCTCCAAAGTGCAAATGGACCTCAATGTGACACTCAGTGGTAAACATCTGAGGTTCACATGCTTGCCTGCATAGTTTTTTTGCTCAGGATGAATCCTTTCTTCTGTACCTTACATCCAAGTAACCTTAGAACAGTGGTAGTTGTAATGCTCCTAGCTGGCTGTATCCTCCTTACCCACACAAGGTCTATGCTGCAGGCACAGGTTACTCCTGGTCCTTGTGTCCTGGTTCCTAGCCCGGTTTTTATTGCCTCTTCTGGTGTCCAGTTTTTATTGCCTCTCCTGGTGTCCTGGATCATGCTTAGTGCAGAAGGGAAGTAACAATCCATCAGAGGAGTTTTACTGAAGTATGTGAAGTGGATGGTCCCCACCATGCCCAAATGAAAAGCTGAACCTGCTTGGGTAGAAATCACTTCTCTGGAGGCTGCCCCTTAAAATGATTGGATACCAGTAATTCTTTGAGGCTTATAACATGGGATCATAGAATCATAGACTGGTCTGGGTTGGAAGGGACCCCAAGGATCACAGAGCTCCAACCCCCTGCCACAGGCAGGGACACCAACCTCAGGCCTGGAGCTACACAAGGTTGCCCAGGGCCCCATCCAACCTGACCTTGAACACCCCCAGGGATGGGGCACCCACCCCCTCTCTGGGCAGCCTGTTCCAGCCCCTCACCACTCTCTCTGTAAAAAACTTCCCCCTAATATCCAATCTAAACCTTCCCTCCTTTAGCTTTAATCCATCCCCCTTGTCCTGCCAGTATCTGCCCACACAGCTCTGTTGCTGGGATGGAAGGGCAGTGCAATGCTGGGGTCAGAGGTGCTTCATTAGATCAATAAAGAGGGCCATGGAAGCCAAGAAAGGCTAATGAGCAGAGTAACAAGTCCCACTCATGCAATATACCCTCAGACACCTCTTGTGAGACTGGAAGGCCAATTTCAACAATATTATATGTCACTTGAAAAAAAAAAAGGCTGTGCTTTAAGGGAAATACAACATTTGTCTACCTCAAGATGTACAACTTTTGTGACAGGAAGTATGGGTGTTATTTATATTTCTTATGTAACCTCTAGAAAGAAAATGGTGCTATTATGGGTTTTAAGTGGCTTTACAGTCCTGCTTGTACCTTGTCTTAATTTTTATATAATCCCTTTGATTATAACATTCATATTTGTGTAGCTGGTTCTCTTGTCCAGCATTGCACTTGTGTCTGCACTGCTGGTGTTCTTGTCAGTAAATAAAGACCAATGGCTTTCTAAGTATGTAGATTACTGCCTTTCAAACATCATCCCCAGCAAACAGCTTTGATTAACTCTGTCCCTCCATTGGCACATTGGCATTATTCCTCTAGTTCTCCTTTACCTGCAGCATCTCCAGAAGATAACTGGATAACTGGAGATGTCTATTCCTGCCCACCCAACAGTAAGGGTTGCTCAGGTGGCCTGAGCTCAGATATGTTTGTGTTAAGGAGATGTGACACTAGTGAGGGAAATCTCATCAAGAACACATCATCAGCACATCTCCTGCAGCAGCAGAACAGCCGGGATCCTCCTGTACCTGGATGCTCTGTCCTGCTGCTGCTGCTGCCTCTGCGTCAGCTGTTTGGATGGGACAGTTGGTGGAACTTGGCAACTGCGCTGATGCAACTGGTGCAGAACTTGCCCAGCCTCAAAGGCACGACTCCAAGGTATCCTGTGCCCCTCCCTGGGGAGACAAGGGCCATTGTCTGAGGGAAGCCTGTGGGCATGTAGTGGAACAACAGATCATGTTTTTTTCAGGGAGGGATGATGGAGCTGGCTGCCTGCTTCAGTGATGACACCCTGCCTGCCCTTCATCTGAGGCACATGGGAGCTGCTGGCTCCAGCAGTCCTGAGCAATGGCTGAGAGTGGGTTTACCAGGTGATCCCAAACAGCCACCCCAGACCTTGTTCTGGCACCAGGCCACCACAGCATGGTGGCACCTCATCACACTGTGGTGCTTAGCAGTGACCACACAAGGCCAGAGGAAGGGCCACGGCCACAGGCTGTGTCTGAAGCCGGTGCCAAGCGAAGCCCTGTAGTTAACAAAGCGTGGTGAATCGTTGTGTCCAGGGGCCAGCACAGTCCATAGCCAATATGTGGAACTGCCCATGCCCAGCATGGCCTGGAGCTGCCAATCAGACCACAACAGAGCCACTTCACACTGTGGTTTATCTTCTGGTTGGGTTCTTGTTGCCCCATCCTTCTTTCTCCCCCAACAGCTCACTCCTCTGCTCTTGCTCATAACTTCTGAGCTTCAGTTCTGCCCTGTTAGAAAGGAACATGGTGCTGCCCAACCCTGAAAGCCCACAGAGAGCCATACAGCTCCTTGGCATGTACCGAGCTAGAGGTGTGTCAGAAATGCCATTCAAAGTAGCTGGGTTCTCCTAGGCAAAGCATGCTGGTGCACTGGAGACAGTGAGTCAGTCAAGGCACTCATGGGTCCTTCCTCCCAACTTGCTTTTCTGGCAGTCCCTGTTGTCTCCTAAGGTCTGCCACAGGTATAGATTGTCAACCAGAGTAGACAAAGCAAGCACTATGTCTCTATGGCAGGCTTCACAAGGTCAGTGGCATTTTCTTGGGGACTGGATGGGACAAGAGGGAGCAGATTAAGCACTGGCCTCATGCTAGGAATATGTCTGCCGTAAGTAGCAGCATGTCTCAGGGCTTGGGTCAGCCTGGTGCCCCCAAGAATGCCCTCCCTTCCCTCCAACAGCACTACTGCAGTGGGGTAACCACCACATCTGAAGTTCAAGGAGACCCACAGAGCTCTCATGTCAGACTCTTCAGCCTTGACGAGCAACATGTGGCTTCCTGGGGAGATGCCTGACTCAGCTTTTCCTCTGACTTACTTTACATCCCCAGGTTTCCTCAATTAATGCTTCCACTGCCTTGGTGAGGCAGTGGTATCTACTTAACCTCCTTGAAGGATAAAGACTGCTGACTCTGGGCAATTTTTTTGGCACTTTGCTGTTTTAAGAGTGTTTGCCTAGCTTGGCTCTGCTCTCTTATGAAGCAGCAGTGGCTATCATGCTCTTCTGGATGCTCAGTAGAGCAGAGACAAGAAGAAATCAGCCCTCTGACAGATCAGGTGAAGATGCTGAAGAGAGGCAGGAGCAATCTGTCCCAGTCTATCACTGTAAGTATATCCTAACAGGCTACTTCTCCTGTCAGCTGTTCCATGGTACAAAAAGTCATCAGGACTGTTAGGTCCAGGGCAAGGGACTAAATGGAAAACTCAAATCTTGCTGAGGGGAACTGGCCTTAGAATAAAGGAACAGTGGCAGAGAACTAGGTGGCAGAACATGGTGAGATATGCTATCCTCCTTCTATAGCATCAGACAGCACAGAGCCTGGGCACCCAAGGGGCCAGAGGAGCCCTTAGCAGACAGGTAGTTTTCCAGAGATTATCTATTCCTGGGCTAATTGTGATTTGAGGTATTTGTTTTCTCAGCCCTCCTGAGGGTGCACAGAGTGGAGGGGTTGTGCATGTGCTGGGTGTGTGCAGTGAAATCTCGTGCTGCTTGTTCCTGTCGCAGGGGGATTAAAATGTCATGGGAAAGAGCTTCTGGCAAATGAGGCAAGTAGGATGCCTGCTCATTTGTGTGACCATGCTGAAAATCCCCTGCCTTGCTGGATGGAGGAAAGCTGGACCATCAAGGCCAGGCAGCCCTCCTGGTTTTTTGGGAGAAGTGCTGGGTTTGGGGCAGATAAGCTGTGACAGATACCAGCCAGTCTTGCTGCCACTCTCCCAGGCAGTGGAGACCTCCAGGAAGCTTTCTGAAGTCACTGCAATCACTGGGCAAGAGAGCAGTGGGAGCCCCAGACACAAAGATATCAGGTAGCTTGCATGTTGCATTTAGGGAAATGCCATTTCTTGACAGACCAGTGTCTTCTAGACCAGACTGCTTCTCTAAGTAGCATCATGGATGGTCAATGTCCCATTGCTCTGAGGGAGCATTCAGATCAATGGAAGCAATCAATACATAGCACAAGTCATATTTGACCTGGCCAGGCTGGAGAGCTGGGCAGGGAGAGACCAGATGAGATTCAACAAAAGCAAGTGGAGAGTCTGGCACCTGGGGAGGAATAACTGCTGGAATCAGGACAGGCTGGGGGGGAGCTGCTGGAGAGGAGCTCTGTGGAGAAGGACCTGGGGGTGCTGGGGGGTGACAGGGTGGCCATGAGCCAGCAGTGTGCCCTGGGGCTGAGAGAGACAATGGGATCCTGGGGGCATCAGGAGGAGTGTGGGCAGCAGGTGACAGGAGGGGATCCTCCCCCTCTGCTCTGCCCTGCTCAGGCCCCACCTGCAGTGTTGTGTCCAGGGCTGGGCTCCCTGGGATAAAAAGGACAGGGATCTCCTGGAGAGAGTCCAGAGAAGGGCTACGAAGATGATGAAGGGCCTGGAGCATCTATCCTGTGAGAAAAGGCTGAGAGAGCTGGGGCTGTTCAGCCTGGAGAAAAGAAGACTGAGCGGGGATCTAATCAATGTTTATCAATATCTTAAGTATGGAGTGCAGGGGAATCAGCCAGTCCCTTTTCAGTGTCTGTGGGGACAGGACAAGGGGCAATGGCTGCAAGTTGGAGCATAGGGAGTTCCACACCAACATGGGGAGGAACTTTTCCCCAGTGAGGGTGAGGGAGCCCTGGGACAGGCTGCCCAGGGGGTGTGGAGTCTCCTTCTCTGGAGAGATTCCAGCCCCATCTGGACACCGACCTGTGCAGTATGAGCTGGGGAGCTGCTTTGGCAGGGGGGTTGGACCCCAGGAGCTCCCCAGGTCCCTTCCAACCCCTACAACTCTGATACGATTCTGTGATATTCCTGTTTCATGTCCAGGGTGTCAGTAGCACTGGGTAGCTCTGGCAACTCCTAACCAAGGAAATTTTCCCTCTTATCCACAATTGTGTCTAAACTGCTGTGCAAATCAAACATCCTCTACAGTGACAGCTGCAAAGCGTGAGCTGTATGTCCTTAGCATGGAACCCCAGCTACACACACTGCTCCAGGCGTTTGTTCTTGGGAGCGTCACAGGTCTTCCTGTGTGACACCAATGGGTCTGGTGACATCACTCTGTGTATGGACAGGAGGAAGAAGCTGACCAAGACCATGCTATGTGGAAATGTCACCAAAAGGAGGTCTTTTTGGATTCAGCTCTTGCTTATTAAGTCAATTATTCATCTGAGTCACCTGTTGACTCTTGGAAGGGCTCTGCTGTGAATCTAAGCTTTCCCAATCCTGTTGTAGAGACACAAATCCATGCCCTATAGTTGCTTCAGTACCACCTTCTTCTTCACTGCCATCTGGTCTGATTTTCTGGCTTTCCTCCAGTGTCCCTTGCCTCACATTGCTTTTCACTCAGCCTCCATTCCCTCCCCCATCCCTGATTCAACCCAGACTTTTTATCCTTCCCTCTGTGCTGGTCTTGCCAAAACCACCCACCTCTTCCACTCTTCCACTTCTCCATCCCCTCTTGCTTTTAGTAGGAAAGTTATTCATGGCATTGCACTGCCCCAGGCAAGATCCAGTGCAAAAATACCTTGGGAGCATAGGGGCATGGCTGGGGTTAGCAGGGTAAGCAGGGCCAAATTCAACCATACCTTGTAAGCAGGCTGCTCACCCATGCAGGTAAAAGACTTATTGTATGTGGAAAGGGAGAATGGTGGTTGGTCTCCTCGCTCCCTTTGTGGCTACAGCTGTGGTTTACGCTCATCTGCAGGGCACTTCTCTTTGGCTTTTGGGGCTTGTGCTTGTCCTGAGAAGAGCTGTCAGCATGGTCTGAGTTGGAGTACTCATGTAGTCACTCCATTTCCCTCCAGAGAGTCCCCTGGTCTCTGAGAGCTGGGAGGTGTGAAAAGGTACTCATCCCTTTTGTGTTAATCTCAGTCCAAAATCAGGCTTGTTTTGATATTCCTGTCTCTCTTTTTTTTCAGTTCTGGGGCAAGTTCCCCTGGTATTTAATCCATTTACTTCTCCCTGAATTCAGTGGGTCTAATGATGGAGAGAAGGAAATGGAGGAAGGGAAAAAGAGCAGCAAGAACATGACTAAGAAACTGTAGTGTCACTCAGCTATGGGCAAAAGTGAGCAGAAGCCAGGACACACGTCCATGAGGTGGAAAGCCCTTTCCCAACCTCACTTGCCAGCAGATGTTTGCTCTTTGCCTGGACAAGCCCAGCAGCATGGAAGGCAGAGAAATAAAGATCAGCAGCTTGCACTGATCCAGGCTGGGACTGTTGTGTGACTGCCTTAGGAGAGGGGGAGAAAGATCATCTCCCTGCTATCCGAAAACACCCTGAGGTCACCTGAAACAGCACACTTTGATTAAAAAAAAATCTCCTAAACATGTTTTCCCCTCCTCTGCAGAGCTACTCTGGCTCACTCTGCGTGCCCAGGGGCTCCAAGAGCCAAAGCCCGTGCAGGTGTTGGGGAGGACGGAGGGCTCTTCTCCCACCCCAGCTCCGGAAGCGATGGGGGAACTGCTGAAGGGGGAGGGTCACACACATCAGGAACCAGAGCTGCCAGCCTCACGTCTCACGTTTCTTCCTGCTCGGGCTGTGGAGAGACCTGGGTCAGGTTTGAACAAGAGGTTTAGTCTGTGGCTCATAGCCCAAGGTCAAATGAGATTTCTTCAAGACAGACAGGGGCATGTCATGTTAGGCTGTTCTTACAACGATAACCCAGTGCCTTCCCCAGCCATCAGCCACTGGCATCCAAGCAAAGGTTTTTGGGGGGGCAGAGCAGTGTGGCCATCTTCTCCTCTGACACATTTTGGGCTCCATCAGCAGAGGGGTGGCAGCAGGGACAGGGAGGGGATTGTCCCTCTCTGCTCTGCCCTGTGAGGCCCCAGCTGGATCCTGTGTCCAGAGCTGGGGTCCCAACACAAGAAAGATGTGGGGCTGTTGGAGAGGGGTCAGAGGAGCCAGGGAGATGCTCAGAGGGCTGGAGCAGCTGCCCTCTGGAGAGAGGCTGAGGGAGCTGGGCTGGGTCAGCCTGGAGAAGAGAAGGCTGTGGGGGGACTTCATTGCAGCCTGCCAGTCCCTGAAGGGAGCAGAGGAACAGGAGGGGAATCAACTTTTTAAAAGGACAGACAATGGCAGGACAAGGGGGATGGATTAAAGCTAAAGGAGGGAAGGGTTAGATTGGATATTAGGGGGAAGTTTTTTACAGGAGTGGTGAGGGGCTGGAACAGGCTGCCCAGAGAGGGGGTGGGTGCCCCGTGTCTGGGGGTGTTCAAGGCCAGGTTGGATGGGGCCCTGGGCAACCTTGTGTAGCTCCAGACCTGAGGTTGGTGTCCCTGCCTGTGGCAGGGGGTTGGAGCTCTGTGATCCTTGGGGTCCCTTCCAACCCTTGCCATTCCATGATTCAGCTTAGGATGGGATTGGTTGGACTTGATGATCTTCAAAGGTCTTTTCCAACCTTGTGATTCTGTGGTGCAGGGCCTTATTCCTAACATTGCTCTCCTGTGTGTAGCTTTATCAGCTGCGTGTCATTTTGTTGGCAGTGGCAGGTTGGGCCATCACCATGTTGACTGATTCAGATAGAAGGGCATCTGAGGTATGCCAAGGTAGATAACTGCATGGTCCACTCCTCAGTTATGGAGTGGATAAATATGAGCAATGCTGCAGCTGGATATGGACTCCCCCTCTACACTCTACCCCAGGTATTCTGATGAAACCTGAAAACTTTTTACAGTTGATGGAGGAATAAGGGGACTGAGTTCAAAAAGTGCCTTCCTCTCTGCCAGAGACCTAGACAAGAAGCTCATGTTCAAGAGTCTTCACACTGTTTGCATGAATTGGATGAGTCCCAACTATGCTATTTAAATAAGCTTGGTTACAAAGTAATCCAGAATATTCTTTAAATTAAGTCTTTTGCTTTTAATTGCTCAAGGTTATTGGGGTCTTCTGCAACTTTTACTGTGGATAATTTGTACTAGTCCAACCACCAGCATTTTAACATGGCTATTCCAGCAGCAAACTGCTCAATGAACATCTCTAATAGATAATCAAAATTGCTTTATCAGTCTCATTTATATTGACTCAGAATAGGCAATAATTATTTTGGATTTTAAGAACCGAGCATATTCTGTCACTACATAAAATGAATGACTCTAGATACAGAAAGTATCCTTCATACCTAGAAAGGAGGGGCATATCCTACTTAATTTATCAAAGAGGGAGATAAGTGGCAGACATGGAAGGAAGAGACTTCCAAGAACAGATATCTGTTTATTGTAATAGGCAATGGGCAATGTGAGTTAGCAGTTTGTGGCTAAAACTAGACAGATTTATATTACATCTCATGTCAGCTTTTCCGTCATTTTCTGGGCATCAATGAAACCAATCATCAATTCAACATGACATTTTCCCCTCCTCCCCATAACCTCTCCAGAAGCCCAAGATTTGTTACACATCATTGCTAACAACTCCAACATCCTAGCCAATTTCTTTTAACTTCACAGCTGAATTTATTTGACCCAGTCACTACAACCTTCCTTCCTTTAGTTTTAGTCCATTCCCCCTTGTCCTGCTATTGTCCATCCTTTTAAAAAGTTGATTCCCCTCCTGTTTATAATCCCCCTTCAGGGACTGGCAGGCTGCAATGAGGTCCCCTCACAGCCTTCTCTTCTCCAGGCTGACCCAGCCCAGCTCCCTCAGCCTCTCTTTGTAGGGGAGCTGCTCCAGCCCTCTGAGCATCTTCGTGGCCCTCCCCTCATATCCCTAAGTACCTCATCTACCCTTTTTTTGAACACATCCAGGGAAGGTGACTCAACCCCCTCCCTGGACAGCCTGTGCCAGGCCCTGGCAACTCTTACAGTAAAAAATTTCTTTCTAATATCTAATCTAAACCTGCCCTGGTACAGCTTCTTGTCATTTCCCCTTGTCCTATCACCTGTCCCCTGGCTGAAGAGACCATCACTCACCTCTCCACAACCTCCCTTCAGGTAGTTGTAGGTGGTGGTAAGGTCTCCCCTCAGCCTCCCCTTCTCCAGGCTAAAAGGCCTTCCTAAGGCATTTGGAAAAAAGGGCCTGCCCCGGCTTTCCCCAGTGCTCTGATCAAAACAACAGCATTCAGACCAGACTCTGAAGAAAAGCAGACGCTGGAATGGATGAGCTTCAAGGAATGGTTGTGCTTCAACACCGGGTGGTCTTGTATCTCTGTTCCTGCTATTGCCTTTGGGGACTGATCTGGTGTCCTGAAGGTGAGGGGCTCTGCAGCCCATCCAGAGTGTCCAGAATGACCTGGGAGCCCCCTCCCAACATGATGCCATTTCTTAGATCTCTGAGCAATCTGCTCTGCTCAGCCTCTTCTTCCCTGATTAATAATGTTGCTGTCAGTTTGGATTACAGGCCTCTACTTTCTTTGTCTCAGCTTAAAATACTTGTGGTTTCATATTCTGTCAGAAGAGATATATAAGAGAAGAGCTTTGCTCAAAGTGCAGATGATGATGGAAAAGGAATGTGTTGCTACAAAATCCCTGCAGGAGTCTTTATTGGATTCCTTGGGACTTACTGAAAAGCAAAAATATAGGGAGGGAGTGAACAGGATAGGGGGAGCAGATAGCTCATAGGAGCTGCACATTGTAGGAAAGATAAAACAAGCCTGTGGCTTGAACAGAGATAAAAGTGAAAAGGTTCTACAGTTATCTAGGCAATTTCTTTCTTTGCTTCAGTATTTGCCCTGCTAGGGGGGAAAAAAACCCAAAAAACCCCCAAACCAACATCCAAACCAAAACAGAACACCAAATGGAAGTTGCTTTATGGACACTGAAGTCCCTTGCTTCTTACTGTGTATTTCCTGTGACCAGTCGAGTGGACACGGTCCTCTCCATGTCACAGAGATCCTGATTAACTTCTCCTGTAGAAATGCCTTTTCCTCCACCCTAACTTCATAATATCAGCTGCCACTGCAGCTCCTGCAGCTCAGCAAAGTTATTTCTAAAAAGCATAAGACCCCCCCAAACGTATCTCAATTCTGAGGTGGAACCAGCTCTTTACAAACCATACATCTTAAGCAGCATCCACTCTCATGGGATTTATATTTTCTAGTTTTCTTGAAGGAGACAACATGGATGTGGCATTTGGGTGTTAAAACATCCATTCCCATCTCTTTCTTTAATTTTTAAAGAATATTTATCACTCTCTCAGACATATTTTCATATCAAGTGCTGTCTTTTGCTATATCTGCTACTCTCTCTGCACCTGTAAATGAGGGATCCTGGTCTTACCTCCATTTCAGTTTGCCTTGCTAACTGAAACAACAGCTATTCCACTTCTGAGTTGAAGATTTTGATAACAGCTTAGACTGCACATCCAGCTGAACTGCCCCTGATTTAAGCTAATACATCTGTATTTATTCCATTATATTCTCTAAGATTAATTTCCAGCTGGTAAATATCTGATGAGTTGGTAACTCTGCAAATAAGATCCCAAAAGTAGAAAAGTGTTGCATCTTCTAGGAATAAAATATGAACTGGATTTGAGGCTGACAACAACTGTAGTGGGGCATAGAAGTATCCATCACTACCCTTTGCAATGCTGTGATGGGTTTAAGATACTCCTACCAAAGAAGAGCAAACCCAAAGGAAAATGGAGGTGGCCATAAACAGAATTCGTCCCAGTTGAGGGATGAAGTTTGTCAGGACAATAAAATGAAGGTCAACAGCTTGTTCCAGAGTTGATGATGTGAGAGTGGTTTTTGATGTTCCAGCCATAGGGTACACTTAATAAAAACAATTTCTTCCTAGCAGATAAACCTAAGGGTAGGGAAGTGTTTTGAGCTGAAGACTACTGTGACTTAGATAAATGTCAAAATGAAAAATGGGAAAGCTGGGTGATTGCTCTGTGAAATCTGCAGGTGGAAAAGACAGTCAGATAAAGGAGGGTAAAGCAACGGACAAGTTACATCACCTGGGAAGCAGGTGGAGAGCAAAAAAATTCCTATGTTGGTGAACAATATGGTGCCATGGGCAGTATGGCCAATTAAGTAATATTCCCTTAACCTTCTTAACCTGCCCTACTTGCTCCTCCTCACTCCCTTATCTGCATTATCCACATCCAGGAAGACACTTATGGACCTGTGCTGGTCATCCTAAATCATGCAGCCAATTCATTGATTCAAGTATAACTGGTCTTGGTGCTATCATGCATGACTTCAGCCTTGCTCACCAAAGTATCCTGAATGATATCTTCAATTGGGTAATTTCTCCTGCCATGTAAATCTGTTCTCAAAATACCACCAAGGCTTCATTCATACACAGACCAGTGCCCACTAGATGGACTAACCTGGACAAAGCACATCTTCAGTGTTGCTTAACCATTGCTTTTCCTTATAGCAATTATTTCCCTTAGGAGGATTTATTTTTGTTCTGCTCTCTAGGAAGCCTTTGCACTGCTGGTGTCTAGCCCAGAGGATGTGACAGCAATGGAGCTATCCAGCAATCTTCTAAGCTCCCTTATCTCTTTAATTTCTTCCTACTTTCTTCTTCAACATTTAGGTTCTCAAACTCTTGTTATGTTGTTCCCAAATACTCATCTAGTTAGAGAGAAGTTCCCTCATTTCGTGTGTTTACCATAAAATCAATTTCTTTTGTTATTTTCTGTTATCTTTTCTGGTCTGAGTTCCCTTGCTGTCATTGCCAACACCATCTTTTGTCATATTTGAGGATGCTTGACCTTAGATCTTGGATTGCTCCAGCTTTGGAGAGAAGTTCTTCTTTGGTGGGGGCCAGTGACTCTCTTGGTCTGTTTCCCTCCCTGTATTCCCATTCCAGCACAGTCTTTCACCAAAATTGGACATAGATGTTAGGGGCTGAGTAAACAGTGAGATGCAGTTGTCACCTGGAATTTCTGGGATTTTATTAGTGCCTGGGCAGATGTTAGAGGTTGTAGACAGGTTGGAGATAGGGAAGTTGTCCTGTTAGTGCACGAGCTGGTTCTCTGTGGCACAGGATGGGTGTCACAGGAAGAAAAGGAATGAGGAAAGCACGGAAGGGGCTATGTACAGGGCATTCTTGTTCATTGCTCCCCCATTCCTTATTATACTAGATAGTAAGAGAAGCCAAACTGAGAGTCAAGGAGCAGGAACAGGTAGGACAGGTCTGCTGTGCCTGTGGCTTTTTCATGTGCCTACACCCAGGAGAATGAGAAGTATTGCATGCCCTTCCATCGTTAGCTGCTGCTAATGATGCCTTCTGCCCGGAGGACACGGTCGGGATCGATGGAGGGTCAACCATTAGACATACATTTCCCAATGCCCAGCATAGCACGCGGGGTCAGGGAGCTAATCATCACTTCTATCTTGCCTGCCTTGCTGTGGTGTCCAGCCTAGGGCAATTGGAGGTGCATTAAAGATTAAACAAGAGGTGGGGGGTCTAGTGAGTGTGTTGGAGTCATTCCAGGGTGGGTGGGCAGCACTTGGCCCAAGCAAGTGGTTTTCTGCTGCAGCGGCCTCTACTTTAGATCTTTCAGCCGAACAAACAGGCGGCATCTCTGTTGAGACAAAAAATGCCTCTAGCTAAAATTCCACTATCTGACCTCAGAAGGGCTCCAGCTGTTTCTGCCACCAACATAGCAGCTAGAAGAAGAGTTTTAAAGAGGTGGGCCATGCTGAAACAGAAACCCAGTTCTTCTGAGAGCCTGGCGGGACAGAGTCTTCCTCACTGAGCATAAGTGAAAACACAGTGTGGCCAGAGTGTTGGCTGTTTTCAGAGGTGTGTCTGTCACTTGCCAGCATCACACCATAGAATCACAGAATGGCAAGGGTTGGAAGGGACCCCAAGGATCATAGAGCTCCAACCCCCCTGCCGTGTAGACTTACTGCTGGACCTTGACACCTCTTTTAAGGGGGGGAGGACTAAACAATCACCTTGTTTGACATACTCCAAGCAATGACTATTGCTCTAACATCAGTCCCCTACATTTGGTATCCCTAGTGAAACAAAACCATTTTCACATGATTAGGAAAACACCTTCCATTTGAGGTGTGCTCAGTGGCACAGGGCCTGGTCCCATTGCTCTGAATACATCAGGATCGGTCTCAAGGATGATTTAGGCAGCAGTTCACATACCCTCATTGTGTTTTGTGTTAGCATCTAGTGTTAATGTTCTGCTCTGGCTCCAATTGTACAGGACCATATTCACATGGGGCTTGGGTACTTATGACTTGTCACTGGTAGCGGTGCCTTCAGAGGCTGTCCATAACACTTGGCACTTGAGGGAGGTAGGAAGGTGGTATGTCTGGAGCTCTTTGGGCTCAGGGAGTGAGCTCAACAAATAATTCCATGTCTCCACCTAGCCTAGTTACTCTGTGTTGCCTTTATGGTGAGTGGACAAATCAGAGGACGAATATTCTCTAATAAAGTCCAAATGAATTGTCCTCAGCCTTTTGCTTTGCTGAGTAAAAATCCCACCCATGCAGTCTCAGCCCCTGGACACGCACCTGTATTCTCCTCTTGCCAATTGGGGGTAACGTTTTCAATGGCATTAGATTACATTAATTAAAAGAATTTTTAGCTGTGCTGATCTTCTAGGGTCACTTTTGATCGTGGAGCTTCACGCTCTTCAGCTACACTCCACTACAAGGTGTCCTCTCAATGTCCAGGCTGCCAGGGCCAGAGGAACAATTCAGAACACAGGCTGCAGTTGCTGTTCTTATGAACCAGGCATTATGTATTTTGTGTGATATGAGGGAAGTGTTATTCATTTACTGGAATTATCCTTTTATCAAGTCAGTTTCCTATTGCATTTCACCCTTCATTGCACTGGTAGTTCATTCTTTTAACAAGGCTGTTTCTATTCTTGAAAGTATATTGAAGAGGTTTTGCAATTTTACTGTGAAATGCAGAGAATTTCCTTTTCTTTTTCAAAATGTGTTCTGAGCATCCTAAAATTCTGGAGAACTTGGAGAAACAATGAACAAACCTAACATGAAATAAAAAGGGCATCATGAGAACTTTCTTAAAACTGTCTTTGAAAGAAATATCTGTTGCTGTGTTTTAATTTTAAGTGGTTTCTACTTGTCAAATTTTGTTTTGTTGCCTGTTGTAGTCTTTGTTTCCCCAATCCTGACTTGTGATGGGTATTTGCTCCTGGGTCCTTCTCACAGAATCCCAGAGTTGTAGGGGTTGGAAGGGACCTAGAGAGCTCCTGGGGTCCAACCCCCTGCCAAAGCAGCTCCCCAGCTCATACTGCACAGGTCGGTGTCCAGATGGGTCTGGAATCTCTCCAGAGAAGGAGACTCCACACCCCCTGGGCAGACTGTCCCAGGGCTCCCTCACCCTCACTGGGGAAAAGTTCCTCCCCATGTTGCTGTGGAACTCCCTGTGCTCCAACTTGCAGCCATTGCCCCTTGTCCTGTCTCCAGACACTGAAAAGGGGCTGGCTGATTCCCCTGCATCCCATCCTTCAGATATTGATAAACATTGATTAGATCCCCGCTCAGTCTTCTTCTCTCCAGGCTGAACAGCCCCAGCTCTCTCAGCCTTTCCTCACAGGATAGATGTTCCAGGCCCTTCATCATCTTCGTAGCCCTTCTCTGGACTCTCTCCAGGAGATCCCTGTCCTTTTTATCCCAGGGAGCCCAGCACTGGACACAACACTCCAGGTGGGGCCTGAGCAGGGCAGAGCAGAGGGGGAGGATCCCCTCCTGTGACCTGCTGCCCACACTCCTCCTGATGCCCCCAGGATCCCATTGTCTCTCTCAGCCCCAGGGCACACTGCTGGCTCATGGCCACCCTGTCACCCACCAGCACCCCCAGGTCCTTCTCCACAGAGCTCCTCTCCAGCAGGTCACCCTGATCCATGTTGTTGTTCCTTCCCAGGTGCCAGACTTTCCACTTGCTTTTGTTGAATCTCATGTGTTTTTTTGTAAAACTTCTGGTTGGAGTCATGAGAGGGGTTCAAGCAGTGGTCACCAAACTCTGCAATGCACAATCTGGGGTGTTCAGCAGGGCACAACCCCAAGTGCAGCATTTGTGAGGAGTGGATTGCCTACAGAGCAGGATCACATGGGGTAACTCATCAGGAAATGGGCAATGCTGGAGCAAAGAAGTGAAGTTTAGCTCTCCCTTCTGGAGGCCACAGCCAAACCATGGGGACAGCACTGAAGCCGTGTTTGTGGATGTCCCAGATTCCCAGGTACTTCCTGCTGAGTGCTGTGGTGCTTCACTGGCTGGGTGTCATTCTCCACTCACCCTGTTCCTGCCCACCTTAGGGATTTCTTCTGGTCACACTCCAGGTACCCAGCACTGAGCTAAAAGGGTCTTGGGCTTGAGTCAGATTTGACAGCCCTTTGTCCTCACATCTAAACCAAGAGGGCTCTGCATAGCCCGTTCATCTCCCAGGTGTGTTTAGGTATCCTGCTCACACCTTGTGTTGTTCTGGGAAGAAACAGACAACTGTTCTGCTCCTAAGGCACTGGATGAGGATGGTTTAGAAAAATACATAATTCTTATGTAGTTCAGCAAAAAAACCCCAGTGAGCAGATAAAATATATTCCACTTTGTCTGAATGAGAGTGAATGGCTGGTTGGCAATGAAAGTGAAAGACAGAAGAGCTCTTCTACTGAATTGTATTTAAAATAAAAGAGTTAAAGAGAAAGTAGGTTCTTAGCACTTGGGCTGGAAGAATCCCAGCCATAGATACAGACTGGGAGAAGAGCTTCTTGAGAGTAGCCCTGCTGAGAAGGACCTGGGTGTCACAGTGGATGAGAAACTGAACATGAGCCGCAGTGGCTCTGGCAGCTCACAAGGCCAATGGGATCCTGGGCTCCATCAGCAGAGGGGTGGCAGCAGGGACAGGGAGGGGATTGTCCCTCTCTGCTCTGCCCTGTGAGGCCCCAGCTGAATCCTGTGTCCAGAGCTGGGGCCCAAAACAAGAAAGATGTGGGGCTGTTGGAGAAGGGTCAGAGGAGCCACGGAGATGCTCAGAGGGCTGGAGCAGCTGCCCTATGGAGAGAGGCTGAGGGAGCTGGGCTGGTTCAGCCTGGAGAAGAGAAGGCTGTGGGGGGACCTCATTGCAGCCTGCCAGTGCCTGAAGGGAGCAGAGGAACAGGAGAAGAATCAACTTTTTAAAAGGGCAGAGACTGGCAGGACAAGGGGGCTGGAGTGAAGCTGGAGGAGGGTAGGATTAGATTGGATATTAGGGGGAAGTTTTTTACAGAGAGAGTGGTGTGGGGCTGGAACAGGCTGCCCAGAGAGGGGGTGGGTGCCCCGTGTCTGGGGGTGTTCAAGGCCAGGTTGGATGGGGCCCTGGGCAACCATGTGTAGCTCCAGGCCTGAGGTTGGTGTCCCTGCCTGTGGCAGGGGGTTGGAGCTCTGTGATCCTTGGGGTCCCTTCCAAACCATGCCATTCTATGATTCTATGATTAGCAAGACAAATTGAAGATCCCACATCTACATTTCAAAGACTTCATTGTCCCAAGGCAAGACAAACAAAATGGCATTTGCATATTCAGTGACACTGGAACAGTATCCAAAGGCATCAGCCAAATGGAAGAACCTGAGAGAGCAGGGGTGAAATTAGCATACAATATATTTCCTCAAATTGAAAAATGAGATGGAAGGAATAGGAGGGGAAGGTCCTAAGAGAGTCCTTTGATGCTTGTTTGGTTTTTTGCTCCCAGAAGGAAAGAGTACATGGGGAAGCTGTGCTTTAAAAGTGCAGTTCAGTGGTATGCTAAATCTAACTTGAGGGCTACAGCAGAAATACCACAGCCTCATGACTCAATGTGCTGATCTGGAATAAACATTTTGTGCCAGTTCAGATTTGTTCAAATAGGGCTGATTGGTTAATTTGTGCCAGTGTATTTCATGTCAGAAATGACATCAGTATGCAAGCAGAACTAGAGTTTTGTTGGCCCTCCCTGGGCTTGTCTATAGGCCATTTCATCAGTCCCTTCTTGCTCTCTTTCCACCCATATCACCTCCCAGGGTGCTGCCTCCATCCATCACCACACCCTCCCTATGTAGCTCAGAGCCTTGCATGTTTCTTTCCACTTTGGATATTCAGCATCTTTGGTCCTGTCCTTGCCATGGACCTTCACATGCCCCTTGCCTTGTTCATTACACCACATCAGGCTTTATGGCCACAATAACACTGACACTGCCGTTTAGGATCCTTCCCAAGCCTGATTCACCCCTCCATCCATAATGAGATCCACTACAAGCTATACATCCTCCTTTTATCTCCTCCAGACATAATCCTGTTCATGCACTTCTGAGGACATCCAGGCAGAGTCTCATCCAGTCTGCTGTGCTGCAAGATTGGAGAAGTGTAGGACCAAGGCCAAAAGCCCTAGAAAATGTCCACAGGAAGGACAAGGGTACTGGTGGCCCCTCATTACTGAAGAGAAGTTCTGTCTGTGAAACAAGGATCTTAGCTGGAGTTTGTGATGGGGCAGAGACCTTGTTTGGAGTGCTAAGGTAACTTCTCCATGAAGAACAGCAACCTGAAGAAGAGTGTACCTCCATGGGAAAGCAGCTCTCAAAGAATCTGAACCTTAGGAATTGCAACCGTGGTGGTGGAAAGAGTCTCCAGCTCAACCTCCCTGGAGCAGGATGATCCCCAAGACTAGATTGCCCAGGGAGGTGGTGGAGTCACCATGCCTGGAGGTATTTAAACGATTGGTACTTGTGATGCTTAGGGACGTGGTTTAGTGGGGGGGTTGGCAGGTTAGGTTGATGGTTGGAGGGACTGCTAGCTCCTACTCACCATGGAACCCACCATCACCACTGGCAGCAGGATTGTTCCTCAGGCACTTTTCTCCCAACTTGCAGGAGTGCAGAGATTAATCCTGGTGCAAAATGAGTGAAGGGGTGACAGTGTGTATAACAACAGTTGACTCTTCTTCTGTTAACCTCATGAGGTTTTGCTTGGCTCAGTCTTGAAGTTAAAGGTCCTTGTGCTGTCTTATCAGTCCTCAAAGCAGATGAGCCACAGGCATTATAAATGGAGACAACATGACTTTGTGGGCCGTGCATGGCAGTAAGAATGAGGACTCATTCTGTATCAGAGTGATTTTTTGGCAAGTTGAAAGTCTCAGGAAAGTATTTAAATCATTAAAAAGGACAAAAAAAACCTGTCTGACATGGAAGACTAGTGAAGAAGGTACTGCAGGATGGCTACCATCAGCAGTATTTTCTTCCAGGGGATCCAGGCATCTCTGGTTTGATTGAAAATTGCCTGTGCCAATTTCTGCAGTGAATATTTTCAGAAAATCAGCATGTGCTGAACGTCCTCAAGTGTGAGATTCTTGGTGGAATTTGAGCCCAGTGGCATATGCTAAGAACATAGAAAGCAATCTGTTCTTTCAATCAATCCTTTCATGGCTTCCTCAGAAAGACCACCTCAGAATCTGAGTCCCAGACCCTTGATTGGTTTCTTATCCTTGCCAGAGCAGACAAAGATACTCACAGTGACCAGGGCTGAGACAGGTCTGGATCCTTTGAAAAATCAGGAAAAAAGGGCATTTTTGGAGACATCTGAGGGCATTCTTTCATTTTTCCAACTCAGCAGGGTGCTCTGGACTTCTCTGGTTGTTGTACAGAACAAGTACAATCCAAAGCCACATCTACCCCCCTTGATGCCTGCTCAGTTATTGCTTGATAGGCAGGAGAGCTGGATGGGGGTTAAGCAGCAATGCTTGACAGGTAATGTCCACTGAAGTGAGCAGCAGAGCCTAATGCATGCTCATTCATTACAGACTTTCTGAATGGTCAGCTGCAGTCTTAGAGCTGGTCAAAGGTCTCTCCAAACATTTACCATCCATTAAAAGCTAACCTTTCTGTGTGTATGTTTGAGCTTTGAGTTCTTGGATAGCTGCAGGCTATGCTTGGTGCTTCTCTGGGGGTCTATTACACTGTCAAACACAGCTCAGCCTTCCTAAGCAGCATTCCTGAAGTGGACTCTCCCTCCCCACCTCCCATCACTCCTCCAGGAACCTGAAAGCCGTGAACAGCTTGCTGGCAGCTGGACATTCCTTATGGGCACTGTCAAGTTTGCTGGTCTTCTTGCTCCACAAATAAACAGTACAATGTATTTAAGGGAAGAGCTTAGTAGGAAGTGGTTTTCTTTCCCTGCCAGGGCAAGTTTTCAAAGATTTGGGATTTTTCTCATCACCTATTGTGATCAAAGCAAAAATTGTGGAGTGTCAGGGTGAGCTGACAGTCTGGGTTTTTTTTCAAAGGGGTCAATCAGATTTGTCATTCTGGGAACATTTTAAATGGAATGATGAGAACTTCTTTTCAAAACCTGGAGAGATGCTGTGGTAGGGACAGTGACTTTATCAAGGCTTGTGCTTTTCATACTCTCAGGTGACACTTGGCTATTGATGCTGTGTGCCAGAGCCAGGCGATTCCTCTACTTTTCTCCAAGTCCAAAGTTTACTGTGAAGACGTCTCAGGTTCATCTCCCCTCTCTCATGCATCCATCTTTGCATTGTTTTTTTAAAAATCCTGTGTCAAAAGACAAACTGTCCCCTTCTGCTTTGTAAATGGTATTTCTTATACCCTTCCTTCCATTTCTCCCATTTTCATAGAATTATAGAATCACAGACTGGTCTGGGTTGGAAGGGACCCCAAGGATCACAGAGCTCCAACCCCCCTGCCACAGGCAGGGACACCAACCTCAGGCCTGGAGCTACACATGGTTGCCCAGGGCCCCATCCAACCTGGCCTTGAACACCCCCAGACACAGGGCACCCACCCCCTCTCTGGGCAGCCTGTTCCAGCCCCTCACCACTCTTTCTGTAAAAAACATCCCCCTAATATCCAATCTAAACCTTCCTTCCTTTAGCTTTAATCCATCCCCCTTGTCCTGCCATTGTCTGTCCTTTTAAAAAGTTGATTCCAGTTTTCTAGCCATCCCTCATCTAATCACCTCTTTCTGGCTTCAAGGTTTTAGAGATGCTTCTGGCAAACAGCTGATGTCCTTCCTTTGCAGTCAGCCTCACATCACCTGGGATTTCATGGCTCTGAGTTTGGAGCTGGCTGGCATTTGGTGATTTTTGGCTTGGAGTGTTGGTATAATGAGCCAGCATTTGCCTGCAAATGAAGCATAACATATCTTTAGGAGTGCTTATGTGTGAGACAGGGGAATTTTCCCCGGCATTTAAGAATGCTCAAATCATGGCTACCTTGGGAAGCACCAGGATACTGTGAATTCACACACTATCTGGTGTGCAATGAGTTCTTCATCTAGATAGTCCTCAGACCTTTGAAGCTTTTAGGCCATTGAGCCTTTGAGATGATTAATTATTTTTAAAATCTTCAGATTTAAAATAAATCACATACATGTATACAAGAAACAATGTGTTTGGGTTTCAAAGCTGCTGGAGGATTGTTCCTCACGCTGCTGCTACTGGTTCTACTCTCACAAAGGGGAGAAGACAAATATGCATGCTAAATGCTGTATACATTCTATTGATACATATTCATGTTAATATTGCTCTGGATGAAGTGAGCTATAATGAGTTTGCCCTCATGAGGCCCCACCTGGAGTACTGTGTCCAGATCTGGGACCCAAAACAAGAAAGATGTAGAACTGTTGGAGAAGGGTCAGAGGAGCCATGGAGATGCTCAGAGGGCTGGAGCAGCTCCCCTGTGGAGAGAGGCTGAGGGAGCTGGGCTGGGTCAGCCTGGAGAAGAGAAGGCTGTGGGGGGACCTCATTGCAGCCTGCCAGTGCCTGGAGGGAGCAGAGAAACAGGAGGGGAATCAACTTTTTAAAAGGGCAGAGACTGGCAGGACAAGGGGGATGGAGTGAAGCTGGAGGAGGGAAGGGTTAGATTGGATATCGGGGGAAGTTTTTTACAGAAAGAGTGGTGAGGGGCTGGAACAGGCTGCCCAGAGAGGGGGTGGGTGCCCTGTGTCTGGGGGTGTTCAAGGCCAGGTTGGATGGGGCCCTGGGCAACCATGTGTAGCTCCAGGCCTGAGGTTGGTGTCCCTGCCTGTGGCAGGGGGTTGGAGCTCTGTGATCCTTGGGGTCCCTTCCAACCCTTGCCATTCCATGATTCTAAAAGAGGAGGAATGTGGGAAACTGAAACTTAGAGGAACAGAAATCTTCTCCCTATTGACGAAGGTTTTTCCAGAGGACAAGAACCTCCCTGTGTAAAGGAGGCATCACCCAGCACTAGGACCTATTCAAGGTCTGGTTAGGAGAGAACAGCAGAGTTCAACCACAGGGACAACAAAGCCAGGCATAGCATTAAATCAGACTCAGGAAATAAGTAGAAAATATCTCAGAATATCCCCATCAAAGCCTAATTATCTGCTGACTTTTTAGACATGAGAGAATTTTCTTTGTCTATTTAATTTCATGCTTATCATCAAACTAGTCATTAAATGACTGAGTATTAGAGGGAAAATTCAAGGCTTTCTGGTCTGTCTTGTTTAATCCTTCAGCCCCTCCCTTCCCTCCTCCCTGTCCCACTTTCTCTCTGGCACAGCCCGGCCAGGGGAAAGGATGCAGGGTGTTGTGCTGGGCACAATCTCAGTGTTGTGGTCTTGAAACCAGGCAGGATGTGAGGGTGCCCGCCCCCAGGGAAAGGCTAGGATGGAAAACCCTCTGGTGCCACCTCAGAGCTCAAGCAGTGCAGCTCTGATTGCTGGCTGTAGGTATTTCACCTCCCATGGAGTGGAGGAGAATTGCAGAGGCTTTCAAGAGTGGGATGAGACCCTGAGGTCTGATCATTGTAAGGAAAATTAATTGTCTTGGAGCCAGGTAAATTGTTAAAAACATAACTAAAATTATTAAACAGCAAAGGATAATGGGCTTTCCTGTCTCGTAACACAGTAATGGGGCAGTACATTAAATTGGAAAATAAAAGAAGTTTCAGACACCACAAGGGTTTTGTATGTAGGACAAATCAAGCATTTCTGCTCTGGGCTATCTTGGAAACCAGGAGCACAGGCACATTTAAGTAGAGATCAGCTCTTTAAACTGATGACAACACTATCCCACTGGAATGAATTACTGCTTTAGGTCTCAGCTGCCCTTCAGCTAGACTGTTAGGATGTAACAGGGTAGGACGCAGCCTCTAGCAGTTCTTGCAGCCTTGTCTGAAAAACCTTGTCCTGGCCATAGCAGGATTCAGGCTTAGAGAGACCAAGACTTGTCCAGTTAGGCAATTCCTACGTTCACAAGTATTTATGGCAATGTCCTGTCTAGGTGTCCTGTATGACTGTTTTCCTCTGAGGGGACATCACTGCAACACTCACTGTCCAATAATACCATACAGCAAGAGAGTCCCATCAAAAGTGTCCTTGATGAAGTGCTTTGCCTTGATGCCAACTATGGCTTTGTTCAGCAGTTTGGTTTCTACTGTCCAGGAGGAACCATTTCCCCAGCAGCAGTCTCCAAGCCTTAAACTTTTGACCTGAGCTAATTACTGAATTCACTTTATAGAAGTAATGAGGTTCTGAGCCTCTGCAATGCCTTGGAGGCTCTAGAGAGTCCGAGCCAAAACCTGAGCTCCCTAATCAGTTCTGACTGGTTTTTTTATTCATTTACTGAGTGCCCCGAGGCGCTGCCGCTCCTTGAGCTCTCTGGGAGGAGCTGCAGTGCTGCTTCTCCCCAGTCTGCAACTGGGCAAAGCATCAGTTCAGGACTCCAGGTATATTTGGCACAGAAATGTGAGGAGCAGATATTGGTGGGGACCTGTGTCAGAGCAGTAGGGGCATGTGGGTTGTGCTCTAGTCTTCCCTCAGGTCTACTGTCACAAAACCTTAGTCTTCTCCTTCTGCATCAAATTCTCCAAGACAGAACCTCATAGCACTTTGACCTCTCTGGGTGGTATAATGATGAAAGAAGGTGAAGTGCTGCTGTACAGGACCATATGTGGACACTGGCAGCAAGACCACAGCCAGGAATGTGCTTCTCCCAACCAGCTGGTGATGTGGACACTGGGGAGAAGAGTCTTGGCAGCTGGAAATGCACCAAAGTCTTTTGCCATGGGTAGAGATGGGCTGGTTTTGCATCATTTGCTCTGAACAAAGAACTTATTTGGTTTGGAGGTTGCAGGGAAGTGATGCAGAAAGATCTGTGACTGGACAGGTAGAGATAAGCTGTGAATGCCTATTATCAGCACAGTTTAATAATAGTCTATAGTTATAATATATAATGTTGTAATATTATATAATTTTGATAATTTAACCATCTAGCAGGAGTTAAAGCCATATCTTGGGAAAATCAGACCCAGAAGGATATTAAGGTACCACCAAATCAATGATGGATATGAACAACAGAAAATTATCTTGAATTTCAGGTACTTTTCCAAACCCAGGAAGAAAAGCCACTAAAAACCGTGTTCAAATAATTAATCTGTTCATGATGGGTTGGTCACCTTTCATTACAGTCACCTTCTGTATTCAATCCCCCTACTTTCTCCATAGACTCCCACAACTTTCACTTGCACTTCATGATTGGTTTAGCTTGCTGGGCATGTTGCTCAGCAGAGCAGCCTTGGGCATCATGACCAGGAGGGTGAGCACCCCTGGCTAATCTCATGGGACACTGGCTTACCAAGGACTAAAGTGATTATGGATTCCTCCCAACATGGGCAATCCAAAACCACTTAAGAGTGCAATGAAACCTGGAGTTCTTGTGCAACCCATCATAACCCCAGCTGTTGCACCATGCTGCAACCAGTCGCACCATGACACCTGGGTCACCAGAACAGAGTTGGAAAACTTGAAGGAGTAATAAAGTAAATCTATTTTATTAAAATAGGAGAGACTGTTAGATGCAATTTTGCAGATCTCATTTGTTGTTTGCCCCAGTACAAGGCAGGTTTATTTAACAAAATTCTGGAGCCAGTGCAATGACTGGAGTGGGCAAATACAACCAGACCTGGAAGGAGACTGAATTGTAACACAGGAGGTGCAAGGTTGGCTGCTGGAGGTAGAATTTTTTTGCAATTAGACCATCTAGTCTGGTCAGAAAAAGCAGATAAGCTTTAGGAATAACAAGCCCTTCTTTGAATTTGAAATAGAAGTAGCAAATTGACAGATAGCTCAGGATAGTGAACAGAGCAGTACAGCAGGGCCAAGCTAATCACTGGAGATAAGATCTCCAACACAGGGATGCGACAGGCAGTCTAACAGCTCCTGCTGTGGCATCTTCCCTCTCCCTGCAGACATCCTGGCAAGACAGTAAATGCCACTGCATCACTGGAATGACCTCGCTTCCACGGGGGCATCTGTAGTTCCAGCAGCCAGCATCAGTGCCTGGTCCACTCCAGCCATCAAGGAAGCTAAACCAAACTGATGCAAACAATGATTCCCAGCCTGTGACCGTGCCTCACTCTTAAAGAATATAAAAGTTAGAGATACAATCTGCTTCTCCATCTTTTTGCAGGTATTTTCCAGCCCCTCCCCAAATATGTAGATGCTACAGACACCAAAACCATCTTGTGATAAGATGACAAAATTAAATTCCCAAGGAGAGAGTTTACAAAAGCACCAGAAAAGACAGTGTTAGGACTGGATTTTGTAGGTGGTGGAGTGTGTTGGATGATGTGAGCATTCGTGATAACCCACCCTACCCCCAAAGAGATCCCTGCCTGGAGCCTGTGCTGTACATTCCTGAGTACCACTACTGTCCATAGCTTACTAGACTATAAAAAGTTCCTGGGACTCCTCTGATTTGAGCATCAGTCTTACTTGGGCAGTGGAAAATGGCCTGAAAAGCACCACACTGCTGTAATTACGCTCTGCCTCAGCAACACCCAATCAAGCTGGCTCCTGCGGCCTCCGGCACAAGGCCTATCAGGCCGCGTTGAATAGCAAATTGCATCTTTTACATCTACATTCAGCTCTCACACTATCTCCTGGCCTCTATTAGTGGCAAAAGACTTGGTGAAGTTTTGTTCAGATTATTGGAGAGGGTTTTAGGAAAATTCCTGTATGACATTCTTCAGAGGACTCTCCCCACCCTCCTCTCACCCATACAGACAATCCAGTTTTCCCTCTTGGGTTACTCCAGCTGGATTGACAGAAGAAGACATCTATCCTGTGGATGCATGCAGCTCCTGGGGCCTCTTTGTGTCAGGCTGTTTTAACAACAAACATATCACAGCCCCTGAAGCATCCAGTCCAGTGTGTGAGAAACAAGGAGAGGTAGCCCTGCACGTACATCTATTTATGCCCGGATTACCCAGTTGATGAAATGTGGATGAAAATGATTTTTACTTCCCTTTATTATTTTTTTTCATTAAATTTAAAGATTTCCCATACTGACAAAATGTGACTGACATCCAGACCTGTCTTGGAAAGCAGCTCAGAATTAACTGATCAAAGTAATGAACAAAGAAGTCCAGTTATCTGGACTGGTTTGCCAAAATCAGACCTAGCAAATGGATGTGGAAAAGAGTAGCACATAAAAGATCTGTGCCTAAAATTTCCTGAAGCAGCTGATGATTTGGTCAGATTCTGATAGAATTCCTAACCTGACACATTTCAGAGAGGCCAGGGAACTGACCCCTGGAAAAAATCAGGGTAACAGCACATGGTTTTGTTCACATATTTTAAGATTTTCCTATGGAATTGTTAAATTATGCATACAGTTCAGGGCTACATTAGTCCCAAAACAGAATCTGTCCCAATATATTTATGTAGCAGACAGGACTGCCCAATAAACAAATTCAGATTTTCAAAGCCAGAGCTTTGATGGCCTGGACCCAGAAATTGTTATGGGATTTGGGGCTAAGGGGGGAAATGCCAGCTCAGTAGAAAGCAGCTGAGGTGCCTAACAAGTTCCTGATGCTGGACAAATAGATGCAAGGATGCATTTCTTGGCAGGACAATTATAATTTCATCTCCCTGTTGACTGAGGGAGGCAACATCACTTCTTGCCCCCTCAGCCTCCTTAGCTTTGTCATCAGAGGCTCTGCTGTTCCTGTTTTCTGCATTTCACTGATAAGGCCAATGATCAGCAGGTAAAAGGCACAAGGATCTCAATCTCATATGGAGAACTGAGCCATGGTTTATCTTTATTATAATACAACACATTTTACTGCAATGGAGCCATGGAGGCACCAAACATGTAGAGCATGTACCAAAAATTATCTCCAGCAGTGATCTGTGGCTATTGTCCAGGGAAGAATCAAAGCATAAGGTAAAATACACTTGCCCAGGATACTCTTCCAATCTCAAGGCATTTGTGCCACAAATATTCGTAAAGCTGGGGAGTTCTGCAGTGTTTCTCACCCCTGGGTGATGTTTTTTCCTTCTATTTCTATTTCTATTTCTATTTCTATTTCTATTTCTATTTCTATTTCTATTTCTATTTCTATTTCTATTTCTATTTCTATTTCTATTTCTATCATACTTCCCCGGCATCACTGCAGGAGGGAGTTAGTGAAATGGTAGAGATGCCATATAACTTCTTTTTCCCTTTGGCCTGACCTTTCCCACCCTTGCTATATCCCTTTCCCTGGTATGTTTATGAAGAAGGGAACAAAGTTTGAAGCGTTTGTGACTCCTCTGGCCACAGATGAGTCTCAAAACTGACTGCAGCAGTACTAGTTGTGCAGAAACATCCTTACTTTCAGAAGATGAGAAGAAAGGTGCAATGTGTCTTTAAAAAGCTTACTGCCCAAGAAGACCTGGGACCTGCACATCACCCAACAGTCTGAGAAATTTGATAGATGAGTCTCTGACATTCTTGTCGTGTCTCCCCTTCTCTTTTTCTCCACTTCCACAGCCTCAAAACGCTGAGAGGCGTGCTGTGAGGTCTGGCTTGTGTAAGGGAGTCTGTCAGAGCTGGGACATGCAGCCCCATGGCCTGCAGCTGGACTAAGTGAGGAGTCTCCATCAAGCATTCATCTAAATGTCTTGTCTCTGCGGCATGCCCTCAGGTTCGGCACTCCTTTGTTTTTAAAGCCGCAGTTATTAGTATCAAGAAAGCATGCAAAGAGCTGGGGAATACTTTGTGTGCCCCAGAAAGAAAGGAAGGGAGGGAGAGAGGAGGGGGGAAGAGTTTCTGGGCCTATTGGGATCACACTTAGCAAAACTGGGAGAGACACATTATTAGGGTCTGGTTTTAAATAGAGAATCAGGGTGTGCTTCTTCATAGAGAGAACCAAGTCCTGTAGCTGTGAGGGGAGGCAGAGCAAAGAAGACTCTACAAGGGCCCAGCTTTCCCTTTGGTGCTGCAAAGCTCTAAAGGACAAGTCTGAGAACAGCAATGGGGAGTGCAGAGGTTGCAGGGTTGAGGATGGGGGCTCGAAGCTGCTGCTAAATGCACATGAGGTCTGTAGATTGTTTGATAGAGAAAATCCCCACTGTTTGGTTGGGGTTTCTAAGAGAGCAGTGAATATGAAATGCTTTTTCTCCAGTAGGTGCTACACAGGAATGACCTGGGGACACATGAGACAGTGATAAGTGACTCTCTCCATCCCCTTTTATCCTGTTTACAATACAGAGGCTTTCCTTGAACAAAACGCTTTTTTTTACTCTCTGTGCTCCTGGCTGTTGTGTCTAAATGAGCCAACTTGCTGAAGGACTACTCCTGGAAGGACTTGAAGCCTAACAAGAACAGACACTTGGTTGCAGCATGTTGTTTCTGGCAAAAATCAATTTCCTCAGAAAAGAACAGAAATTTGTTCTTATATTTCAGTTCTTGCCTCTTCATCAAAACTCTTGTGAATCTTCCTAAAACCCAGGCCAGGAGGGAAATTCCAGCATCTATTTTCATTCAACCTCCCTATTTCCAGAATGTATTTGAAAACAGGGTATAATGACTCAGATAAGGGAGAGCAAAGAGCAAGGACTGAATGTATTTGTTACTGCTGAGGAGAATGTTTTTTATTGATATACTGTTTATTCTTAGACTGATGTGATCTCTGTGGCTTGAGTTACTGTCAGACATATGGGGCATAATCTTTTGCCAGAGACCTGGCTTGTACATGGCAGGGCAGGGCAGGCAAAGAAAGTTTCACATATCACCTGAGGTTCAAGGGATGGAGCCACAGGAACAAGAAATTCTCATTAACTGAAGATGCACAGTTATTTCACTCATATTGGTACAATGTGCAGTAGCTTGTTCTCCTGTGACTAGACTGTATTCTTCAGGCATGCACCCTTCACTGTAAATGAGCAACAGCAGAATAAAACAAGACTTTAGAGACAGTTCCAGCCTCATGGTTGCACGTTTTGCCCACTGGCACATAAGAATGTGTCTGTCTTAAGCTTCCCCACCTCTTAATATAATTTCTCATATTTCCACTAACGTTTGGTGTCCTTTAGTATCTTCAAATTTTGCTGTGAAGTTATTTAGGCTTTGCCTAAGTGCAGTGCAGAATACGGCTGAGGTTGGGGATTGGAGCACCCTGGGCTGCGGGGGTGTCTCTGCCTGTGGCAGGGGAGCACTGTGGGGGGGGCTGAGGGACTTGCCCATCCACACACAGCAGGCTGGTGTTCCATGAGGTGGATGCAGTTCCTATGACCAGCTGCCATCCCCTGCCCTGGCTGTGACTGGAGCTGAGTGCCCGTACCCGGGAGACTCACGGGTCGCTTTGGGTCAGATGGGCCTTGCCAGGCGCCGAGCCACCAGGAGCGAACCGACCCGGGACCCTCCCTTGGACAGGACACCCACAGTGTGCTGGGGACCTGCGCTGGGCCGATCCCCGCAGTCCCGAGCCTGGAACGGGCAATGAGGGGACGTGGAGGGAGACAAGGAGCAGGAATGGGAATGGCAAGCACAGGATACCCACCCGCTTCACCAACCCACCAAGCCAGCCCTCCTGGTGCCAGAGCAAGGACCGGGAACCGCCCTCTACCCAGCCCCGGCCACGCCGTACCAATGGGATGAGACCAACGGGATGAGGTATAACAAGGCCAAGTGTATAGTGCTGCACATGGGACGTAACAACCCCATGCAGAGCTACAGGCTGGGGGAGACTGGCTGGGGAGCTGTCAGGCAGAGAAGAACCTGGGGGTGTTGGATGGCTACAGGCTGAATATGAGCCAGCAGTGTGCCCAGGTGGCCAAGAAGGTCAATGGAGTCCTGGCTTGCATCAAAACCAGTGTGGCCAGCAGGTCTGGGGAAGTAAGAGTGTCCCTGTACTGGGCATTGATGAGGCTGCACCTTGAGTGCTGGGTCCAGTTCTGGGCTCCTCACCATCAGAAGGACACTGAGGTCCTGGAGCGAGTCCAGAGAAGGGCAACCAGGCTGGGGAAGGGGCTGGAGGGCAAATCCTCTGAGGAGCAGCTGAGGGAGCTGGGGGTGTTGAGCCTGGAGAAGAGGAGGCTGAGGGGAGACCTTCTCCCCACCTCCCCTGCCCTGCCAGGAGGGTGCAGAGAGGTGGGGGATGGTCTCTTCAGCCAGGGGACAGGAGATGGGACAAGGGGCAATGGGCTCAAGCTGCCCCAGGGCAGGGTCAGAGCAGATGGGAGGGGAAAGTTCTTCCCTGGCAGAGTTGTGGGGCTGTGGCACAGGCTGCCCAGGGAGGGGCTGAGTCCCCAGCCCTGGGGGTGTTTAACATTGGGGAGATGAGGTGCTCAGGGCTCTGGTTTAGCACAGGACAGGACGGTTGGACTCGGTGATCCTGCAGCTTTTCCAACCTGGTGCCTCTGTACCGGGACCCGCCCCAGCCCCCTGCCCCGGGCGCGCGCGGCACGGCGGCACGGCAGCGCCCCCTGGCGGCCGCGCAGGGCGCTGCGAACGGGGGTGTGTGGAAGGTGGGGTTGGGTGTGTCCGCGCCCGGTGGAAGCGGAAGTCGACGCGGCCGGAAGTGGAGCTGTGACGACGTGGGCGGCCGAGCGGAGCGGAGCGGAGCCGGTCGGGCCGCGCCGCCGTCATGGAAGCGCTCTACCACCAGACCAACAAGTGCGTGGGGCGGCGGGGAGCTGGGCCCGCGCCCGGGCAGGCCCCTGCAGGGAGTCTGGGGGATGGGCGTCGAGCCTGGACCGTGAGGGGAGCCCGGGGAGGGTCGGGCCCGGCTCCTGAGGGAGCCCGGGAGGTGGCTCGGGCCCGACCCCTGAGGGAGCCCGGGGTGTGGGTGGTTCGGGCCCGGCCCCTGAGGGGAGCCCGGGGGGTGGGTGGTTCGGGCCCGGCCCCTGAGGGGAGCCCGGGGGGTGGGTCGGGCCCGGCCATAGCCGTCGATCTGAGGGGTGCGGGGGAAGAGGTGGAGGGCGGGCAGCCTGGATATCTCCAGTCCAGACTGACCAGCTGTTTCTTGTATCAGAGCTGCTCTGTGCTTTCCATAGGCTGTTGTCCTCTGAACCTCTGCCAGTGCTTCTGTTTTCTTTTGGAGAAGGGAGGGACATAACCTGTGTTAGTGAGGAAGGTTTGCAGTGACACAGAGGTATGGTGTGTCCTATCAGCACTCTTGACTTCAGGGGTGTGTATAGGCACTGTTTCACTGCAGATCTCCCATCGAGGTCTTGCTTGTACAATCTCTCCTCCCAGTCCAGTCTTTCCTCCACTCTGGTCAGCACTTGAGAGTTCTTAATGTGAATGTGGAATCATGTGTCTCTCTGATTGTCTGAGAGTGAGGTAGATTTCAGTGGTTTGCTGCAGGTGTGTGACATGGCAGAGAGCTCCAGTTCAGGTTATAAATACAAGTAGTGAGCTAGAACTGGACTGCAGATCTTTGAAAGAAAAAAAAAAACCCAAACCATCCCTTTCACTCTTACTTTTGGCTTTAATCTGAAAGTTATTTTGTAGAGCACACATTAGCTGGAAGCACAGCTTTGTGAAGAATTGGATTGGGTTTTTTGTGCTTTGTGTTCAGTGATGGTCTGTCAAACTAAATACTGTGTATAGTCTGCTCTAAAAAGTTCTTCTAAGAAGCTGAAAATTGAGGTGTTGAAAGCTGGTTTGATTTTAAAAGCTGTTAACTGACTTCTGTTAATTTACCCTCTCTTATCTTTTGATAGGCAAGTCCATGAGGTCCAATCGTACATGGGGCACCTGGAGACCTCAGACAAAGAGTCAGTACACTGTAAGTAGTTAATTAGAGAGAAAAGTCCCACTTGGTACTGATGTAATTTAGCTTGCACCTTTAACCTTGTATAGTTTATCACTGTATCTGCAGTCATCACTGGGATGGATTTGGCTGGTGAGACACATCACCGTTTTGGAATGCATTAAAGTTCTTGTATTACTTGATTTTTCTTGTATTATTTGACTTGAATACCCTGCTGGTTTGTGTGAAGGGCAGAGCAGAAAAGACAGAAGAAGAATTTATTTAATGCTCTTTTTTGGTGCTGGAACTCATTGTCAGGGTATGTTGTGGAGGCCTCCAGCATAGTCAGATTAAAATCCATCACATCGATGTATTTATATATAACGAGCACCTTGATGTGGACAGAACTGCAGATTCAGGACTTCACTGGGCAAGGTAGAAGCTCAAAAGCTGAGAAACATGGTCGTAGACCTGTCCTGTCCTGTTGTTCCTTAAACATCCACTAAATGGCAGTATTCCCCTGAAGACTCTTAGTGCAGTTGGTGCAGAAAATGCTGTGGTTTGGTGAGCAGGAATTGAAGCAGGATGACTGATAGTTCCTGCTTGCATGGAGTCAGAACCTGTAATTCCATCTCCTTCTGAGCAATATGCTGAACAGCTGGGTCTGAAATGGCTCCAGTCAATTTGGACTATAACCATGTGCTAATAAAATGTAATAAAATCCTGTGGACATATGCTGGCAGGACTTTGTCCTCCAGTGCAGATTTGGCAAAGGTATTTTGGACCTGTGCTTGAAATCTTAATTCCTGCATGAGTAATTGCTAATTGTGATTACTTTTTCCTATAAAAAATAGCAGCTTGTCTACTGGTTCTGTTTTCTGTGGTGGTTGAACTGCTCCTAGTACAGTGCCATACTTCCTGGGCTGCTGGTCCCTGGGTGTGATTTAGGAGCTGCTTAAAAATTAGCATGATTTTCCCTTCTGCCTCTGCTGCTTGAGGCTGTTGAAGAGATTGGGTTATGCACCATAGTCAGTAAATGAACATACTGTTTATATGTATAAAAAGATACAGGTATGTACTGTAGTTATTGCTGCCTGCTGCAGAATTTATGGGCAAAAGGATTATCTTTTCAGCAGAGAGCAGTGTGGTGGTGTGACCCTGGCTGGAGGCCAGATAGCAGAGAGTCACAGAGCTGTAGGGGTTCGAAGGGACCTCGAGAGCTCCTGGGGTCCAACCCCCCTGCCAAAGCAGCTCCCCAGCTCATACTGCACAGGTCGGTGTCCAGATGGGGCTGGAATCTCTCCAGAGAAGGAGACTCCACACCCCCTGGGCAGCCTGTCCCAGGGCTCCCTCACCCTCACTGGGGAAAAGTTCCTCCCCATGTTGGTGTGGAACTCCCTGTGCTCCAACTTGCAGCCATTGCCCCTTGTCCTGTCCCCACAGACACTGAAAAGGGGCTGGCCATTCCCCTGCATCCCATCCTTCAGATATTGATAAACATTGATTAGGTCCCCCCTCAGTCTTCTTCTCTCCAAGCTGAACAGCCCCAGCTCTCTCAGCCTTTCCTCACAGGGGAGATGCTCCAGGCCCTTCATCATCTTCGTAGCCCTTCTCTGGACTCTCTCCAGGAGATCCCTGTCCTTTTTATCCCAGGGAGCCCAGCCCTGGACACAACACTCCAGGTGGGGCCTGAGCAGGGCAGAGCAGAGGGGGAGGATCCCCTCCTGTCACCTGCTGCCCACACTCCTCCTGATGCCCCCAGGATCCCATTGTCTCTCTCAGCCCCAGGGCACACTGCTGGCTCATGGCCACCCTGTCACCCCCCAGCACCCCCAGCTCCTTCTCCACAGAGCTCCTCTCCAGCAGGTCACCCCCAGACTGTCCTGATTCCAGCAGTTATTCCTCCCCAGGGGCCAGACTCTCCACTTGCTTTTGTTGAACCCCATCTGGTCTCTCCCTGCCCAGCTCTCCAGCCTGGCCAGGTCTCTGGATGGCAGCGCAGTGTCCTGCCTGTCAGCCACCCCTCCCAGCTCTGGATCATCCGCAGCCTTCCTCATCTGGCACCCACATCTTCCAACCACCCACAATCTGCATTTCCCATCTCCAAGAACTGCACATAAGGGTGAAAGACAGGAGGAATATTAACCATCTGACACTCCTGTGTTTCAAGGTGAGCTGTAAGGCTGAGGGTACCCTCCAGGGTGTGTCCACAGACATTATTAGAGGACAGAAGCACTGTCACGAAATCATGGACTGCCTTGGTCAGACCTGGTATAAATAATCACCAAATCCTGCAGGCACTGTTTGTTCTTACTTTATATTTAGATTAAAGAGGTTCAGAGAAGAGCAGCATTAGCCAACAGTATTTCAGGGCTTTCCAGAAGAGGCATTCTGCAGAACCTGGAAAAGCAAACAGCATGTGCAACCCTTTTCTCTGCCCTTTGATCTCACATGATCAAAGAGCAACCAACTCACATGCACAAACACAAATCAACCAAATTGTTGTAATTCATCTCTCCAGCATTTAGTGCAGCTAAACTTAACCAGAGAACAACCAGGAGAGCAGGCAACTACATCAGCTTTCACTGGTCTGAGCAATAGTAATTCTGTCTTGGTCATCTTAATGCTTTTCTGAGTAAGAACAGAGTGTTTGCCTAAAGTTGGGAAAGGAAACTGATTTACTGGCTCTTATTCCTGCTTGTTGTGGTTTTGCATGGCAAGGTTCTGGTGGAGGATGGGGGCTGCAGGGGTGGCTTCTGCAAGAAGCAACTGGAAGTTTCCTCCAGGCCTGACAAAAACCAGCTGGGCTCAAGGCCAGAGCTGCTGCTGACCCAGGCTGAGCCCATCAGCGATGGTCACAGCACCCCTGGGAACCACAGTGAGGAGAAAAAAACCTGCAAGCAGCCACTTTGTGCCCCCAGAGAAGGGGGAGATGTAAGAAACTGTGCAGACACAAAGATGGCTGCCCAGGGGGTGTGGAGTCTCCTTCTCTGGAGAGATTCCAGACCCATCTGGACGCCGACCTGTGCAGTATGAGCTGGGGAGCTGCTTTGGCAGGGGGGTTGGACCCCAGGAGCTCCCAAGGTCCCTTCGAACCCCTACAACTCTGTGATCAGTGAAAAAGGGGAGGAAGAGGCACTCCAGGGGCTGAGGGAGCAGAAAGTGCTACAGTGGGGAACATGGTACATCTAAATCCTGATACACAGAGCAGACAGGGAAAGGAGCTCAGATAATTGGGAAGAGAAGGAGCTTTCCCAGCTGCTTTCTCAGAGGAGGCAAAGGTCAGAGACTCAAATTACTGATGTAAAGAAGTGGCTTTTCATGGCCTGTGTAGTTCTCTTATCTGAGCTCTGCCCTTGTGAGGCTCCATCTGGTATAATTGAAGGAGTGTGATTATGCCTGGCTGGTAGAGAAATGCCCTGCACAGATGACAGGCTGGTGTGAATGCAGGCCTTGGTGTAGCAGGAGCTATAGAGTCCCATGTCAGTAGAAGCCAGGAGCCACACAGCAGAGGAAATACCTGGAAATTCTGCCTTGCACCATAAGCATGTGTCCTGCATCTGCAAAGCAGCACTGGGTATTCCTGCTTCCAGGATTATATGGTGCCTGGAGTGAGGGGTGGCAGCAGGGACAGGGAGGGGATTGCCCCTCTCTGCTCTGCCCTTAGGAGGCCCCAGCTGGATCCTGTGTCCAGAGCTGAGGCCCCAATACAAGAAAGATGTGGGGCTGTTGGAGAGGGGTCAGAGGAGCCACGGAGATGATTAGAGGACTGGAGCAGCTGCGCTATGGAGAGAGGCTGAGGGAGCTGGGCTGGGTCAGCCTGGAGAAGAGAAGGCTGTGGGGGGACCTCATTGCAGCCTGCCAGTGCCTGGAGGGAGCAGAGGAACAGGAGGAGAATCAGCTTGTTAAAGGGCAGAGACTGGCAGGACAAGGGGGATGGATTAAAGCTAAAGGAGGGAAGGGTTAGATTGGATATTAGGGGGAAGTTTTTTACAGAAAGAGTGGTGAGGGGCTGGAACAGGCTGCCCAGAGAGGGGGTGGGTGCCCCGTGTCTGGGGGTGTTCAAGGCCAGGTTGGATGGGGCCCTGGGCAACCTTGTGTAGCTCCAGGTCTGAGGTTGGTGGCCCTGCCTGTGGCAGGGGGGTTGGAGCTCTGTGACCCTTGGGGTCCCTTCCAACCCATGCCATTCTATGATTTTATTTTCATCCAGGAAGGATTTGCATCTGACAGGGTTTGAATACCAATTTGAATATTTTGTGGCTTTTACATTCACTCAGATTACAGTTCTTCAAATCAAATAACTCTCTCTGTTTCCTTGCAGTAGTAGAAAATGAGATTCAGGCAAGAATAGACAATATATTCAGCAACTTGGAGCGCCTGGAAATCCTGTCCAGCAAAGAACCTCCCAATAAGCGACAGAATGCTAAACTGTAAGTTCCCCTTCTTTGCTGTGACTGTGTTGTGTAAACTTTGTAATCATTTTATTTATGGAAGCCTTTTGAGTGAAACTTTTATGGTTTGTTTAACTTTTCTCTGTGCTCTACTGTAGCAAATTTGAGGCACAGAGGCAAAAATCCCTTTTCCTGCCTTTAGCCACAGACTGGGGATGGAATCAGAATCATGTTCTGAGATGAGCAGAACATGGGGCTTTGACAGTTTAAAAATGTCACTTCTGGGTGGCATTTGCTTTTCATGGCATTTGTGGAGGTAAGGAGTAATTACTTCAGCTGGTGTCCTTTTCTCTGGACGATTTTCTTAGTTGTTGGTGAATGAAATAAGGAGATTTCTAAAGCCAGAGCTGTTTTGAGCAGGAGGATGGATCAGAGACAGCAAAATGTCTTGGCCTGGATCTACACGAGGATGCCCAGGTTGGATGGGGTCCTGGGCAACCTTGTGTAGCTCCAGGCCTGAGGTTGGTGTCCCTGCCTGTGGCAGGGGGTTGGAGCTCTGTGATCCTTGGGGTCCCTTCCAACCCAGACCAGTCTGTGATTCTATGATCCTAATGTGTTCTGTGGGTCTGCAACTAATGTTTAGCCCCAAAATGCCTTTGTAGATACGAGGGGTGAATTCCATATTGCCTGGGGGTGCTGGTGGGTGACAGGGTGGCCATGAGCCAGCAGTGTGCCCTGGGGCTGAGAGAGACAATGGGATCCTGGGGGCATCAGGAGGAGTGTGGGCAGCAGGTCACAGGAGGGGATCCTCCCCCTCTGCTCTGTCCTGCTCAGGCCCCACCTGGAGTGTTGTGTCCAGTGCTGGGCTCCCTGGGATAAAAAGGACGGGGATCTCCTGGAGAGAGTCCAGAGAAGGGCTACGAAGATGCTGAAGGGCCTGGAACATCTATCCTGTGAGGAAAGGCTGAGAGAGCTGGGGCTGTTCAGCCTGGAAAGAAGAAGACTGAGGGGGGATCTAATCAATGTTTATCAATATCTGAAGGATGGGATGCAGGGGGAATCAGCCAGTCCCTTTTCAGTGTCTGTGGGGACAGGACAAGGGGCAATGGCTGCAAGTTGGAGCACAGGGAGTTCCACAGCAACATGGGGAGGAACTTTTCCCCAGTGAGGGTGAGGGAGCCCTGGGACAGGCTGCCCAGGGGGTGTGGAGTCTCCTTCTCTGGAGAGATTCCAGCCCCATCTGGACACCGACCTGTGCAGTATGAGCTGGGGAGCTGCTTTGGCAGGGGGGTTGGACCCCAGGAGCTCTCCAGGTCCCTTCCAACCCCTACAGCTCTGTGACTCTGATTCTGTGATAATTTGTTAATTTATAATGCTCCATTGTTCCTATAAAAAAAACCCACCAGAATGTTATTTTTATCCCTGGAACCATCTTCCTGTTGTTGATCCCTTCTAGTCGAGTGGACCAGCTGAAGTATGATGTCCAGCACCTGCAGACAGCTCTGAGGAACTTCCAGCATCGCCGCTACGTCCGGGAGCAGCAGGAGCGGCAGCGGGAGGAGCTGCTGGCACGCACCTTCACTACCAATGTAAATACTCTTCCTCTGAGATTTCCCTTGTAGATGCCATAGTGTTTTTTAAGAGAAATTTTCAGCAGGAGGTAGGTGTGACCCTTGCTAGATTGCTCCTTGTCCTTATCTTTACTCCTAAGCCTCTTGATAGATATTTTCTCCCCTGTCCAACTAAGAAGGGGAGTAAAAGACTTATTTTGGTGGGCATCTGGCCTCCAGCCAGGGCTAAACCATCACAGAGATGTAAACAAAATACAGAAGAGTATAACAATACAAGTTAAAGTATAACTGTCTCATGAATCACAGAATCATAGGGGTTGGAAGGGACCTCCAGAGATCATCAAGTCCAACCCCCCTGCCAAAGCAGCTCCCCAGCTCATACTGCACAGGTCGGTGTCCAGACGGGGCTGGAATCTCTCCAGAGAAGGAGACTCCACACCCCCTGGGCAGCCTGTCCCAGGGCTCCCTCACCCTCACTGGGGAAAAGTTCTTCCACAAGTTGGTGTGGAACTTCCTGTGCTCCAACTTGCAGCCATTGCCCCTTGTCCTGTCCCCACAGACACTGAAAAGGGGCTGGCCATTCCCCCTGCATCCCATACTTCAGATATTGATAAACATTGATTAGGTCCCCCCTGAGTCTTCTTCTCTCCAGGCTGAACAGCCCCAGCTCTCTCAGCCTTTCCTCACAGGATAGATGTTCCAGGCCCTTCATCATCTTCGTAGCCCTCCTCTGGACTCTCTCCAGGAGATCCCTGTCCTTTTTATCCCAGGGAGCCCAGCCCTGGACACAACACTCCAGGTGGGGCCTGAGCAGGGCAGAGCAGAGGGGGAGGATCCCCTCCTGTGACCTGCTGCCCACACTCCTCCTGATGCCCCCAGGATCCCATTGTCTCTCTCAGCCCCAGGGCACACTGCTGGCTCATGCCCACCCTGTCACCCACCAGCACCCCCAGGTCCTTCTCCACAGAGCTCCTCTCCAGCAGCTCCCCCCCAGCCTGTCCTGATTCCAGCAGTTATTCCTCCCCAGACTCTCCACTTGCTTTTGTTGAACCCCATCTGGTCTCTCCCTGCCCAGCTCTCCAGCCTGGCCAGGGCTCTGGATGGCAGCGCAGTGTATGGCAAGTTTAATATTGTGACAGGCTCTGCTGTAGGCTCAGACAGTCGTTTCCCTCTCTACAGCTGCTATGGGGCAAATATTGAGCATGAAATTATAATAAATCCTAGGACTGACTGATTCTGGCTGTTCAAGTTTTGGGGTTTTGGGTCTTGTGGGTTTTTTTTAACCATAGTAGCCACAGGGAAACATGAGAAGAGATAACATTTTAGGTCTTACCTCATTTCCACCAGTCTAACAGCACACCTGTAACTGATTTTAAATGTAGTCTAAATGGAGTTTAAATGAGGTGGTCTATTAAAAGCTGGCAGTAAAGAACTCCACAAGCTGCTGTTCCTATTTATGCACTGCAGTTCTGCCTGAATTCATATAGCAGATTCAAAAGGGGGAATGAGGTAGGTACCAAAATATCTATCAGGTGTCTCTGTCAGATCCTGAGGTTTGTAACATGTCTGGCTTTTATACACCCTGCTGTCAGTAAATGTCATCAAGCTCTCATTTGTCCAAGTATAAGGTGGGGAAAAAACCCTTCCTTTTTTTACCTATAAATGATTCAAAAAAGTATAATGACACAAATGTTGTTTCCATCTGGCCTTGTTAGTTTTTATTTCTTCCACTGAATGTTTCCCCCAGTGCAAATTCTTAGAGGAATTTTACTCTGGACAATACAAGTTTGCTTTCAGATTTCACTTTTCTGTAACTCAAAAGTGAGTCTCTTGTTTTGTTGGGTTTTAGTTGGTTTTGTTTGTTGTTGTTGTGTGGGTTTGGGTTGGGGTTTTGGGGGTTTTTTTGTTGCTGTTGAAGGCATATAACTTGCTTTCTTTTTTATCATTCACTGTTCAGGCAAGGAAGAGTGAATGTGAGTGGCCCTATCTTGAGACTTGGGAAGTTCAGTGCACTTCCCAAAGCCTGACATAAAAATGACACCTGACATTTTGTTGCCTATTCTGAAATGATAAGCAGGACTTGAAAGGAACACTGAAATATGAAACCTCTTCTGTTTTTAAAACACCCTGGTGTTCCTCTGGAAATACAGAGACATTTTCCTGCAGGAAAACTTGTCCAGAAATAAGACATGTGTAAGTGGAACAGTTTGGAAGAGCAGTAGCAGCCTTGTAAATGCAAAATAACTGAAGAAGGACTTTTTTTTCCATTAGATGCTAAAAGGGGTCTCAAGGTGGAAAAAAAAAAGCTTGAATATTTTATATAGGTAAAGTAAAACATCCCTTTGATAGGAAGATGCTGATTTGTCATTTATTAGCATATCTATTTACACAGTTTATATACTACCCTATTGTGTTAAATAGAGATGTCAGCTGAGTGGGTGGGCATCCTGAATAAATCCCTGTACCACAGCTTGTGAAAGCTGTAGCAGTGTTCTGAACATTGTACTTAACTGGAAAGAAATGGGTCTTGATCTTTAAAGCTTTTTCCCTTCTGCCATTCTGGAGAGACCCCCCAACAGCAAATGAAAGTCCTGATCCCATCTCATCTCCTTATGAGGAGGCTCAAAAATCCATTTCAGCATTTTTCTTGCTGCCTTGTGGTGTATTTAAAAAAAAAAAACCAAACCCAAACTGAACAAGCCTGCAAACTCCTTGCATAGGAAGTGGAATCCCTGCTGATTTGAAGTGTAATAAATATCTGAAATAATAGTCATTCAGGTGCAAATCCAACTGCTTCTGCTCTGCAGACTCATGTAAGACACGACATTTGTTTCAACCTTAGTGCTTCATTAAGATCTGACCAGAGCTGTGTGTTGCCTGTCACAGCTTCTTCATCCAATAACTTTGACCCTGCAAATGCTAACAGCTCTGTCCTTTGTTCCTCTGGGGAGCAGCACACCCCTGGGCACCACAACACCTGGCACTGGACTGTACATGTCATTCCCATGTTAACATTTGGTTTACAATAGTCACCAGTCTACTCCGAGCAAATCTGGTGTCATTACCTACCCCTAACATATGGCTGGCAGCTGTGGGGTGTTAAACATCTGCTGTCCTACACATGGATTCTGCATTTTGGTAGTTCTTGCTGTTCTCAGTACAGGCAAGCAGATAAGCCAATGTTTCCACACTCACCTCTTCCCAGTGTCATGATTCCTGTTTGTAACACAGTGTGAGGATGCTGAGCTATTTTTTTGACTCTCTCAATGGAATGGGATCCAGAGAAGATCCCCTCAAAGGGAGGCCTTTGAAAGCCAAAAGTGATTGCATCTTCTGCCCCTGTGTACAAATCAGTACAGATTTGTATGCCATTATTTCCTTTTCAAGGTTCATATTTTCTAGTTGAGCTAATGCATCTTTTCTGGACAAAACAGTACTTTTTAATTTAGGTGAGGCCTGGGTGGTGAGTGAGTCAGAGCTTCAGTGAGGCAGGTTGATGTCTTTTTGCCCTCCTTACCAGAAACCTGCACTTTGTTGTAAATAGTTCAGAAAAGATCATCTCCCAGACTCTGTGTTTTGCCTTTTTCTGCTCAGAAACCTGCTGGTAAATCTTTGTGGAAGCCTTTCACTTGCCATCATCAAATGACTCCTTGGCAAATAGCTTCTGTTAGTTTGATGTTCTCTCTTATAATACCCTTTCCTACCTGTGGTGTCCAGCAGGGAGCAACATGCAACTCGATATGAATTTTAGGTGAAGCCAGGAAGCCCTTTTATTAGGTGAAATCACCCAGATTCTAGACCTTTCTTACTGCAAATGTGGCAAGCTAAAAAACTGCTGATTGGTTACACACACTGTTCACACCATATTGATTGGTTAGTGATTATAATGAGTTCTGATAAACTCATCTTAGAGCTAAACATCCTTAGTTTACCTTTAATACCTAAAAGGGATGCCCCATCCCTGGGGGTGTTCAAGGCCAGGTTGGATGGGGCCCTGGGCAACCTTGTGTAGCTCCAGGCCTGAGGTTGGTGTCCCTGCCTGTGGCAGGGGGTTGGAGCTCTGTGATCCTTGGGGTCCCTTCCAACCCATGCCATTCTATGAAAAGCAACCTCACACCTGCTGCTTTGACCCTCAAGTTATGGTTGGTTCCTGACATGTTCCGTTACTCCCAAATCCCTTCCCATAACTGCTTCTTGGTTTAGGGCAGCCTGTACCCCTATCAACAAGGCTGCTGTGTTTTGAGAATGTGATTATTAGGATCCTCTCAGCATGAGGAACTTTTCTCATGGGAATAGGAGAATGTCGTCAGGGCTTAAATCTTGGGAGAAGAGAGCTAGGCTGCCACCAGGCCTGCTGCCTTCCCCAACACCTACCTATACCATAAACTGAGATTATAAATACCTCTCTGCTTTTAATCTGACTTTTTCTCCTCTGAGATCTAATTGCATCTGAACATCAGCTTTGCCTTTTGGCTCGCTTCTTGTAGCCTCCTCTAAAGGACCTTTCTCTCTCCAATACTCATGTTGTAGTCAATATCCTAATGGGAAAAAAAAAGGTTTAAAACTTCAAGTCCTGTCAGATTTTTGCCAGGCTTGTTTCTGCATGTTCTTTTTCTGGCTCTTAACTACAGGCAGTTGGAGCTGGCAAGGTAACCAAGACCCTGCATTTCCCCCACAGGATTCTGACACCACCATCCCGATCGACGAAACCTTACAGTTTAATGAATCCCTCCAGAATGCCCATCGTGGCATGGATGATCTTATTGGCAGTGGGACCAACATCCTTCAGGGGCTGAGGGACCAGAGAGTGACATTAAAGGTGGGGGCATCATTTTCTACCAAGACCCCACGTTTTCCTGTGTTTGTGATCACCAGGCTAAGTGAAATAAATCCATGGGGTTGTTTCAGTGTCCTGCTTCAAGCTGAGAATGCTGGGAAAGACCCAAACTCCACTTTAACTCACCCTGAAATCTTTACATTTTATCACCTTTCTAGGAACATCTTGAAGCTCTTTTTGTGGCTGAATGTTCTAGCACATTCTGGAGGGCCGGTGGGGGTTGGTTTTTTTTGCTCCCTTATGTTTGGTTTTTTGTTTGTCTGGGTTTGGTTTGGGGTTATTTTTTAATTCAAGTGAAGTGTAGGAAGTCATTTTTAGCTCCCAGATAGAGGTTGATTCAGATGAACATCGCTCAGCTGCCACAAAGCCTGGTGTGTCAAGTACTTGTGTTTAAGATCAGTAATATATATAATATTCTCTCAGGTCTAATGGACCTGAGCAATGCACCCTCCCCTGAATACCTTTATGGCAGCTGTATTACTTCATGTCAAATATTTGGCTTTTAAATAAAAGACTGTTCAGAGTGATGTTAAATTTTGAATGAATAGCTCAAAGATACAAAAAGCTTTTTAATAAGGAGTGAGTAGCTCAAAGATACTCCTTTTTAATAAGGAGTGTGTCTTGGGGGAAAGCAGGAGTTCTGAAAAGCTTGAGGAATTCCCTACCTCTGAATACCTACACAGCTTTCTCCAGGAGAAACTAATTATCTAATTTGGTATTGCAAATACCTGTATTTTATATATTGAGAAACTGTTGGGACATGTTGATGTCCTGGGAGCTTTGCTGACCTTAGGGTAACATTCAAAACAATTCCCAAATTTCACCTTTTTATTCTTTGGAGACCAAGGAGACACAGTAGGCTGCCAGAACAGGAACTAGAGGTTTTATTTTAAAGCATGGGGGCAGAGCACTGTGGGAGCTTTGCTGTTGACCTTGGAGAGAAGAAAGCTTCAAGAAATGTCTTTAAGAAATGCCAACACCTTAGAGATCTTGGCTTTCTGAACCACTGTGTTCTCTTAAGGGCTTGGACTCAGAATTCAGTTTGAGGTGGGGTGACAAGAGCACAGGGGACACAGAGCTGTGGTGGAGGCAGGTCTGGCCCAGCAAGAAGGTGCAGGGGCAAGAAGCTAGGAGGGGACACAGCCAGGACATTTGACCCCAGCTGCCCACAGGGATATCCCATACCATATGATGTCATGCTCCATATACAACTGGGGGTGGGCTGGGAGGCAGTGTGGCTTGCTGAGCATTGGCTGGGGGGGGGGGTGAGCAGTTGTGCTGTGCATCACTTATTTTGTCTACTACTGCTGTTACTATTATTATTAGTATTATCTGCCTTTTTTATCCTATTTTTTCAATTCCCTCCCCTGCCCCACTGCTGGGGGGAAGTGAGCCAGTGGCTGTGGGGGTGTTTCAGCTGCAGGCTGGGTTAAATCACAGCATTCTGTAAGAAATGCGGGCTGATCAAGAAGCTTCAGGCTCTTCACAGACTTTATCCCTGAAAAAGGACCAGAAAAACTCTTCAGCACTTCCCCAGGGAGTGTATTTTCTTTGGGCCACTTTTTATGACCTCAGCATCTGGACTGATTATGTCTTGAACCACACTCCCATTATTGTGTCTGAATTAATTAGTCTCATAATCCAGCTGTTTCCAGGGACCTGTGACTGTCTCTTAAATTGTAGGAACTGTTGGCTGATAGCAAGGCCCATCAATCAGAGTTCATCCCTTGCCACTGTAATGAAATAACCTTGGTCTGTGGAATAAGAAGTGTTGGATTGTGAGATTAATTGTTTCTCTGCTGTCTTTTTATTCCCAGGGTACTCACAGGAAGATCCTGGATGTTGCCAACATGCTGGGCCTGTCCAACACAGTGATGAGGCTGATTGAGAAGCGAGCCTTTCAGGATAAATACTTCATGATTGGGGGAATGATTTTGACTTGTGTCATTATGTTTCTTGTTGTACAGTATCTGACATGAACTGTTGCCAGAGGAGATCACCTTTTGGAGCAAGACACTGTTCTCCAAACTGTACTTTCTTCTGAGGGCTGTTTTGGATGAGCCTCTCCTGTGAACTTCAGAGTTTACCAGTCACACTCAGACACATGTCATGTGGAAAGCACATAGGGAAACTAATTTCTCTGGGGATGCTGTAGTTGAGGATGATGTACAGAAACATCACTAGTCTGCTGCTCTCATCTTAACTGGCTGCAGGCTTAAGAATCTTGTTAAATAGGAAGCAAAAGTGATGATTTTGCCCTGCTTTATTCCAAGGTAGGAGTGTCCCTTTGGGTATAAGGATGAGAGGATGCACACTGAGATGTCATGAGCCTTTCCTGTGCTGGCCAGAAGTCACCCTGATCACTGGCTCTGTTTTGCAATGGAAGAGTGTCACTGCAGAGCATCACTTGTGGGCACACTCCTGCAGAGTGAGTGAGCAGGAAGAGGTGGGAAGTGAAGGGTTCCCACCTGCAAACTCCCTGTTCTGCTGGGAGGTTTGTGGAAAAGGCTCTTGAAGCACAGGTATGACCTCAGCTAACTTCTTTTGTTCATGCATACAGTATTAATCAGCACAAATTTCCCCATTTTAGGCTAAAATACTTCTCATTTGAGGTATGTTTTGGTACCTCTTTGTGCCCTGCTGCTTCCCAGTGGAAGCTGAATGCTAAACTCTTGCCTGCTGTCAGGCAGATGCACATCAGCCCTGTGTCATCTCACTGTGCCCTGTCCAGCATCCAAAAACTGTAAGATGCCTTTGTAATGCTAGTACACATCAGAATTTGGTGAGTTATATGAATTTTTTGACGTTTGCCTGGGGTTTTGTGCTCTGTAGCTGGTGGGGTTTGGATCAGTGAAGCTGGCAAGTCCTTGCTGTGCTCAGATCCAGATTGGTGGGTTTTATGTTTGTAGAGCTGGAGGAGGCACTGTCTGCTCTTTGCATTCAGACCTTTCACTTAAAACCAGCTGTTTTGAGAGGAGTTTCCTTAAGTTATGTGCCTTGGGATGGTAAACATCCCTCATCCTTGGGAAGGGTGGTGTTTCCCTTACCCTTTGTACCCACAAACTGACTGTGAAACACATTCTCATACCTAGCATCTCACTGTGATGATCCCTGCCATACATCCATCTCCTTGGCTGTTGGTATCTGTCCACATGTAAACCTGCACAGTTAGGATATGGATCACTGTTTAAACACAGTACTCCAGAACTCCTTTCCCTGCAGACCCTGGGGACTGTTAGGACAGCCAGCTTGAGATTTGGGGCATCATCCATTTCAGTTGGCCTTCAGATACATTCCCATCCCAGTCTGTGTCCAGGTCTGGAGCATTTCCAGGTGTCTGTCAGTGGCACAGAAGTGTCCTGTTTGGATGATGTGGTGTAACAGTGGCAAGCTTGGGGGGGGTTATTCTGCTGGAATGGTTGTGGGTCTTTTAATTAGTAACAGCCAACAAGTTCTGCATTCTGTCTTTCCTGCAATTAGCTTTGCTGTCACTATGTAGCCTGTTGCAGACTGGGAGGAACAGTATTGATAATCAAAAAGTGGATTTCAGTTAATATGGGCAAGTGAAACAAATGGGCTTTAGCCCCACTTGTTTACAGGGGTGTAGCTAAAGTACTGAGTGTGGCATAGAGCTCAGATGAGGGTACCCCGTTTCATCAGTGACCACTTGGCTTCATAGTTAGAACCTAGAGCAAGAGGATCAGCTGTTGGGCTGCTAGAGCATCACAGACATGAGGACAGAGGCCAAGATGTGTCAGTGCCTCTCAGATGTCCTGTGTGCTTTATACCTCTGGCTGTGTTGTGCTTCTCAGTGTGTCTGATGCTTCTGAAGGGTTCCTTGCTCTGCTTGGCTCCCCCAAGGAAACATGAGCAGACCAAGCACAGAGTCACTTTCCATTTGAGCCTGAGGCACTGGAGATTTAAAGGAAAAGAGAAGGTCTGTAGTGCTCAACTGTCTTACTGTGTCTTTAAGTCTTAGATCTACATTTAATAGGAAATCTGATAGTTTTAGCACACTGTGGAGTTGTGAGATCACCTGTGAGATCGTTGGGCACCTTGGGAGGGTTCCCTGGTAAATCAGTTCCTGTTCCAATAAACTGGTCTAATTTCACCTTGATTTTCCAACCTTGGGCTTTAGGGTCTGGTCTGAGTTGGAAGGGACCCCAAGGGCAAGGGAGAGGCAGAACAGTGTGCTGCATTCTCCAGCTGAGAGCAGCAGGGACAGCATGGGAAGTGGCCCAGGGTGCTGCTCTGGGTGTTCCTGCTCCAGCTGCAGCCAGGGGCCAAGCAGAGAAGAGCCTGGCATCCTAGACTGGCCCACCAAGGTGTGGAGGAGGGTCTGACTCAGCGAGGATCCAACAAGGGAACACAGAGCTCTCAGAGGAGGAAGCAAGGTGGTTCCCCCCGAATCCACACAGGCCTGTGCACCCCACTGTGCTCCAGTCCCAGCACAGGGGTGTCCTGCAGCACAGGCTCAGCCCAAAGCCTGTGTAGAACTGTAGTGACAGGGACAGAGCAGAGGCATCTATGGGTCTGGGAGCTGCACCAAGCAACATGGATGTACCTCACCCCCAGCAGAACTGCTGCACATCTGTGGCCTGATGTGAATCAGGGTGGTGAGACACAGCAGACACCACACAGGGCTGTGGGCACCAGGAGGAACAAGGGACTCCTGTGTGTCCATGCTCCCCAACACAGAGGAATCTCTGCCTGAAGGTAAATGCTGCCTCCTCTCCCTCCAAGCCACCAGTGACAACTCCAGACACCATTTCTGTCCCAGGTTTCCACAGACATTTCTAGTCAGACCAGACCTATTGCCATGGGGCTGACAGCACAGACAAGGCAGGAACTGCCCCACAGGCAGGGTGAACACACAAGGCACCACTGAGCTGCCAGGAAACTCATCTGGGGGACAGTCACCCAGGCATGTGCTCAGAACCACCCCCCCACACCTCCCTGCCAGGCCAAAAGGGACAATGCTTCCCTACACCCCGCCACCTTCTCCTGGCAAGGGCCTGGGAAAAGGGTGAAGGTTCCAGCACCACACAGCCTGCCCACCATAAGAACCTGAGGGTTTAACACAGGGCTGGGACCACAGGGACAGCCACATCAAAGTCCTTGCTCCACCACCCTGGCCTACTATTAAAAACCATTCCTTGTCAGGGGGAGCTTCACCCCAACAGCCCAACAACACTGGGATTTTAAACAGCCATCATGCTGGAGAATCATTTTTGTGGTTTACATCCTTAAAACCTGTAGCTCTTCCACTCCCAAATCACTGCAGGGAACAGGAAAATGATGGGTTCCCTGCTCTTCACAGCAGGTGGCATGTGCAGGATGGGCTGGAGGAAGCTGCCCAGAAGGATTTCATAACTCAGAGCTCTGTCATGTGCTGCCCACACGTACCTGACAAACCAAACCTGGTGTGTTCCTCAGAGCTCAGTGCTGGGTCCAGTCCTGTTCAATATCTTCACTGACACCTTGATGAGGGAACAGCACGCACCCTCAGCAAGTGCTGATGATCCAGAGCTGGGAGGGGTGGCTGACAGGCAGGACACTGCGCTGCCATCCAGAGACCTGGCCAGGCTGGAGAGCTGGGCAGGGAGAGACCAGATGGGGTTCAACAACAGCAAGTGGAGAGTCTGGCCCCTGGGGAGGAATAACTGCTGGAATCAGGACAGGCTGGGGGGGAGCTGCTGGAGAGGAGCTCTGTGGAGAAGGACCTGGGGGTGCTGGGGGGTGACAGGGTGGCCATGAGCCAGCAGTGTGCCCTGGGGCTGAGAGAGACAATGGGATCCTGGGGGCATCAGGAGGAGTGTGGGCAGCAGGTGACAGGAGGGGATCCTCCCCCTCTGCTCTGCCCTGCTCAGGCCCCAGCTGGAGTGTTGTGTCCAGTGCTGGGCTCCCTGGGATAAAAAGGACAGGGATCTCCTGGAGAGAGTCCAGAGGAGGCTGAGGAGATGATGAAGGGCCTGGAGCATCTCCCCTGTGAGGAAAGGCTGAGAGAGCTGGGGCTGTTCAGCCTGGAGAGAAGAAGACTGAGGGGGGACCTAATTGGTGTTTATATTTATCTTAAGTATGGGATGCAGGGGGAATCAGCCAGCCCCTTTTCAGTGTCTGTGGGGACAGGACAAGGGGCAATGGCTGCAAGTTGGAGCACAGGGAGTTCCACACCAACATGGGGAGGAACTTTTCCCCAGTGAGGGCGAGGGAGCCCTGGGACAGGCTGCCCAGGGGGTGTGGAGTCTCCTTCTCTGGAGAGATTCCAGCCCCATCTGGACACCGACCTGTGCAGCATGAGCTGGGGAGCTGCTTTGGCAGGGGAGTTGGACCCCAGGAGCTCTCGAGGTCCCTTCCAACCCCTACAGCTCTGTGACTCTGTGATTCTTGTGGTCCCTGGCCCCAGATTATTGTAGCTAGGGGATGTTTAGTCACAACCATGACCTTCCAAAGTCCACCTGGTCCTTCCTAGGAAGGCAGGGCTACTGGAGAGCAGTGTTCTCCTGGGTCCCACCCTGGGAAAGAACTCCCTTGGGGATCCTGTGGAGTAGGTGCACTGAATCTCACCTCCTCTGCAGTGCAGACACAAGGTGAGACCCAAGAAAAAAGCAGGTAGTTACTGCACTAAGTACTGCCACTCTTTCACCAGCTAGCAATTAAATGAGTTGAGGATAATGAGACCCAATTATGGCATCTAGCTGTAAAATTAGAATGCTCTGGCCCACAAATCCTGCAAAGAAAGTTCCTGTGGTCAAACCAGAAACAATCAAACCAGCTGCCATTTCTCACCACTTTCATTCCAAAAGGCAAAACACATAATGAAATCAAGGCTGGGTGGAAGGCTTGCTATGTAAGCATTTGCTGATTCAACAGGAGCATAATAAATCACTGCAGATGTCTTGGAAACAGGTCAAGAGCATCCATAACATTTTATTATTCTAAGTTGCCAACAAGAACCTTGACAGAAACAAACCTTAAAATAATCCTAATTTGGCATATTCTAGTTAACAGAAATTATTTTTACATCAACAGCAACACAAATAGTGAGAATTCAGTATTTTGAGGAACATTCTTTTCCAAATGCGGAAGGCATTTACCTCTGGATAGATACCACCTCTGGTTTCCTCATTTTTGGGTGTATTTATATCCCATTTTGCCTCCATTTTAAAAAAGCACAGCTTGATCCAACTGTTTACAGTCCTAAACATGTCTTTTTTGGCAATTTCAACCATTCCCACCTCCTCCCCAATTCCCACCCATGCTTCTCAAACAAACAACAGGTACATTAGAGCTCTCAAAGGGTGGGTTTTTTAAGAGTTAAACTACAAAACCATAATGGAAACAAGTACTTCAATGCACTTTTTAAACTTCACCTGCTGGCATTAAGCAGAGTGTGGGGAATTCACAGTGGATCCTCCAGGACTCAGAGCACCACACAGCCACACAATTAAGGCTTGAAGCTGCAAAGGCACCATCAGGATGCTTTCTAGGAAGAAGACAGAAGTCTGTAAATGCCACTGTGCTTGAAAACTCTCCACTTTACTTGCCCTGTGTGGACGAACTCAGATGCCACCAGGATGAAAGCAAAAGTGCCTCCCTGTCCCTGCTGCCACCCCTCTGCTGATGGAGCCCAGGATCCCATTGGCCTTGTGAGCTGCCAGAGCCACTGCTGCTCATGTTCAGTTTCTCGTCCACCAGAATCCCCAGGTCTTTCTCACAGGGCTGCTCCCCAGGAGATCTTCTCCCAGGAGAAGGGGGGCAGAGGAAGGGTAAAGAAGGGGTGCGGGGGGGGGGAGAAACAAGGGGGGTGGCTTGATTATAGAGAGACAGAGCCAAAGTGGATGGGCAGCAGGGCTGCTTAAAAAGGACCCCTGTTATGAACGGTCTGCCAAGAACACAAAATAAAGGACACAGAGTTGCTCAAAAAGAAGAAGGAAAGGATACAAAGGATGATCCAAGCAGCAGATTCCCTCAGCAGCTGCTCCCAAGGAAGCAGGTGTGATGTACTACCCCTCCTGCCCCATGCAGCACTGGCCATAAAGCACTGCTGCAGCCAGAGAGTTCAGCAAGTGCTCCCAGCTACAGGAGTCAGAGCACCAGAGCCACATGCAGGGTACTTACAGGCTCCTCAGGAGGCAGCATTTGGGAAGGACACAGGGGTACGGAGCCTCAGAGGCAAGGTGTTCTTCTGCTCAAAGCTGGGACTGGAACTGAAAGATCCCAGTTACTTCTCACAAATGTACTTGCTCCAATGTATGCATTTGGCTGTTACATGGAGGAGAGCAGGGACCCAAGGAGACAGTGCTGTGCCTCTTGGAAGTGGTGATCAGAAGAGCTCCATGCTCTCTCAACACTAGAAGGATCTCCAAGCAGTGGAATGAGTGAAGCCAGGTGGCACAGGCATGGAAGGAGAGGTGTGTGACAGCTGAGCTCACACAGAACTGCAGGGCCATCAGGACTGGCACTGCACAAGGGCACAGATAAACCCCAAAACATCCTTTGGCAGCTTCAATGTACAGCCTGCAGTCAGGACCCAGTGTTGGATCAGTGAAGCTGGTCAAGGCAGCTCTGTGCAGTGCACAGCTGGTCACCACCGTGTTTCTCACACCCCCAAACTGGGATTACACTTTGCAAAGGGCAACAGGGTGAGTATCTGGCTGACACAGGGTCCTAATGAATCATAGAATCATAGAATGACAAGGGTTGGAAGGGACTCCAAGGATCACAGAGCTCCAACCCCCTGCCACAGGCAGGGACACCAACCTCAGGACTGGAGCTACACAAGGTTGCCCAGGGCCCATCCAACCTGGCCTGGAACACCCCCAGGGATGGGGCATCCACCCCCTCTCTGGGCAGCCTGTTCCAGGACCTCACCACTCTAATGCCAGCACATCAGCCAAGTTTAAGATGACCTGAGGTCACAAGGGACTGCTACCTATCTATCAACTCAACATAAGCTCAGTACCTGTTTGAAAAGATCAAGGGACCTGGCCACACTGGCAAAGTCACCTCAGCACCTTAGAATCACAGAATGGCATGGGTTGGAAGGGACCCCAAGGATCATAGAGCTCCAACCCCCTTTCTCCTCTGCACACCTGGCCAGACCTCCAGCATGCAGCAGTGAGGTCAGCCCTCATCCAGCCACTGAGGCTGGGCTGGGAGTAGGCTGCAGTGTTCTTCTATACAACATGGTAAAGGAAGAAAATGACATTCACTACCTGTTTGTGCCAGAAGTGGTCATGCCCCAAACAAAAGGAGAATCTGACTGCTCCAACAACTCTGTAAAAGGAAATACACATGACTCAGAGGAAACCCCAGCACCAACCATCAGATCAGGATTATCTGTCATATTTCTACATGTTCTAAAGGGAGTAAAAAGTTGCTGTAACAATGAATGTGGCTTCTGCATGGCCATTTAACCAAGGGACTGAAAAGTTACCATGTTTCCATCATCAATATTGCACATAAAGGTCAAAAGGAGATGCCTGGAAATATATCTCAAAAGCTTATATGAGAAGGAGATGCTTGGAAAGATATCTCTGCACCCATTGTGGTATGCACACAGAATGTTAGGGGTTGGAAGGGACCTCAGAAGATCATCTAGTCCAACCCTCCTCATGTTGAATAGTTCTCTATGCAAAGAAAAGCCTGCTTATTGGAGAGATCTATGCTCTCATGACTGAGCATGAGCAAGGTGTCCTAGAAATGAGATCCATGTGACCAGCACCTCTGGACTTGAATGGAAAGGACCAAACAGCAACATGGCAGATGGGGAAGTTCCTCACCTGTTTCCCAGTCTTCATTAGAAGGAGGTGCCTCCCAGGAGCTCTCATCACTCATGTGCGCCCTCTGGAAGCCAGAAGACTGAAACACTTCAGGGAGAGAAAAAACCCTCAGTGATCAGCCATCAATTTCACTGCAGAGACATTTAAGTGCTTTGGATCAAGTTGTAAAACTGCTATTGGCTTTAGAGGAAACACCACACAATGCAAACAGGCTGGGTACACCCAGGAGTGTCAGGTATTGAAGTCAAGCAACTTCAAATTTGCTCCCTGGGACTTTGTTGCAGGAAGAGGAATAAATAAGAACCCCCCTGCCATGAATGCAGGTATCACTGCTAGCCTCAGTGCAGCCCTATGGGAGAAAGAAAACCATCTCTGCTCTGTAGCTGCTGGAGACACTACCATGTGCAGTCTAGGCTACAACCTTTTTAATCACCAGCCCTGGTAACAAAACATGTGCAAGGCCTCCTGGGCACATCTGCAACACTGTCATCACAGAGTCACAGAGTTGTAGGGGTTGGAAGGGACCTGGAGAGCTCCTGGGGTCCAACCCCCCTGCCAAAGCAACTCCCCAGCTCATACTGCACAGGTCGGTGTCCAGATGGGGCTGGAATCTCTCCAGAGAAGGAGACTCCACACCCCCTGGGCAGCCTGTCCCAGGGCACCCTCACTGGGGAAAAGTTCCTCCCCATGTTGCTGTGGAACTCCCTGTGCTTCAACTTGCAGCCATTGCCCCTTGTCCTGTCCCCACAGACACTGAAAAGGGGCTGGCCATTCCCCCTGCACCCCATACTTAAGATATTGATAAACATTGATTAGGTCCCCCCTCAGTCTTCTTCTCTCCAGGCTGAACAGCCCCAGCTCTCTCAGCCTTTCCTCACAGGGGAGATGTTCCAGGCCCTTCAGCATCTCCTCAGCCTCCTCTGGACTCTCTCCAGGAGATCCCTGGCTGGTTGATCCCAGGGAGCCCAGCACTGGACACAACACTCCAGCTGGGGCCTGAGCAGGGCAGAGCAGAGGGGGAGGATCCCCTCCTGTCACCTGCTGCCCACACTCCTCCTGATGCCCCCAGGATCCCATTGTCTCTCTCAGCCCCAGGGCACACTGCTGGCTCATGGCCACCCTGTCACCCACCAGCACCCCCAGGTCCTTCTCCACAGAGCTCCTCTCCAGCAGCTCCCCCCCAGCCTGTCCTGATTCCAGCAGTTGTTCCTCCCCAGGGGCCAGACTCTCCACTTGCTTTTGTTGAATTTCATCTGGTGTCTCCCTGCCCAGCTCCCCAGCCTGTCAGCTCACCCACTGAGTCAAAGCAGGGAAGACTCAAGTTTCCCCAAAGCTGCTGCATCACACAAAACTACAGACAATAATTTGACTCCCAGTTCTTGGTTATTCTATGAGCTATCCTTAAAAACAGGAGACCTTAGTCTCCAGGATGAACAAACACCTTGGAGCAAGGGTGTTTCTCTTACCTATATCTTTCTCAATGAAGCCTCTGTCACTGCACTTGGTTATGTGATCACTGAGGTCACCTTGAGGAACGATGTGACGAGCATTGAAGGGGCAAGTGGCCAATCTCTTTGCAACTTCAGGGTAGCTCTAGGCAAGAGAAAACCAAAATCAAGTGCTCTGTCTTTCAAGTTTACTTATCTCTTGCTAATCCATAGAAAAAAAATACCTCACAGGTATTTGTGATGTTGCTTTAAAAAAAAGACTAAACAAGGAATAGCAATATTGTTTGGACACTTATTAAAATGGAAACAAACAGGATTGTTCTTTAAAACTCAATTTGCTGAGAAACTCAGGCACCCTTGAGGTGACTGAAATGAAACACACCCTCACATAAACTACCTACAATTCAATCATAGAATCACAGAATGGCATGGGTTGGAAGGGACCCCAAGGGTCACAGAGCTCCAACCCCCTGCCACAGGCAGGGACACCAACCTCAGGCCTGGAACTACACAAGGTTCCCCAGGGCCCCATCCAACCTGGCCTTGAACACCCCCAGGGATGGGGCATCCACCCCCTCTCTGGGCAGCCTGTTCCAGCCCCTCACCACTCTCTCTGTAAAAAACTTCCCCCGATATCTAATCTAACCCTTCCCTCCTTTAGCTTTAATCCAGCCCCCTTGTCCTGCCAGTCTCTGCCCTTTTAAAGCTGATTCCCCTCCTGTTCCTCTGCTCCCTTCAGGGACTGGCAGGCTGCAATCAGGTCCCCCCACAGCCTTCTCTTCTCCAGGCTGACCCAGCCCAGCTCCCTCAGCCTCTCTCCAGAGGGGAGCTGCTCCAGCCCACTGAGCATCTCCGTGGCTCCTCTGACCCCTCTCCAACAGCCCCACATCTTCCTTGTGTTGGGCCCCAGCTCTGGACACAGGATTCAGCTGGGGCCTCACAGGGCAGAGCAGAGAGGGACAATCCCCTCCCTGTAAAACACATTGTCAAACTTACTGGTAAACTTAAATTAAACAATGGGGCTTTAAAAAAGTCTCAACAAAACCCCAAAGCTCAGTCAGCTGTTACACTGACAGGTTTAAAGAACACAAACCATGAGCACAACAGAGGAGAAGAGAAGAAGGAATGCTCCCAATTAAATTAATTGTATTTGAATTCTCAATAAAAGATAGAGAGGGAAGAGACCTCTCTCGTGTGTGCAGAGCACAGGATGTGCAGTTTCTGACAGAATCACTTTGGTTATTAGTAAAACAAAAAAAGAAAAGCCCTGCCATGCAGCTGCATTTCCAGCACCTGGAGAAAGAACTGCAGCATTACTCCTACTCTGACCAGCCAGAAGGGCTGCAGATAACTCAGGCTGAGACTCCTTTCAACCTGAAAGGGAAAAAAACCTATCCAGTTTCCACATGAGCAGCTGTAAGAGTCCAGAATTTCCTCCCTGACCTACTAGGAATCTGTATCTCCTTTCAACAAAACCACACTGATCTTGGGACAATTAACATGAAGCTAAATAAAGTTATAATACATAAAGGCCAAACAAGGCTACTTATCAGGAACTTACTCCAGCCAGGCCGAAAATACAAGAGTGAGGACACACACATCTTATTTCCACATAGTGAATTACTCCCCTTCAGTGCCTTGTTTGGCAGCCCAGCTTACCTTTCTACACTTTACCACGTGATAAGGAAAACGACAGGCTCTGATTTGATGATACTTGTTATATGGGCATTGCATTAATCTCTCTGGATCAAAAATATCTGTTAGAACAGAAAAACAGAGAGAAGAAAACCAAAACTAATTAGAAAGGCAAGATCTAGCATTGCCAACACAGCAAAGTAGGGAAAAAAACAACATACCACACCAGGGCTGTGATCATATGGAGTAAAAGCAGTTGTTATTCATTTGAAACCATTCATTAAATCAGGCACCTGCTTTGCATAACCAAAGAAATTCATTTTGAAGTTTGAGGTGACGTGGATGTTAGGCCAAACAGAGAGAGAGTAGTCAGTGGCACTAGGCATAACTGCTCTTTAAGGTAACATATTATGTAGGCAACCACAATTACTGAAGGGGAATGAGGACAGCAGCACTTTGCACCTATCTCACAGGAGAATCAGTGGGATGACACACCCACCCAGGAGCACCCTCAGCCTGAGCAAGTCTTTTCTCATCAACAGCTGGTTTTGCCAGAGGAAGAAGGTCAGCCAAATTAACACACCTACCATGGTTTTTCATTAAGTGTTGCAATTATTTAAGAACTGTGGAGTTATTGAGCTGGCTAAAATGCCTAAAAAGCTAAGCACTGAGCAGTGAAGCAGCATGAGTGCGTGCATACATGACCTAAAGTTTTTAATCTATCCACAGATAAAATATATTAAATTACAATATTTAATGTCTTTTTTGGAAACCACATTTCCATATTCTCAATGGGGAAGAGAGGCAACCAGAAGGAGCCACAGGTCCCCTCTGGCTGCTTGTGGGCCTGTTTGTGGGGTACACACCAAGGAGCCAGCCTGGTTGTTTTCCATCCATTCTGCTCTGCAATGGGCTTTTAAAACATTTAGGGACTGATTTGTGTAACCCAATAGCTTGAACAGCTCTAAGCACGGGTTACTGCTGTTCAGCCTCTCCCCCACCAGCTCTGTGAGCACCTCTCACCTCGCCCTTCTCACACACACACACACTGGTGCTCAGTTGTGCCAACAGCCTGGCCAGGGAGCTGTGTTGGGCTGACAGCTAGCAAAGATGTTCCACAAGGCACAAGAAGCAGACTTCAAGCTGCGAGCAGGGCAAAGGCCAGACCTAACCCTTCTTTCCAGCTCAGCCGTGCAGTGCTGCTGCCACCAGCTCCGGGAGCCCCTCTCGCCTCCACCAGCCAGCGTAGGTCATCAGAACAGCTGAAAACTACGGATCTGTGTTTGCGATGAAGCCCTGCCAAGCCTTGCTCTGGTTCAGCTCCCTTGGAAGAGCAATCAGAGATGTTTTCTCTCTGTGCGCTGCTTCAGCAGACCCAAGCGCGTTACCAGCAAACGGGAGGAGCCGGAGCCGAGCGCCAGAGGAAAGCCCTCACCCCGGTGTGTGAAGGGGAACAGCCACCAGAGCCCCAGAGCGGGCTGGATCCGCGCAGCTGACGTGACGGGACGCCCGTCCCCAGCACACACACCCCAGCAAGCCCGGCACGGAGCCCCCGGGCCCAGCCCGCGGCTGCGGGCGGGAGCCACGGCCCAAAGGCCACAGCCTGGCGCCGCAGCCAGGCGTAGCCCTGGCCTAACCGAAGCGACCCGGCTCGCCGGGGCCTTCTCGGCTCAGACCGGCAGCACCGACAGAGCCAGAGCCGCTGCTGCCAGGCCGCGGCCTGCCCGCGGCACACGGCGGCTGCCTCCCCCGCCAGAGCCCAGCCCGAGCCTCACCGATCTCGTCCTCCGAGTCCATGGCGGAGGAGCGCTCCGCCGGGCCGAGGGGCTGCGGGGGCTAGGACCGCGGGGGCAGGGGCCGCGCCTTCGGCCGGGGGCAGGTGCTGTGCGGCACCTTGGCGCTTGCGCGACCGCCCCCTCCCTGGGAGAGACCCCTCCCGCCTCGGAGCGGCTCCCGGGGAAGGCCGGGGCCTGCCCGCCGCTGTGTCCTGCGGAGCCCTGGGGCCGGCCCGGCGGCAGGGCTCCACTCGCCACCGGCGCCCACGGCGGGGACTGAAAACTCGAAAGCCTTTCCCGAAGTAGGGAGAGCGTGTCCCTGCCCTGGAAGCCTTGCGTGAGGTGGCTGAGGGCACGGCGGAGCCATGGGCTGCCGGCCCCGCAGGGCGGCGGTGTGTGCCTGACCTGATGGGTTGCCTCCACGTCTTCAGAGCAAGGCGGTTTGGTTACCCGGGTTGATTTCAGCTCCCACAGGTCTCCTCCCTCAAGGGCTCTAAGCAAAGAGACCTTTGAACAAAGGCTGCATTTTTACACCCTCCTTTCGGGCATATAGAACATGGAAAAAAGAGGTTTTGTTGTCAAATGGCACCTGACACAACTCCCCTGCTTCCTCTCGGCACATTGCTGGGCAAAAATACCCTTGGGCCTCATGATCACCTCATTTTGCATCCAGAATATAAATGATCAGTGGATGTAGAAGGTCAGAAAAATCACTAAAATGGAGAGCAGAGTTTGGTCCGCTCAAGACACTGGTAGGAAGAGCCCCTTGGGTGACAGTCTGATAGGCAAAGGAGTCAAGGAAGGTTAGGCACTCTTCAAGGAAACCTTAAAGGCACAGGAGCAAGCTGTCCTCATGTTATCAAGTGCCTTAGGAGCAGGACAAGGAGCATCAGTTTTAAACGGAAACGGCGTAGGTGTCGCTTGGACACAAGGAAGAAATGTCTTAAAACAAGGTGGTGAGACACTGGAAAAGTTGCCCAGACAAGGATGGGATCTCCCATCCCTGGAGGAGTTGAGGGTCAGGTTCAATGGAACTTTGAGTAATGTGATGCAGAGACAGTTGTCCCTGCACGTGGCAGGGGAGTGGGACTGGATCATCTTTGAAGGGCTCTCCCAACCAAAACCACTCTATGAGCATATGATAACATGGCTGTATGAGAAGGCAGCCCACTGCACTGTGTCCTCCCTTGAAAATGCTATGGTTAGGAGGGGTTCTCCTGGCATCTGTAAAGCCCTCTCCCTGGGGAGGTGGGGCAGGTGGAAGCTGCAACTCTCTCCCTGACCACGCTGGGATAGCACCTAGAGGAAAGGATGACACAGAGACTTGGGCTGGGATGCAGCAGAACTTTAATGAGTCAAAAGCAGGAAATGAGGCAGGTCCGAGTGGAGTCCTCAAGGCAAGGATCATGATCACAGGGGGCAGAGACGACTCTACGCCCCATGGCTGTGGCAGAGATCCCAGCAGATGTCTGCCTGCCTGCCCCAGAGAGGGAGCAGAGCCAGCAGGTTGTCCCTAGGCTGGCGTTGTGGAGCTCACAGCTCAGGGAAGCACAAGGGACGAAGGAGACGAGCAAAAGGGGAAGGGAAGAGTGGAAAGGCAGCCATGGGCCGTGCTTTCCATGAGCCCAGGCTGGCCCCATCCTTTTGCAGGGTGATCTGCAGTTGCTGAGTTGCTATGGTAGCATTGGGTGGGAGCCTGGAGGGTCTCCTCTAGCACCATCCCCAGCAGCTTTAGCAGGGGAGGCACCTCCTGCCGCAGTAGCGGCTGCTGATGCCAGAGAGGCCGAGGCCGGACAGGCCAAAGCCCCCAGAGGTGATGGGCACTCCCTCAGAGCTGAGGATGCTGCCAACGGCAGCGGAGGTGGAAGATCCCACGGCGGTGTTCTGTGGGAAGGAGCTGAGGATGGGTCCGGGCAGGGTCACCACCACGGGGGAGGGCTGGATCACCACGGTGGAGTCTTGGCACTGCCTGACACAGGGCTCATTGCAGCTGTTGGCCAGCGGGGTCGGGCCGCAGGGCTGACAGGGCTGGCACGGGCTGTAGCAGGACATGTTGCAGGGATGGAGGTGCACCTGGGAGACAGGGCAGTGGGAAACTCAGCACGAGGGATGGTTGAAGACAAGCAGTTCACTCCACCACAGGGATATCCCTTCACACCACCCAGAAGAGCCCCTCCAAGAGCAAGGAAGCCAAAGGAGATTCAAACTCACCTGGTTCCAAAGGAGACGGAGGCGAGAGGAGTGGATGAGAGAGTGAGGAGAAGGACCTGCTTTTATACAGCTCCTGCACTGCCCCAGGCACACAGTCCCTGCATGTGGGCAGTAATTTTCCAGCAGACTCACCTCCAAAGCAAAATATTCTACCTAATGGCGCAGGTTGTGTTTTGGTTTCCCCCAATGCTGCCATTTCATTTCCTCATTTCTGACAAGGCCATTAGGCCACGCAGGCTCCTTTGAAGCCTTGGCAGGAGAGGCCCAAGGATTTCCTGATCAGGGTCGTGTCAGTCTGGTGAGATTGTTTACAAGCCCCTGCACAGGAAGGTGCCTGTGTCATCCCACCAATTCAGTCCTCTCCTGGGTGGTTTCCCCAGACTTGGGTGCTACAGCACCCACGGGCATGTCTTTGGCCTGTACTGCCACGTCTCTGGCCAGAAATCTCTTGGGCCACATTTGCCCTGCAGGCTGAGCTTCTTGCCAGCACTCCCAGAGCTCAAGGGGCTCGCAGGGCGCTCAGAGTGGTAAAGTGCCCGTTCCTTTGGATACCCTCTCGGTCCAGGTCCAAAGTGAGCAGCAAAGGGGCACAGTGCTGTGAGGAGAATTGGAAGGACAATTCAGTCATCAAAAACCCAACACAGCTGTCATGTTGTGTGGTGGGACCCAACTCCAGAAGGGGTTTTTCAGGAATCATGGTGTTCAGGAGGGCTTTCCTTCTTCATGCCTACTGAAGACAGTGGTCAGAGAGCCCCAGAGACCGCCACAGAGGAGGGTGACTTTGCCAAATCAAGCAGTAAAGGATTAAGTGAGAAGTGTGTGTCACCTCATCAGGCAGAGGAGCCTTTGGGCACCCCGGAGAGGGCTGTATTCCCGCAAGGGAATGAGCATCTCCCTGCACTGTGGCTTGAAAACAACCCCTCAGAAGCTGCGTGGCAGAGCAAGCATGTCAGAAATGAGGAAAGAAAATGGCAGCGTTGACAGAAACCAAAACACCACCTGTGCCATTAGGTAGGATATTTTGCACGGGAGGTGAGTCTGCTGGAAAATTACTGCCCACATGCAGGGACTGTGTGCCTGGGGCAGTGCAGGAGCTGTATAAAAGCAGGTCCTTCTCCTCACTCTCTCATCCACTCCTCTCGCCTCCGTCTCCTTTGGAACCAGGTGAGTTTGAATCTCCTTTGGCTTCCTTGCTCTTGGAGGGGCCCTTCTGGGTGGTGTGAAGGGATAGCCCTCATGGTGGAGTGAACTGCTTGTCTTCAACCATCCCTCATGCTGAGTTTCCCACTGCCCTGTCTCCCAGGTGCGCCTCCATCCCTGCAACATGTCCTGCTACAGCCCGTGCCAGCCCTGCCAGCCCTGCGGCCCGACCCCGCTGGCCAACAGCTGCAATGAGCCCTGTGTCAGGCAGTGCCAGGACTCCACCGTGGTGATCCAGCCCTCCCCCGTGGTGGTGACCCTGCCCGGACCCATCCTCAGCTCCTTCCCACAGAACACCGCCGTGGGATCTTCCACCTCCGCTGCCGTTGGCAGCATCCTCAGCTCTGAGGGAGTGCCCATCACCTCTGGGGGCTTTGGCCTGTCCGGCCTCGGCCTCTCTGGCATCGGCAGCCGCTACTGCGGCAGGAGGTGCCTCCCCTGCTAAAGCTGCTGGGGATGGTGCTAGAGGAGGCCCCCCAGGCTCCCACAAGCTGGCACTGGAAGGGGGTGGAGCATCCGGATGATGCTTTTTGAGGGGCTGCCTCACTCCAGCTCTCCTTTTGCTCCTGTGTCCTTGGTCTCTTTTGCTCCCCTGAGCTGTGAGCCCCACCCAGAATGCCTAGGGAGAACCTGCTGGCCCTGCTATCTCTGGGGCAGGCATAGGGGCACCTAGGTGGGATGCCTGCCACAGCCGTGGGGGACGTCTCGACTCAGAGCGACCTTGTTTCTCTCTTCTGCCTCATTAAAGTTCTGCAGCAACCCAGCTCACCTCTCTGTGTCATCCTTTCCCATGCAGATGCTCTCCCAAGATGCCCTGGCAGAGACATGTTGCCCTGGGTGGATATGTTGCCCAGCTCTGTCCTGCAGCTGCTGAGCAGTTCCTGTTCCTTGGCTGCACACTGCTGGGCAGCCTTTGCTGCTGGGCAGCACATCGCTTTGGAGAGCTCTGGCACAGACCCCTGAGACACTCAGCCCATAGCTGCTGCCCCCCTTGCTGCTGCCCTGAGCCTCTCCCTGCCTCCCTCTCTTTAGAAAGCTTCCCAGGAAGCCCTGGGCACAGGCAGGGAAGGAGCACGGCAAGGGGGACAGGCACTGCCTGTGGGCCTGAGTGGCGTGGTGACCCCAAACAGAACCAAACACCCACTGGCCCTTCTCACTGGCTCTGCTGTCCCAGTGGCATGGGGGAGAATCAGAAGAGCAGGCCAGCAAACAAATAGCTCATGCAAAAGCATGAAAGTCTGCCAACACTTTGATTTCTGAGGATGATGTTAGATGGCCTGGAACAGTCCTTTGATCAACTCAGACTACCACCCTGACCGTGTGCCCTCTGGGCAGCTTGCCCACCCCTGGCCTCCACTGCAGGGGCTTCAGTGGCAGAAAGGGAGATGGCTTTGACGCTGTACCCCAAACTGAGGGGGGGTAACTCATAGGCTGGAGGGAAGCGATGCTGCCTGGGGGGGTCGTGAGAGGCTTGAGAAATGGTCCCATGGGAAACTCAGAAACTTCAAGCCATCTGTTAAAGAAGGCCAATTGCAGGGTCCTGCAGATGACTGTGGGCACTGTCAAAACAGACTGGAGGATGAATCAGAGAATCACAGAATCATAGGGGTTGGAAGGGACCTCGAGAGATCATCAGGTCCAACCTCCATGGCCAGAGCAGGCACCAGAGCTCATATTGCAATGGTTCAGAGCAGGCTTGCAGCGAAAGAACCAGGGAAACTAGAGCTTGAAAACTGGTCATGAGCCAGGAGCGTCTAGATTTGAAGCCCCAAATCTAGTCATGAATCAGTCCGCACCACAAAGAAGCATGGCCAGAAGGCCAAGGGTGGTGATTCTCTGCCCACAGTGCACTGATGTTAGACCCCACCTGGGGTACTGCGTCCCGTCTGGGGTTCCCTGTGCAAAAGAGGCAGGGACCAATTGGAGCAGGTCCAGAGAAGGGCTACAAAATGATCAGAGGGAGTCAAGAGCTCTCCTGGGAAGAAAGGCCGAGGAGGGAGTTGGCTTGTTCAGCCTGGAGAAGGCTCTGCATTATTGCACTCCTCCAATATCAAAAGTGGGAGAGAGATGTTTTATCAAGTGCCTTAGGAGCAGGACAAGGAGCATCAGTTTTAAACGGAAACGGCGTAGGTGTCGCTTGGACACAAGGAAGAAATGTCTTAAAACAAGGTGGTGAGACACTGGAAAAGTTGCCCAGACAAGGATGGGATCTCCCATCCCTGGAGGAGTTGAGGGTCAGGTTCAATGGAACTTTGAGTAATGTGATGCAGAGACAGTTGTCCCTGCACGTGGCAGGGGAGTGGGACTGGATCATCTTTGAAGGGCTCTCCCAACCAAAACCACTCTATGAGCATATGATAACATGGCTGTATGAGAAGGCAGCCCACTGCACTGTGTCCTCCCTTGAAAATGCTATGGTTAGGAGGGGTTCTCCTGTAAAGCCCTCTCCCTGGGGAGGTGGGGCAGGTGGAAGCTGCAACTCTCTCCCTGACCACGCTGGGATAGCACCTAGAGGAAAGGATGTTAGATGGCCTGGAACAGTCCTTTGATCAACTCAGACTACCACCCTGACCGTGTGCCCTCTGGGCAGCTTGCCCACCCCTGGCCTCCACTGCAGGGGCTTCAGTGGCAGAAAGGGAGATGGCTTTGACGCTGTACAAGGACCATGCAGCAACAGCTATAGCTTTGCTGTCTTATTTGCTTTCCACACATCTAAAGCACATCCCCACATGGGCTGCTGTACAGAAAATTACCTTGGGTCCAGCCTGGTTCCCCTGATGCCTCTCCTGCTGCGCTCTGGGCCCATTCTCTGCTCGTGTCTCCTTCCCCAGCGCAGTGGCAGCCAGGACAAGTGGAATTGCTGCCAATCCTTCCCTATCTGTTCCTCTCCCCTCTTGTCCACTTCCCAGGATCCTGTGTAGCTGCTGCCTTCCACAGCCTGAGCTCCTCAACCAACGCCAGCAGTGCCCACGTGCCCCGTCACATCACATGCGGCAAGGCCAAGAGGGCACATCTGCCCAGGGGCACAGCAAAGCTGGGCCTGATGGCCAGGGGCCGTGGTGGAGTCATAGGTGCCTTCCTCACCTGCAAATGCCAGTGCCCCAAGACCTCAAAGTCCAGGTGGAAACCTGTGAGGAGTGGTGTCCTTCTGGGGCCTGTACTAGCACCAGCACTAGTTCATATCTTCATCAGTGACATAGACAGTGGGATTGAGTGCCCCCTCAGCAAGCTGGTGCATGACACCAAACTGAGGGGGGCAACTCCTACATTGGAGGGAAGGGGTGCTGTCCAGAGGGGTCGTGAGAGGCCTGAGAAATGGCCCCATGTGAAACTCAGGAACTTCAAGCCATCAGTTAAACAAGGCCAATTGCAGGGCCCTGCATCTGGCTGTGGGCACTGTCAAAACAGACTGAAGGGTGAATGGTTCAGAGCAGGCTTGCAGAGAAGGAACCAGGGTAACTAGAGCTTGAAAACTGGTCATGAGCGGCAGTGTGTGTTTGCAGCCCCAAATCTAGTCATGAATCAGTCCGCACCACAAAGAAGCATGGCCAGAAGGCCAAGGGTGGTGATTCTCTGCCCGCAGTGCACTGTTGTTAGACCCCACCTGGGGTACTGCGTCCCGTCTGGGGTTCCCTGTGCAAAAGAGGCAGGGACCAATTGGAGCAGGTCCAGAGAAGGGCTACAAAATGATCAGAGGGAGTCAAGAGCTCTCCTGGGAAGAAAGGCCGAGGAGGGAGTTGGCTTGTTCAGCCTGGAGAAGGCTCTGCATTATTGCACTCCTCCAATATCAAAAGTGGGAGAGAGATGTTTTATCAAGTGCCTTAGGAGCAGGACAAGGAGCATCAGTTTTAAACGGAAACGGCGTAGGTGTCGCTTGGACACAAGGAAGAAATGTCTTAAAACAAGGTGGTGAGACACTGGAAAAGTTGCCCAGACAAGGATGGGATCTCCCATCCCTGGAGGAGTTGAGGGTCAGGTTCAATGGAACTTTGAGTAATGTGATGCAGAGACAGTTGTCCCTGCACGTGGCAGGGGAGTGAGACTGGATCATCTTTGAAGGGCTCTCCCAACCAAAACCACTCTATGAGCATATGATAACATGGCTGTATGAGAAGGCAGCCCACTGCACTGTGTCCTCCCTTGAAAATGCTATGGTTAGGAGGGGTTCTCCTGGCATCTGTAAAGCCCTCTCCCTGGGGAGGTGGGGCAGGTGGAAGCTGCAACTCTCTCCCTGACCACGCTGGGATAGCACCTAGAGGAAAGGATGACACAGAGACTTGGGCTGGGATGCAGCAGAACTTTAATGAGTCAAAAGCAGGAAATGAGGTAGGTCCGAGTGGAGTCCTCAAGGCAAGGATCATGATCACAGGGGGCAGAGACGACTCTACGCCCCATGGCTGTGGCAGAGATCCCAGCAGATGTCTGCCTGCCTGCCCCAGAGAGGGAGCAGAGCCAGCAGGTTGTCCCTAGGCTGGCGTTGTGGAGCTCACAGCTCAGGGAAGCACAAGGGACGAAGGAGACGAGCAAAAGGGGAAGGGAACAGGGGAAAGGCAGCCATGGGCCGTGCTTTCCATGAGCCCAGGCTGGCCCCATCCTTTTGCAGGGTGATCTGCAGTTGCTGAGTTGCTATGGTAGCATTGGGTGGGAGCCTGGAGGGTCTCCTCTAGCACCATCCCCAGCAGCTTTAGCAGGGGAGGCACCTCCTGCCGCAGTAGCGGCTGCCGATGCCAGAGAGGCCGAGGCCGGACAGGCCAAAGCCCCCAGAGGTGATGGGCACTCCCTCAGAGCTGAGGATGCTGCCAACGGCAGCGGAGGTGGAAGATCCCACGGCGGTGTTCTGTGGGAAGGAGCTGAGGATGGGTCCGGGCAGGGTCACCACCACGGGGGAGGGCTGGATCACCACGGTGGAGTCCTGGCACTGCCTGACACAGGGCTCATTGCAGCTGTTGGCCAGCGGGGTCGGGCCGCAGGGCTGGCAGGGCTGGCACGGGCTGTAGCAGGACATGTTGCAGGGATGGAGGTGCACCTGGGAGACAGGGCAGTGGGAAACTCAGCACTAGGGATGGTTGAAGACAAGCAGTTCACTCCACCATGAGGGCTATCCCTTCACACCACCCAGAAGAGCCCCTCCAAGAGCAAGGAAGCCAAAGGAGATTCAAACTCACCTGGTTCCAAGGGAGACGGAGGCGAGAGGAGTGGATGAGAGAGTGAAGAGAAGGACCTGCTTTTATACAGCTCCTGCACTGCCCCAGGCACACAGTCCCTGCATGTGGGCAGTAATTTTCCAGCAGACTCACCTCCAAAGCAAAATATTCTACCTAATGGCGCAGGTTGTGTTTTGGTTTCCCCCAATGCTGCCATTTCGTTTCCTCATTTCTGACAAGGCCATTAGGCCACGCAGGCTCCTTTGAAGCCTTGGCAGGAGAGGCCCAAGGATTTCCTGATCAGGGTCGTGTCAGATTGGTGTGGTTGTTTACAAGTCCCTGTGCAGGAAGGTGCCCGTGTCTTCCCACCAATCCAGTGCCCTCCTGGGGGCTCAGAGGCTCCTGTGACTGAAGACATCCTCTTGCCTTCTTGTCTGCCTCCCTGCTTGAGTCAGCAGGTGGCCATGGCCCCCAAACCAGGTGGGAAGCATTTCAACCCCCTTCACCTGAGGCCATCTTCACCTTTTGGGGAGACATTTACTGGTGGCTTTGGCAAAATGGCCTCTGCTCTGGGCGTCCCAAACCAATGCCATCGTCAGGCCAGTGGGAGGAAAACCTCATCCTAGAACTTCTAATTCCTCCAGAAGCCCTGGGGAGTTGAGTCCGGCCTCACAGGATGGGTGATGTGTTGGGTCTCAGGACTGCACCTTGTTGCTCTCATTCTCCTCACACCACCCTGTGCTTTCGCCACACACTTTGATCCCTGAGCTGCAGGCTGCACAATGGCCTGGCCTGGAGCTGTGTACTTGGGTACTGCCCAGTGCTCAGAGGTGGTTTTCCCTGGGCAGGGATGGAGCTGCCCTGCCTGCGGGGGAATTCAGCCCTGTGTGGCTCATACACTTGCAGACAGCATGCTCTCCTGGCTTTGCCTCACGCCAAAAGGCTGACAAGTGGCTAATCCCAAATTAGAGTGTGACTCACCATGGGTGGGCAGAGGCTGTCCCAGGAACCTGGCCTGCTGAAGGCATTCCCTTCCCCTTCTGGGACAGTTCTGCAGGGCAGGGGAACGCATAGCCTCTTTGAAGGAGTCTCAGAGCCCTTCTGAGCACACACCTGTCCTGAGCACCCTCAGACCTGCGGCACTTTGGGGCCTTGCCAGGCCTGGCTTGCTGGGGGTTGTGGGCAGTTTCCTTTCCTCCTCAAAGGTGCTGGGTTGTGCTTCAAGCTGAGGTGTCCTTTGGGGCATGGAGGCATGCTGAAGCTCTAGTGCCATGAGGAAGCATAGCCCCCTGAAACCCAGGGATGAGAGGCCCAAGAATTTCCTGAGCAGGGTCGTGTCAGTCTGGTGAGGTTGTTTACAAGCCCCTGCGCAGGAAGGTGCCTGTGTCATCCCACCAATTCAGTCCTCTGGTTTCCCCAGACTCGGGTGCTACAGCACCCACGGGCATGTCTTTGGCCTGTGCTGCCATGGACCTGGCCAGAAATGTCTTGGGTCTCTCATCTCAATACCTCAATAGCCTCTCCATGGCTGAATGGCCATGCCCATCGTGCACATTGTCTGCAGGCCCCTGGCCCAGGCAGGGCTCAGTTTGGGCCGGTGCAGCCCCATCCCCAACCGAGGAAAACCATCTCTTCTGACGTGGCTGTGCCCACGTACCCAGCTCCAAGCATCTGACACTGCATTTGCCCCTCAGGCTGAGCTTCTTGCCAGCACTCCCAGAGCTCAAGGGGCTCGCAGGGCGCTCAGAGTGGGAAAGTGCCCGTTCCTTTGGATCTCCTCTCGGTCCAGGTCCAAAGTGAGCAGCAAAGGGGCACAGTGCTGTGAGGAGAATTGGAAGGACAATTCAGTTGTCAAAAACCCAACACAGCTGTCATGTTGTGTGGAGGGACCCAACTCCAGAAGGGGTTTTTCAGGAATCATGGTGTTCAGGAGGGCTTTCCTTCTTCATGCCTACTGAAGACAGTGGTCAGAGAGCCCCAGAGACCGCCACAGAGGAGGGTGACTTTGCCAAATCAAGCAGTAAAGGATTAAGTGAGAAGTGTGTGTCACCTCATCAGGCAGAGGAGCCTTTGGGCACCCCGGAGAGGACTGTATTCCCGCGAGGGAATGAGCATCTCCCTGCACTGTGGCTTGAAAACAACCCCTCAGAAGCTGCGTGGCAGAGCAAGCATGTCAGAAATGAGGAAAGAAAATGGCAGCGTTGACAGAAACCAAAACACCACCTGTGCCATTAGGTAGGATATTTTGCACGGGAGGTGAGTCTGCTGGAAAATTACTGCCCACATGCAGGGACTGTGTGCCTGGGGCAGTGCAGGAGCTGTATAAAAGCAGGTCCTTCTCCTCACTCTCTCATCCACTCCTCTCGCCTCCGTCTCCTTTGGAACCAGGTGAGTTTGAATCTCCTTTGGCTTCCTTGCTCTTGGAGGGGCCCTTCTGGGTGGTGTGAAGGGATACCCCTGTGGTGGAGTGAACTGCTTGTCTTCAACCATCCCTCGTGCTGAGTTTCCCACTGCCCTGTCTCCCAGGTGCACCTCCATCCCTGCAACATGTCCTGCTACAGCCCGTGCCAGCCCTGCCAGCCCTGCGGCCCGACCCCGCTGGCCAACAGCTGCAATGAGCCCTGTGTCAGGCAGTGCCAGGACTCCACCGTGGTGATCCAGCCCTCCCCCGTGGTGGTGACCCTGCCCGGACCCATCCTCAGCTCCTTCCCACAGAACACCGCCGTGGGATCTTCCACCTCCGCTGCCGTTGGCAGCATCCTCAGCTCTGAGGGAGTGCCCATCACCTCTGGGGGCTTTGGCCTGTCCGGCCTCGGCCTCTCTGGCATCGGCAGCCGCTACTGCGGCAGGAGGTGCCTCCCCTGCTAAAGCTGCTGGGGATGGTGCTAGAGGAGGCCCCCCAGGCACCCACCCAATGCTACCATAGCAACTCAGCAACTGCAGATCACCCTGCAAAAGGATGGGGCCAGCCTGGGCTCATGGAAAGCACGGCCCATGGCTGCCTTTCCACTCTTCCCTTCCCCTTTTGCTCGTCTCCTTCGTCCCTTGTGCTTCCCTGAGCTGTGAGCTCCACAACGCCAGCCTAGGGACAACCTGCTGGCTCTGCTCCCTCTCTGGGGCAGGCAGGCAGACATCTGCTGGGATCTCTGCCACAGCCATGGGGCGTAGAGTCGTCTCTGCCCCCTGTGATCATGATCCTTGCCTTGAGGACTCCACTCGGACCTACCTCATTTCCTGCTTTTGACTCATTAAAGTTCTGCTGCATCCCAGCCCAAGTCTCTGTGTCATCCTTTCCTCTAGGTGCTATCCCAGCGTGGTCAGGGAGAGAGTTGCAGCTTCCACCTGCCCCACCTCCCCAGGGAGAGGGCTTTACAGATGCCAGGAGAACCCCTCCTAACCATAGCATTTTCAAGGGAGGACACAGTGCAGTGGGCTGCCTTCTCATACAGCCATGTTATCATATGCTCATAGAGTGGTTTTGGTTGGGAGAGCCCTTCAAAGATGATCCAGTCCCACTCCCCTGCCACGTGCAGGGACAACTGTCTCTGCATCACATTACTCAAAGTTCCATTGAACCTGACCCTCAACTCCTCCAGGGATGGGAGATCCCATCCTTGTCTGGGCAACTTTTCCAGTGTCTCACCACCTTGTTTTAAGACATTTCTTCCTTGTGTCCAAGCGACACCTACGCCGTTTCCGTTTAAAACTGATGCTCCTTGTCCTGCTCCTAAGGCACTTGATAAAACATCTCTCTCCCACTTTTGATATTGGAGGAGTGCAATAATGCAGAGCCTTCTCCAGGCTGAACAAGCCAACTCCCTCCTCGGCCTTTCTTCCCAAGAGAGCTCTTGACTCCCTCTGATCATTTTGTAGCCCTTCTCTGGACCTGCTCCAATTGGTCCCTGCCTCTTTTGCACAGGGAACCCCAGACGGGACGCAGTACCCCAGGTGGGGTCTAACAACAGTGCACTGCGGGCAGAGAATCACCACCCTTGGCCTTCTGGCCATGCTTCTTTGTGGTGCGGACTGATTCATGACTAGATTTGGGGCTTCAAATCTAGACGCTCCTGGCTCATGACCAGTTTTCAAGCTCTAGTTTCCCTGGTTCTTTCGCTGCAAGCCTGCTCTGAACCATTGCAATATGAGCTCTGGTGCCTGCTCTGGCCATGGAGGTTGGACCTGATGATCTCTCGAGGTCCCTTCCAACCCCTATGATTCTGTGATTCTCTGATTCATCCTCCAGTCTGTTTTGACAGTGCCCACAGTCATCTGCAGGACCCTGCAATTGGCCTTCTTTAACAGATGGCTTGAAGTTTCTGAGTTTCCCATGGGACCATTTCTCAAGCCTCTCACGACCCCCCCAGGCAGCAACGCTTCCCTCCAGCCTATGAGTTACCCCCCCTCAGTTTGGGGTACAGCGTCAAAGCCATCTCCCTTTCTGCCACTGAAGCCCCTGCAGTGGAGGCCAGGGGTGGGCAAGCTGCCCAGAGGGCACACGGTCAGGGTGGTAGTCTGAGTTGATCAAAGGACTGTTCCAGGCCATCTAACATCATCCTCAGAAATCAAAGTGTTGGCAGACTTTCATGCTTTTGCATGAGCTATTTGTTTGCTGGCCTGCTCTTCTGATTCTCCCCCATGCCACTGGGACAGCAGAGCCAGTGAGAAGGGCCAGTGGGTGTTTGGTTCTGTTTGGGGTCACCACGCCACTCAGGCCCACAGGCAGTGCCTGTCCCCCTTGCCCTGCTCCTTCCCTGCCTGTGCCCAGGGCTTCCTGGGAAGCTTTCTAAAGAGAGGGAGGCAGGGAGAGGCTCAGGGCAGCAGCAAGGGGGGCAGCAGCTATGGGCTGAGTGTCTCAGGGGTCTGTGCCAGAGCTCTCCAAAGCGATGTGCTGCCCAGCAGCAAAGGCTGCCCAGCAGTGTGCAGCCAAGGAACAGGAACTGCTCAGCAGCTGCAGGACAGAGCTGGGCAACATATCCACCCAGGGCAACATGTCTCTGCCAGGGCATCTTGGGAGAGCATCTGCATGGGAAAGGATGACACAGAGAGGTGAGCTGGGTTGCTGCAGAACTTTAATGAGGCAGAAGAGAGAAACAAGGTCGCTCTGAGTCGAGACGTCCCCCACGGCTGTGGCAGGCATCCCACCTAGGTGCCCCTATGCCTGCCCCAGAGATAGCAGGGCCAGCAGGTTCTCCCTAGGCATTCTGGGTGGGGCTCACAGCTCAGGGGAGCAAAAGAGACCAAGGACACAGGAGCAAAAGGAGAGCTGGAGTGAGGCAGCCCCTCAAAAAGCATCATCCGGATGCTCCACCCCCTTCCAGTGCCAGCTTGTGGGAGCCTGGGGGGCCTCCTCTAGCACCATCCCCAGCAGCTTTAGCAGGGGAGGCACCTCCTGCCACAGTAGCGGCTGCCGATGCCAGAGAGGCCGAGGCCGGACAGGCCAAAGCCCCCAGAGGTGATGGGCACTCCCTCAGAGCTGAGGATGCTGCCAACGGCAGCGGAGGTGGAAGATCCCACGGCGGTGTTCTGTGGGAAGGAGCTGAGGATGGGTCCGGGCAGGGTCACCACCACGGGGGAGGGCTGGATCACCACGGTGGAGTCCTGGCACTGCCTGACACAGGGCTCATTGCAGCTGTTGGCCAGCGGGGTCGGGCCGCAGGGCTGGCAGGGCTGGCACGGGCTGTAGCAGGACATGTTGCAGGGATGGAGGTGCACCTGGGAGACAGGGCAGTGGGAAACTCAGCACGAGGGATGGTTGAAGACAAGCAGTTCACTCCACCACAGGGGTATCCCTTCACACCACCCAGAAGGGCCCCTCCAAGAGCAAGGAAGCCAAAGGAGATTCAAACTCACCTGGTTCCAAAGGAGACGGAGGCGAGAGGAGTGGATGAGAGAGTGAGGAGAAGGACCTGCTTTTATACAGCTCCTGCACTGCCCCAGGCACACAGTCCCTGCATGTGGGCAGTAATTTTCCAGCAGACTCACCTCCCGTGCAAAATATCCTACCTAATGGCACAGGTGGTGTTTTGGTTTCTGTCAACGCTGCCATTTTCTTTCCTCATTTCTGACATGCTTGCTCTGCCACGCAGCTTCTGAGGGGTTGTTTTCAAGCCACAGTGCAGGGAGATGCTCATTCCCTCGCGGGAATACAGTCCTCTCCGGGGTGCCCAAAGGCTCCTCTGCCTGATGAGGTGACACACACTTCTCACTTAATCCTTTACTGCTTGATTTGGCAAAGTCACCCTCCTCTGTGGCGGTCTCTGGGGCTCTCTGACCACTGTCTTCAGTAGGCATGAAGAAGGAAAGCCCTCCTGAACACCATGATTCCTGAAAAACCCCTTCTGGAGTTGGGTCCCTCCACACAACATGACAGCTGTGTTGGGTTTTTGACAACTGAATTGTCCTTCCAATTCTCCTCACAGCACTGTGCCCCTTTGCTGCTCACTTTGGACCTGGACCGAGAGGAGATCCAAAGGAACGGGCACTTTCCCACTCTGAGCGCCCTGCGAGCCCCTTGAGCTCTGGGAGTGCTGGCAAGAAGCTCAGCCTGAGGGGCAAATGCAGTGTCAGATGCTTGGAGCTGGGTACGTGGGCACAGCCACGTCAGAAGAGATGGTTTTCCTCGGTTGGGGATGGGGCTGCACCGGCCCAAACTGAGCCCTGCCTGGGCCAGGGGCCTGCAGACAATGTGCACGATGGGCATGGCCATTCAGCCATGGAGAGGCTATTGAGGTATTGAGATGAGAGACCCAAGACATTTCTGGCCAGGTCCATGGCAGCACAGGCCAAAGACATGCCCGTGGGTGCTGTAGCACCCGAGTCTGGGGAAACCAGAGGACTGAATTGGTGGGATGACACAGGCACCTTCCTGCGCAGGGGCTTGTAAACAACCTCACCAGACTGACACGACCCTGCTCAGGAAATTCTTGGGCCTCTCATCCCTGGGTTTCAGGGGGCTATGCTTCCTCATGGCACTAGAGCTTCAGCATGCCTCCATGCCCCAAAGGACACCTCAGCTTGAAGCACAACCCAGCACCTTTGAGGAGGAAAGGAAACTGCCCACAACCCCCAGCAAGCCAGGCCTGGCAAGGCCCCAAAGTGCCGCAGGTCTGAGGGTGCTCAGGACAGGTGTGTGCTCAGAAGGGCTCTGAGACTCCTTCAAAGAGGCTATGCGTTCCCCTGCCCTGCAGAACTGTCCCAGAAGGGGAAGGGAATGCCTTCAGCAGGCCAGGTTCCTGGGACAGCCTCTGCCCACCCATGGTGAGTCACACTCTAATTTGGGATTAGCCACTTGTCAGCCTTTTGGCGTGAGGCAAAGCCAGGAGAGCATGCTGTCTGCAAGTGTATGAGCCACACAGGGCTGAATTCCCCCGCAGGCAGGGCAGCTCCATCCCTGCCCAGGGAAAACCACCTCTGAGCACTGGGCAGTACCCAAGTACACAGCTCCAGGCCAGGCCATTGTGCAGCCTGCAGCTCAGGGATCAAAGTGTGTGGCGAAAGCACAGGGTGGTGTGAGGAGAATGAGAGCAACAAGGTGCAGTCCTGAGACCCAACACATCACCCATCCTGTGAGGCCGGACTCAACTCCCCAGGGCTTCTGGAGGAATTAGAAGTTCTAGGATGAGGTTTTCCTCCCACTGGCCTGACGATGGCATTGGTTTGGGACGCCCAGAGCAGAGGCCATTTTGCCAAAGCCACCAGTAAATGTCTCCCCAAAAGGTGAAGATGGCCTCAGGTGAAGGGGGTTGAAATGCTTCCCACCTGGTTTGGGGGCCATGGCCACCTGCTGACTCAAGCAGGGAGGCAGACAAGAAGGCAAGAGGATGTCTTCAGTCACAGGAGCCTCTGAGCCCCCAGGAGGGCACTGGATTGGTGGGAAGACACGGGCACCTTCCTGCACAGGGACTTGTAAACAACCACACCAATCTGACACGACCCTGATCAGGAAATCCTTGGGCCTCTCCTGCCAAGGCTTCAAAGGAGCCTGCGTGGCCTAATGGCCTTGTCAGAAATGAGGAAATGAAATGGCAGCATTGGGGGAAACCAAAACACAACCTGCGCCATTAGGTAGAATATTTTGCTTTGGAGGTGAGTCTGCTGGAAAATTACTGCCCACATGCAGGGACTGTGTGCCTGGGGCAGTGCAGGAGCTGTATAAAAGCAGGTCCTTCTCTTCACTCTCTCATCCACTCCTCTCGCCTCCGTCTCCCTTGGAACCAGGTGAGTTTGAATCTCCTTTGGCTTCCTTGCTCTTGGAGGGGCTCTTCTGGGTGGTGTGAAGGGATAGCCCTCATGGTGGAGTGAACTGCTTGTCTTCAACCATCCCTAGTGCTGAGTTTCCCACTGCCCTGTCTCCCAGGTGCACCTCCATCCCTGCAACATGTCCTGCTACAGCCCGTGCCAGCCCTGCCAGCCCTGCGGCCCGACCCCGCTGGCCAACAGCTGCAATGAGCCCTGTGTCAGGCAGTGCCAGGACTCCACCGTGGTGATCCAGCCCTCCCCCGTGGTGGTGACCCTGCCCGGACCCATCCTCAGCTCCTTCCCACAGAACACCGCCGTGGGATCTTCCACCTCCGCTGCCGTTGGCAGCATCCTCAGCTCTGAGGGAGTGCCCATCACCTCTGGGGGCTTTGGCCTGTCCGGCCTCGGCCTCTCTGGCATCGGCAGCCGCTACTGCGGCAGGAGGTGCCTCCCCTGCTAAAGCTGCTGGGGATGGTGCTAGAGGAGACCCTCCAGGCTCCCACCCAATGCTACCATAGCAACTCAGCAACTGCAGATCACCCTGCAAAAGGATGGGGCCAGCCTGGGCTCATGGAAAGCACGGCCCATGGCTGCCTTTCCCCTGTTCCCTTCCCCTTTTGCTCGTCTCCTTCGTCCCTTGTGCTTCCCTGAGCTGTGAGCTCCACAACGCCAGCCTAGGGACAACCTGCTGGCTCTGCTCCCTCTCTGGGGCAGGCAGGCAGACATCTGCTGGGATCTCTGCCACAGCCATGGGGCGTAGAGTCGTCTCTGCCCCCTGTGATCATGATCCTTGCCTTGAGGACTCCACTCGGACCTACCTCATTTCCTGCTTTTGACTCATTAAAGTTCTGCTGCATCCCAGCCCAAGTCTCTGTGTCATCCTTTCCTCTAGGTGCTATCCCAGCGTGGTCAGGGAGAGAGTTGCAGCTTCCACCTGCCCCACCTCCCCAGGGAGAGGGCTTTACAGATGCCAGGAGAACCCCTCCTAACCATAGCATTTTCAAGGGAGGACACAGTGCAGTGGGCTGCCTTCTCATACAGCCATGTTATCATATGCTCATAGAGTGGTTTTGGTTGGGAGAGCCCTTCAAAGATGATCCAGTCTCACTCCCCTGCCACGTGCAGGGACAACTGTCTCTGCATCACATTACTCAAAGTTCCATTGAACCTGACCCTCAACTCCTCCAGGGATGGGAGATCCCATCCTTGTCTGGGCAACTTTTCCAGTGTCTCACCACCTTGTTTTAAGACATTTCTTCCTTGTGTCCAAGCGACACCTACGCCGTTTCCGTTTAAAACTGATGCTCCTTGTCCTGCTCCTAAGGCACTTGATAAAACATCTCTCTCCCACTTTTGATATTGGAGGAGTGCAATAATGCAGAGCCTTCTCCAGGCTGAACAAGCCAACTCCCTCCTCGGCCTTTCTTCCCAGGAGAGCTCTTGACTCCCTCTGATCATTTTGTAGCCCTTCTCTGGACCTGCTCCAATTGGTCCCTGCCTCTTTTGCACAGGGAACCCCAGACGGGACGCAGTACCCCAGGTGGGGTCTAACAACAGTGCACTGCGGGCAGAGAATCACCACCCTTGGCCTTCTGGCCATGCTTCTTTGTGGTGCGGACTGATTCATGACTAGATTTGGGGCTGCAAACACACACTGCCGCTCATGACCAGTTTTCAAGCTCTAGTTACCCTGGTTCCTTCTCTGCAAGCCTGCTCTGAACCATTCACCCTTCAGTCTGTTTTGACAGTGCCCACAGCCAGATGCAGGGCCCTGCAATTGGCCTTGTTTAACTGATGGCTTGAAGTTCCTGAGTTTCACATGGGGCCATTTCTCAGGCCTCTCACGACCCCTCTGGACAGCACCCCTTCCCTCCAATGTAGGAGTTGCCCCCCTCAGTTTGGTGTCATGCACCAGCTTGCTGAGGGGGCACTCAATCCCACTGTCTATGTCACTGATGAAGATATGAACTAGTGCTGGTGCTAGTACAGGCCCCAGAAGGACACCACTCCTCACAGGTTTCCACCTGGACTTTGAGGTCTTGGGGCACTGGCATTTGCAGGTGAGGAAGGCACCTATGACTCCACCACGGCCCCTGGCCATCAGGCCCAGCTTTGCTGTGCCCCTGGGCAGATGTGCCCTCTTGGCCTTGCCGCATGTGATGTGACGGGGCACGTGGGCACTGCTGGCGTTGGTTGAGGAGCTCAGGCTGTGGAAGGCAGCAGCTACACAGGATCCTGGGAAGTGGACAAGAGGGGAGAGGAACAGATAGGGAAGGATTGGCAGCAATTCCACTTGTCCTGGCTGCCACTGCGCTGGGGAAGGAGACACGAGCAGAGAATGGGCCCAGAGCGCAGCAGGAGAGGCATCAGGGGAACCAGGCTGGACCCAAGGTAATTTTCTGTACAGCAGCCCATGTGGGGATGTGCTTTAGATGTGTGGAAAGCAAATAAGACAGCAAAGCTATAGCTGTTGCTGCATGGTCCCTGTACAGCGTCAAAGCCATCTCCCTTTCTGCCACTGAAGCCCCTGCAGTGGAGGCCAGGGGTGGGCAAGCTGCCCAGAGGGCACACGGTCAGGGTGGTAGTCTGAGTTGATCAAAGGACTGTTCCAGGCCATCTAACATCATCCTCAGAAATCAAAGTGTTGGCAGACTTTCATGCTTTTGCATGAGCTATTTGTTTGCTGGCCTGCTCTTCTGATTCTCCCCCATGCCACTGGGACAGCAGAGCCAGTGAGAAGGGCCAGTGGGTGTTTGGTTCTGTTTGGGGTCACCACGCCACTCAGGCCCACAGGCAGTGCCTGTCCCCCTTGCCCTGCTCCTTCCCTGCCTGTGCCCAGGGCTTCCTGGGAAGCTTTCTAAAGAGAGGGAGGCAGGGAGAGGCTCAGGGCAGCAGCAAGGGGGGCAGCAGCTATGGGCTGAGTGTCTCAGGGGTCTGTGCCAGAGCTCTCCAAAGCGATGTGCTGCCCAGCAGCAAAGGCTGCCCAGCAGTGTGCAGCCAAGGAACAGGAACTGCTCAGCAGCTGCAGGACAGAGCTGGGCAACATATCCACCCAGGGCAACATGTCTCTGCCAGGGCATCTTGGGAGAGCATCTGCATGGGAAAGGATGACACAGAGAGGTGAGCTGGGTTGCTGCAGAACTTTAATGAGGCAGAAGAGAGAAACAAGGTCGCTCTGAGTCGAGACGTCCCCCACGGCTGTGGCAGGCATCCCACCTAGGTGCCCCTATGCCTGCCCCAGAGATAGCAGGGCCAGCAGGTTCTCCCTAGGCATTCTGGGTGGGGCTCACAGCTCAGGGGAGCAAAAGAGACCAAGGACACAGGAGCAAAAGGAGAGCTGGAGTGAGGCAGCCCCTCAAAAAGCATCATCCGGATGCTCCACCCCCTTCCAGTGCCAGCTTGTGGGAGCCTGGGGGGCCTCCTCTAGCACCATCCCCAGCAGCTTTAGCAGGGGAGGCACCTCCTGCCGCAGTAGCGGCTGCCGATGCCAGAGAGGCCGAGGCCGGACAGGCCAAAGCCCCCAGAGGTGATGGGCACTCCCTCAGAGCTGAGGATGCTGCCAACGGCAGCGGAGGTGGAAGATCCCACGGCGGTGTTCTGTGGGAAGGAGCTGAGGATGGGTCCGGGCAGGGTCACCACCACGGGGGAGGGCTGAATCACCACGGTGGAGTCCTGGCACTGCCTGACACAGGGCTCATTGCAGCTGTTGGCCAGCGGGGTCGGGCCGCAGGGCTGGCAGGGCTGGCACGGGCTGTAGCAGGACATGTTGCAGGGATGGAGGTGCACCTGGGAGACAGGGCAGCAGGAAGCAGAGCATGAGGGGTGGGTGAGGAGCAGCGTGTCTCTCCAGACCTGGAGGCACTGTAGGGTTGTCTTGCTTTCCCATCCACCCAAAAGAACCCTGCCACATTTGACCGAGCCCAGGGAGATCCCTTCCTAGCTCAAAGCTCAGGAGACACTTCAGTCAAGCCCCAACTGTCTCCATGCACCACTTTTCACCCTCTTCCTTTTCCTATTAGAAGCAGCCCTAAAAGCCAGCATAGACGAAAAGGGCAGCTTTTTGGTGAGGAATCCTGGAGGAGGACAAGGTGGAGGAAGAGAAGCAGGAGGAGGAGATGAGATGAGGAAGATCAGAAAGGAGAGAGGCCTCCAGACTCACCACGTTCCAAAGGAGACGGAGGCGAGAGGAGTGAATGAGAGAGTGAGGAGAAGGACCTGCTTTTATACAGCTCCTGCACTGCCCCAGGCACACAGTCCCTGCATGTGGGCAGTAATTTTCCAGCAGACTCACCTCCCGTGCAAAATATCCTACCTAATGGCACAGGTGGTGTTTTGGTTTCTGTCAACGCTGCCATTTTCTTTCCTCATTTCTGACATGCTTGCTCTGCCACGCAGCTTCTGAGGGGTTGTTTTCAAGCCACAGTGCAGGGAGATGCTCATTCCCTCGCGGGAATACAGTCCTCTCCGGGGTGCCCAAAGGCTCCTCTGCCTGATGAGGTGACACACACTTCTCACTTAATCCTTTACTGCTTGATTTGGCAAAGTCACCCTCCTCTGTGGCGGTCTCTGGGGCTCTCTGACCACTGTCTTCAGTAGGCATGAAGAAGGAAAGCCCTCCTGAACACCATGATTCCTGAAAAACCCCTTCTGGAGTTGGGTCCCTCCACACAACATGACAGCTGTGTTGGGTTTTTGACGACTGAATTGTCCTTCCAATTCTCCTCACAGCACTGTGCCCCTTTGCTGCTCACTTTGGACCTGGACCGAGAGGGGATCCAAAGGAACGGGCACTTTCCCACTCTTGGCTCCCTGCGAGCCCCTTGAGCTCTGGGAGTGCTGGCAAGAAGCTCAGCCTGAGGGGCAAATGCAGTGTCAGCTGCTTGGAGCTGGGTACGTGGGCACAGCCAAGTCAGAAGAGATGGTTTTCCTCGGTTGGGGATGGGGCTGCACCGGCCCAAACTGAGCCCTGCCTGGGCCAGGGGCCTGCAGACAATGTGCACGATGGGCATGGCCAATCAGCCATGGAGAGGCTATTGAGGTATTGAGATGAGAGGCCCAAGACATTTCTGGCCAGGTCCATGGCAGCACAGGCCAAAGACATGCCCGTGGGTGCTGTAGCACCCGAGTCTGGGGAAACCAGAGGACTGAATTGGTGGGATGACACAGGCACCTTCCTGCGCAGGGGCTTGTAAACAACCTCACCAGACTGACACGACCCTGCTCAGGAAATTCTTGGGCCTCTCATCCCTGGGTTTCAGGGGGCTATGCTTCCTCATGGCACTAGAGCTTCAGCATGCCTCCATGCCCCAAAGGACACCTCAGCTTGAAGCACAACCCAGCACCTTTGAGGAGGAAAGGAAACTGCCCACAACCCCCAGCAAGCCAGGCCTGGCAAGGCCCCAAAGTGCCGCAGGTCTGAGGGTGCTCAGGACAGGTGTGTGCTCAGAAGGGCTCTGAGACTCCTTCAAAGAGGCTATGCATTCCCCTGCCCTGCAGAACTGTCCCAGAAGGGGAAGGGAATGCCTTCAGCAGGCCAGGTTCCTGGGATAGCCTCTGCCCACCCATGGTGAGTCACACTCTAATTTGGGATTAGCCACTTGTCAGCCTTTTGGTGTGAGGCAAAGCCAGGAGAGCATGCTGTCTGCAAGTGTATGAGCCACACAGGGCTGAATTCCCCCGCAGGCAGGGCAGCTCCATCCCTGCCCAGGGAAAACCTCCTCTGAGCACTGGGCAGTACCCAAGTACACAGCTCCAGGCCAGGCCATTGTGCAGCCTGCAGCTCAGGGATCAAAGTGTGTGGCGAAAGCACAGGGTGGTGTGGGGAGAATGAGAGCAACAAGGTGCAGTCCTGAGACCCAACACATCACCCATCCTGTGAAGCCGGACTCAACTCCCCAGGGCTTCTGGAGGAATTAGAAGTTCTAGGATGAGGTTTTCCTCCCACTGGCCTGACGATGGCATTGGTTTGGGACGCCCAGAGCAGAGGCCATTTTGCCAAAGCCACCAGTAAATGGCTCCCCAAAAGGTGAAGATGGCCTCAGGTGAAGGGGGCTGTAATGCTTCCCACCTGGTTTGGGGGCCATGGCCACCTGCTGACTCAAGCAGGGAGGCAGACAAGAAGGCAGGAGGATGTCTTCAGTCACAGGAGCCTCTGAGCCCCCACAGGAGGGCACTGGATTGGTGGGAAGACACGGGCACCTTCCTGCACAGGGACTTGTAAACAACCACACCAGACTGACATGACCCTGATCAGGAAATCCTTGGGCCTCTCCTGCCAAGGCTTCAAAGGAGCCTGCGTGGCCTAATGGCCTTGTCAGAAATGAGGAAATGAAATGGCAGCATTGGGGGAAACCAAAACACAACCTGCGCCATTAGGTAGAATATTTTGCTTTGGAGGTGAGTCTGCTGGAAAATTACTGCCCACATGCAGGGACTGTGTGCCTGGGGCAGTGCAGGAGCTGTATAAAAGCAGGTCCTTCTCCTCACTCTCTCATCCACTCCTCTCGCCTCCGTCTCCTTTGGAACCAGGTGAGTTTGAATCTCCTTTGGCTTCCTTGCTCTTGGAGGGGCTCTTCTGGGTGGTGTGAAGGGATATCCCTGTGGTGGAGTGAACTGCTTGTCTTCAACCACCCCTCGTGCTGAGTTTCCCACTGCCCTGTCTCCCAGGTGCACCTCCATCCCTGCAACATGTCCTGCTACAGCCCGTGCCAGCCCTGCCAGCCCTGCGGCCCGACCCCGCTGGCCAACAGCTGCAATGAGCCCTGTGTCAGGCAGTGCCAGGACTCCACCGTGGTGATCCAGCCCTCCCCCGTGGTGGTGACCCTGCCCGGACCCATCCTCAGCTCCTTCCCACAGAACACCGCCGTGGGATCTTCCACCTCCGCTGCCGTTGGCAGCATCCTCAGCTCTGAGGGAGTGCCCATCACCTCTGGGGGCTTTGGCCTGTCCGGCCTCGGCCTCTCTGGCATCGGCAGCCGCTACTGCGGCAGGAGGTGCCTCCCCTGCTAAAGCTGCTGGGGATGGTGCTAGAGGAGACCCCCCAGGCTCCCACCCAATGCTACCATAGCAACTCAGCAACTGCAGATCACCCTGCAAAAGGATGGGGCCAGCCTGGGCTCATGGAAAGCACGGCCCATGGCTGCCTTTCCACTCTTCCCTTCCCCTTTTGCTCGTCTCCTTCGTCCCTTGTGCTTCCCTGAGCTGTGAGCTCCACAACGCCAGCCTAGGGACAACCTGCTGGCTCTGCTCCCTCTCTGGGGCAGGCAGGCAGACATCTGCTGGGATCTCTGCCACAGCCATGGGGCGTAGAGTCGTCTCTGCCCCCTGTGATCATGATCCTTGCCTTGAGGACTCCACTCGGACCTACCTCATTTCCTGCTTTTGACTCATTAAAGTTCTGCTGCATCCCAGCCCAAGTCTCTGTGTCATCCTTCCCTCTAGGTGCTATCCCAGCGTGGTCAGGGAGAGAGTTGCAGCTTCCACCTGCCCCACCTCCCCAGGGAGAGGGCTTTACAGATGATTTTGCAGAGATTGGCAATGCAAGCTTGTTGGCCTGTGAACATCTAGTTTCTCATTTTCTCTGCCTTTTTGGCCTTGGATAGAGTTATCCTACATGTGACTGCCACCCACTTTGCTGCGCACAGCTTGTCTTTTTCCCAGGAAAGCTCAACATTGGGATAGAAGTTATCAGGAGTTAAATTTGCTGTGAGATGTCGGCTCCCCATTCTCTTGTGTTCCCCTGGACTGTGAGCCTCACAAAGCCAGCCAAGGAAGAATCTGCTTGCTCTGCTCTCTTTCTGGAGCAGCCGTATCAATACCTGGTGGGATGTCTGGTAGAACCAGTGTCATCTGATTCATTTCTGTCCCTCATGTTCCCTGCAGCAGGACCTTCAGTCAGGGCAACATTGTTTATTTCTTCTGACTCATAAAAGTTCTGCTGCACTGCACCCCATGTTTCTGTCATTCTTTCCTCTTCATATCCTTATCCCAGATATGCAGGCTGAGAGGTGATTCTCTGGGATGTTTCTGAGTGGCCTGTTTGAAGTGTATGGCCATGAGTTTTATCACAGGGTTAAAATGAGTTTTCTTAGTCATACATTGGCTTACTCTCTGCTTTCTAATCTTTTAAGTTTTACAGAATTATCAGGTTGATAATAGTCCTGGAAAAGGGACTTTATTCTTTATTATACCCATGGCCAACCTTAAGCTTCCTCAGGGAATCCTCACTATGACCCAAACTAACCAAAGACAGTATTTCATACCATGACATCACGCTTGGCATAAAGGGGAGGCTGGTGAGGGAAGAGCAGGTGGGACCAGGATGGTTTTAAGCTGTATGGTCCGAGTGGTACAGTTTGGTGAGAAGTTGCATTGTTTAACACCAGTTTTGTATAATTTTTGGTGCAAGTCCTGTTATTGCTATCTCTCCCTCCCTTTGCTGTCACAGTAAACTGTCCATATCTCAACCCACAAGGTCTGCCTTTGGCTTCTCATTCTTCTCCCCATCCCACCTGGGATTGAGCAAGGGGCTGTGTGGTGCTCAGCTGCCAGCTGGGGCTAAAACACAACACTTCCTAAAATAGTACTATCTCCAAAAATCTCCAAAACTCCCAATTTGTAAAACTCCAGTAGGACAAACCCCATCACATTCCCAATAACAAAGCAGGCATGTGCAGAAGAGTGGGTGTTTCTAGCTAGGTAGGTGGGGATTCCACTGGCACACCACACCAGGAACAGCCTTTTCCTATCATGGGCATTCTGGAGCTCACCCACACCGCTTTCTTGGCCTTTTTCAAGATGAGGATGCCACTTGCTTTCCTCCTGTCCTTAAGCACCTCCCCCAATCACTATGATCTTTCCAAGAATATTGGGAGTGGCCTCACAATGATATCACTCAGCTTCCTCAGCGCTCCTGGGTGTGTCCGATCAAGGCTCATGGACTTTCATATGTCCAATTTGCTTAAGTGTTGCCTAATCAAATCCTCATCTACCAGGGGTATGTTTTCCTTGGTTCAAACTTTCCCTGTGGTCTGTGGGAATTGGGATTCCTGAAGGCTG